>NW_010729224.1:67374-101124 GCF_000365185.1 Nelumbo nucifera | reverse complement strand
ATTCAGTTCTTGAATAGTAGATCTGAATTCCTAGAGTCTTTCTCAAGCACTCTAAGAATTCCAAGCTTTAGATTAATTTGGCTAATCTGAAATTTGCAGATCTGAATTCTCTTTCAAGCAATTCGGATCTTGCAATCTCAGATCTGAGAATTCAGATATGAGTTTTGAAAGTTAATTGGCTGAACTAATCTACAATTTAATCCCTATTCAAGAAACTTCAAGTACAATTCACAACCATTCGAATGAATCAAAAAGAATTTTATTTCTGATATGAAATTTTACAAATTGAAATACATCAAGAAAGAATGGAAGAGGGAGAAAGAAAAATTTACAAGGAAACTGAATTCAAATCAAAGGAAAATGAAATTAGAATAGAATGATTACAATAGATCTCTGAATCAAAAACCCCCAATTTCGAACTCACATTCTCTTCTTGCTAGCTTGACTTGAATTCCTTCAGCCCCTTCTTCTTCTTCTTCCTTGCGCCTAGCCCTTCTTCTCTTCCTTTTCTTCAAGGAGTTTAAACCTCTAGGAGTGGGAGAGCCTTTCTCTCAAGCAATTGAACACCTTCCCCCCTTCTAGAGCTCAGGTCCACGCTTAGCCTGTGTGTAATGACCGAGGGGTCAATTCCGGGCATGCCAATGGTGGACCAAGCAAAGACATCGGCATTGAGTTTGAGGAAACTTACCAGTTCGGATAGGCTCTTGTGTGGGAAGGTTGGACCTGATGCAGATTGTTTTGTCGGAATCGTCCTCATCTAGGGGACCGAGACGAGATCCTCAGCCGGTTGGGCTCAGCTCGCTGGCTCCCCCTTGAGGTCGAGCCCTTCTAGTGGCATAGCTTCTTTATTCTTGTCCTTCAGTGCTGCCACATAGCACTGACGGGTGGCATTCTGGTACCCACGAACAACTCCGATGTCATGCTTGATGGGAAACTTCAAGGCGAGGTGGTAGGAGGAGATGGTTGCCCGGAGTGCATGAAGAGTTGGTCTTCCCATGATGGCATTGTAGGGTGAGCTGATCTTCACAACCAGGAACTCTGTAATCCTTGTCACCTACTGGGGCTCCGTTCCTACTGTGACTGGTAGGAAGATCTTGCCCTCTAGTTTGACGATGCTGCTGGAGAAGCCAACTAGTGGGGCATCTACTGGTTGGAGGCGCTCTAGAGCTATCTTCATCTTTTCAAAAGCTTCATAGAAAAGGATGTCGGCTGGGGAGCCACTGTCAACAAGGATCCTTTTGACTACGAAGTTTGCAATGATGGCTGAGACCACCAATGCGTCGTCATGGGGGATTGCTACCCCCTTCAGGTCCTCGTCTATAAAGGAGAGGGGTTCTTGCTTCTGCTTCTTGGGGGCCGACCCTTGGATATTCAGCTGCCTAGCGTAGGCTTTGCGAGCCGAGGTTGAGGCTCCACTCAAGGCCATGCCTCCCGCTATGACATCAATGACACCTACTACTTGTTGGTGCTTCTACTGCTGTTGGGAGGACGAGGTGTCGGCCTCGCCCCCGACGTACTGCTTGAGGTGGCCCCGACGAATGAGGGAATCTATCTCATTTTTGAGATCATAACAGTCCTCAGTGTCGTGACCGGTACCTTGGTGGAACTTGCAGTATTTTTTGGGGTTCCCCCGGTGGGGGTTCTTCTTCAACTTTTCAAGCCACTTCATAAATTTCTCTTGCCCGATCTGCATCAGAATTTGTGTGTGGGTGGAGTTGAGTGGCGTGTACTAATTGTAAGCCAAGGCCGATGCCGATGGCTTCCTATTGTTGTCATCATTGCTGCGGCCGTAGTCTCCGTTCTTCCTCTTCTTCTCGGGGGCTCCATCCCGGTGCTCTGTGCCTCTCTCATGGGCGTCCGTAGCCGAAGCCTCTTCGACGGCAATATATTTCTAGGCCCTTTCGAAGAACTCCGGCTTTGTCTTCGGCTGGATTTTGGCAACAGAGCATTTGAGGGCCGAGTCGGGGAGGAATCTGCTGATGGCAGCATGCATAGAAACCAGGAGATCGAGGTCACGTGCCTCAAGTTCTTCCTTTTTGAAGCGATTGATATATGACCGCAGACTCTCTCCTCACTTTTGCTTGACAATCATCAGTGAGACAATGCTTTTCTGGGGGCATTGGCTGCTGATGAAGCGGGTGAGGAACATGTTGGAAAACTGCTCTCATGAGGTGATGGATCAAGGTGGGAGGCTAGAAAACCACCGCCGAGCGGCTCCCTTGAAGGTTTCCTGGAAAGTCTGACATGTTAAGGCGTCAGAGTATCCGTACAGGATCATGAGTGCCTTGAAACTTTCCAAGTGGTCATTCGAGTCTGTGTTCCCATCGTACATATCCAAGGTAGGAGCCTTGGAGTTTGGGGATAGAGGCTCGGTAATGATTTCAGGGGAGAAGGCATCCATTCTCCTTGGGTAGTTGCTTTGTCCGGCCGAGGTGTCAGTTTGGCCTTCCTTAACTTGTCGGAGCTAGGCTTTGACAGCGTTGACCTTGGCTCGGAGTTCGGTGAACATGGGGTCAGGCATGGCCTGTGTTCCATCCTGGTCTTTACAGGCACAGTGGTGCTCAGCACAGACTCTGGAGTGCTCGGAGTTGAGACCGCGTGCTTCGCGCTTAGCACAATGGTTGTTCAAGATGCCCTTGGCCCTAGAATGGGCATTGGGGCAATCGCGGCATCTGCCTCCATCCTTAGATTGGCCCTTCGACGTTGGTGATGCTGCTCGTTGGCCTGACGGCTATCCTCTGATCATTCCAGCTTCTCCTCCCTTCGGCTGGGAGGTCTGGTGGTCCGGGAGAGCGGGTCGACTGGATGACTGCTACTAGACTTTGAGGGCTCGGTCCGCTATGCATGGCTGAGGCTGGGGACCGATTGGCTGGTGGACCCATGCCGGCCTGGTTGTGTTGACTCCCCATCGGGGCGATCACCCTAAGGGCGGCCTCCTGCCTGGGGGTAGTTCTGCTCGACTCACTGTGTCAAGTATTCCAGGTGGTTGAGCACGGCCTAGAACTATTCATTGGTGACAAGATTTTGTGTATTTCTTGTTCTTCGTACCATGTTGGTTAGTTGGAGCTTGGGGACTTGTTAGCTTGTTAAGGTTCTTTTAGGGAACATCCTAGTGACGCTTCCCACAGATGGCGCCAATTGTTGATGGTCGGGTTGGCCGAGGACAACAAAGTAATTTCACCCCTAGACTCCGAAGGCTAGTCGAAGGCTTCAAGGGTTTGTAGAGCTTGGTGCTGAGGCTGAGGTATGCAGGCCGAGGTGGAGAGGGCTCCGAATACTATAGAAGCCGAAGGCAGGTGGCCGAGGTGCTGCAAGGTAGAATACGTCAGAGGCCCCGGGTGAGAACCCGAGGCAGAGTCTCCGATGGTCAAGTTAGTACGGGGTACGAAGAAGGGAATTATAATATAGCTTTTGAGATCAGTTCCAAATCCTGATGCAGATTGTATTCGATCCTCCCCCTGCCTGGAGGGGGGCACCCCTATTTATACTTGAGCTGCCTGGAGGTAGGTGGAGATGAACGCCTGAGATGGATGCTATACGAGGGCAGTCAGAAGAGCTCTGCGGGGACGCGTGGGCACTCTGCGATTGGCTCCATACGAGGGGAGCAGAGTAATCCCTGTTGTAGTGGATCTCGTTCCCGGGTCTGGTGCTCGTGGGCTGGGCCTCCCAGCCTCGAATGGGCTGGGTTGGGTCACCCCACATCAGTTACGTTTTGTATGGAGTTAATGGCTATCAACTCTTGTGCCATATTTCCAACCTATATCTTGTTCTTCTTGTCTTTTAGGTGCCATGTCGAAGGCTTAGATAATCAAATTCTAGATATCACAGATTTACAGTGTCACACCATCATAATGCATATGCATAAAAATTAATTAGAAATTTAAAGTTATAAAATAATATTTGATAAAATATTCATAAATAATAAATCATAAATTTAACAAGTAATTAAATAAATTGTCTAATTTAAGAAATAACAATAATCAGGTGCCCAATTATCCTTCATGGTTATGCATTTTAAAATTTAAAATCGTCTAACTTACAAATATCCACCATGTTTACAACATTACATGAATCACATCAAAATTCAATTATTAAATAATTTGTCTAATTTTAACTGTTAGTGTGTTACTAAAAAATTTCAAGTGTTATTAGGAATTCCCTTTTTGTAAATTTTGAAATATTTTTTCACTTATTATCTAATCCAAATAAACAAATTACAATTATTTACATATTTTTTTGAGGACACAATTATCATGTGAAATATATCAATCCCTTTTATTCTATAAAATTTTCAACATTTTTAAATATTACTATAAGTTCTTTTTAATTATTTTAAAAGTTTTGTCAAGTGTTACCTAATGCAATTAAATGACTAAAAATTATTGATTCAAATAATTATGTAACAATTTTAACTAGTCATGTAAGTATGTAACAATTATTTAATCAAACATTTTTTATAAATTTTTTAATAATTATTTATTTTTATTCAAATAATTACTTTGCATGTTTTATTCTAAAAATTACACTAAAGTTAAAAAAATAAATATGTAACAAAAAATTTGAATGGATTTATGAACATAATAGATTGCCCATATATTTACAACAAAATAAATATTTATGATTAGATCATGACAAAAAGAAATGAAGAAATAAATAAACATCTTTAATCTAACAATTAAAAAAAAAAATAAAATTTTCACATGATATTTCAGGATGGAACTATGGAGTATGTTAGATCAGTCTTATCTCTACAACATACTCAACCTATATGGTTAGATCACATAAAAAATTAATATATATATATATATATATAATACAACATAATCAATTTTTAGAGGTAGATCACATAAAAAACATAAATTTTCCATTTTTTGTATTTTTTTTATTATTTTAAAATTTCTTCAAATACTCACAAATATCTACTTATAGCAGCAAAATATGTGGAATTTTTAACACAAGGGAAGCAGATAAGCACACTTAAAAATGTTTATAAGCATCCAACCAAAGGAAAACACAAAAATCTTGCACGATAGTGTAAAAAAAAACTGCAAAAACATACTTATTTTCGCCACTTTTGACACAACTTGGGAAAACTTGATAGATCCCACAATCTTGTGTGTGTGTGTGTTTTCTTTACAGATTTGCAGCAAATCTCAATCTATAAGAACCAAAGGAAGAATTCCGAAGAGTTTTAGGAAGAAAGAAAGCTTCCAAAGTGGGTTTAGAAGCCTTTTTTTGAAGGTGTTTTAAATTCGTTTTTGCAACATAGTGATTCATAGCATATTGGTCATGCGCATAGGAAACACCTCAAAACAGGGCGATACGGTACCGATACGGGTATGATACGATGAATAGGAATGCTACATGCATTTTTAGTATCATTCCTATGCTAATAAGCCAAAGATATGATACGTATCGGTCGATGCAAGTTGATACGTTGCAAAATTTTAAACCTTGGATATAGATTGCAAAATGCAAATTTGATTACATTACACCTCATCCAAATATGTGATAATCGGATCGAGTTGTGAAATTTCAAGTATCATTGACAAGCTTACCTACTTGGTTAGATTTTTCTTTTGAAATGTTTTTATCTTTTTGGTGTATCTTTGTTCATTTATCAAAGAAATGTAAAATTTTAATAGTGGGAATTTAATAAGGTGAAAAGTAGCAGTTCAATTTATAATTTAAACTTCACAATTAAATAGGCACTAAATTCAAATATGTCACACTTACTTTTTGTTTAATATGATAATTATATGGTATTATACATGTGCTTGAATGTTTTTTTTTTGAAAAATTTGTGTATTTTTATATTTTGTTAATTTTTATTATTTATTTATGACATTAAATGTTAACACATTTAACCCAAAATTTGAAATATTAATCTTTCCCAAATAGTAAAATGATTTCATTTTTGGTTAGTTCTAAATTATGTATTTCATTTTCATTATTAATAAAAATAATTCTTGTTGATTACACCTATTTTTTTAATTTGATTAATAAAATTTCATAAATGTGTAATTTTTCTACATCTTGTAATTTTATATATTTATTTCTATTTTAAAAATTTTATTAACTAACTATGACTTCATAGGTTGATTAATTTGATTTGGATGGTTGAATTACTTAGCCACCACTTGGGTAAAGAATGATTTTGTTTTTTAGTTAATTTTAAAGTATATGGATTTATATTGCTAAAATTTTTAACATAGATATCTAATTGGTAAAATTTATTAGTGAAAAATAATTTAAATATAGGATTTAATAAGAGAAAATGAGAGTTAATACCTTAAGTATAAGACTTGATGAGAGTGGATTAAATGATGTGGAAAATAATAATTGAAGTTACATTTTCAACCCTTATAATTAGAGATGGACTAAATACACAAATATGACCGTTTTAGTAGCCATTAAAGCTGTAATGACTTTTATACCCTTTATCATACAAAGAAATAGAGGGTAATTTTAGTTAAAAAAACTTACATTCTACATCCACACATTTATATATAGTATAGATCTACAGTATATGTAACATGAAAAAAAAAACGATTTTTGCTATAATAGTATAAAACCTTAATCCTCTTTGTTGGAATGATGACATTTGTCATTTTTTCTCTTACATTTTGTATGTTGTTTTACAAAGGGATCGGTAGAAAAATAGTTGCTTATTGCTTGCTTAGATTCTTCCTTTAGTGAGGTATGTTTAGAGTGTAGTTAGGATGGTAAGGCAACAGAATAAGGTCTCCCTTCGAACCTCCCCCTTTTATAGATGAATAGGTAAGGCTATAAAGGGAGCTAGGAAAACGACATGAGAGAACTTTCCTATCTCAGAAAGGCAATTCTGATTCGTTGCACACATACTAGCATTTTGCCATGTGTCAATGAGAATATCTTGGTTTTAGGTTGTTTTGATGTTCCTTTTAGCTTACTCGTAATCACATGGCGTGGATGACTTTGACGTTCATGCAACCAATCATGAATGGTGCTTTACATGTACTTACATTTTGTCCCCTTACTTATTGATAAAGTATTCTATCAATGGGGTTGGTGAATTTATGATTTTCGAAATGGATTTGGTAATCTTGCAATTGATATTTTGTGATTTTGAAATGAGTCTAACGATCTTACGATGTTTGCTCTTGACTTTAGTCCCTACCTAGCTTATTAATAGAAGTATTCTATAAATAAGCAAGAGTTAAAAGCTAAGGTAGAATAATCTTGTCTGTATAGGTCTGATTTGTTGAGTCATTTGAGTTTGGTAGCAGCTTTTGGGATTTAACTAGGCATTAGACCCAATGTGTGCGTGTTTTAGTAACTGTGCAAGCAATTAATGTGTAATAAGTCATCATGATTAGATTTTGGGGGATTTATTGGCAAATTAGGTGAACCGATGTCCCTTTTTGAGAAAGTAATTGGGCATAGGGAATTTTGAGCATCTGCCACGTGGCCTTGTGGCACTTGTGCTACACTATTAAAAAGACTAGTGGTGGAGATGGTTCCCCACACCGAATCTCCTTCATTGGAATTTTGATTCTTTGTCAATTTTCTTAGCTCTCAACTTTCTTGAGACAATATTTTTGCAACCTTGACATAATCCACAACCACAAGAAGGAATGAAATAGCTACCAGGTTCCCCATTAACAAGAAATACAAGTGGTGGACAAACAACTATAAACAATATCACAAAAATGAATGGGAAAACCCAAAGAGAGGAGGATCTGTTGAACAAAGCACCATTCAACTCTATTATAATCTGTATAACTCTATTATAATTTGTACAAGTCCAACTTTAACATGAAATTATAGTCTTGACCCTTTTGCTTTTTCATAGAATGCTCATGGGCAACAATATCTACCGGGGGTGAAAGCACTTTGATAAGGACTGATAAATTCATCTAAATGTGGTTCCATTCGATTCACAATGATTTTGTCCACCACCTTGTCAAGTACATTGCTTAGTCCAATGGACTTAAAGTCAGATAGATCCTCAGATGCATTAAACTTTGGTGGAAATATGTGTTTGATTTATATGCATAATGGATGTAAGATTAGAGAAATAGTGTTGAACCTGAGTCATCAATTTCCAGCATTTCTGATACACACACACTTGTACACCATCCAGGCCCGAGGCTTTAAAGGTTCTAATGCTAAAAACTTATTTAATTTCATCAATAGTAGGCATCATGCACGAAATTGCATTGTCAGCATCAGAGATCATTGAGTGAAGGCTTGAAAAGTTTGGAGATTTGGATTAGAAGTAGTGAAGAGTTTCTCAAAATAAGTGGTTAATATAGATGATATTTCAACAACATTTGAAGTCCAAGTTCCACCCTCACGTTTCAACCAATTAATACTATTTTGTCTTTGCCTATTTGAAGAAAGAACATGATAAAATCATGCATAGCGATCACCATCACACTGCCATTGGACTCAGGCACGTTGTTTCTAGTATGATTCTTTATGAGTCAACCAAAGTTTGAATTCACTACGAAATTGAAACCCTTTTGTAAAATTATCAACAATAGCATATGAGTTTTGTAATAAAGGCAATTGGTGTTCAAGTTAGGCAATATTGTTCTTAATATTATGAATATCCCCACCATAAGTATTTCGTAGAGCATATTTAACAAACTTGCATTTTTCTATAAAATCTCCATGAGCATTTGCCCAAAATTCATCAAAGTACCAGTGGAAATTAGGGTCTTCAAACCCAAGATTCAAATTTTTTAATGGGAGGCCTTAAATCCGGAGAGAATAAATGTAAAACAATAGGCTAATGATCACTAGCAGTAGTTGTAAGATTGTTGACTAATGAAACAGGGAATAAATGAATCCAATATGCTAAGCAAAGAACCCTATCCAATCTTATACATGTGGGGTCAGAGATATGTTGATTACAACATGTGTATTTAGGCCTATGAAACTAAGATCAAAAAGCCCACATTCAGAAATAAAATCATGAACTTGAATCATGTATCATAGTTCTCTCAAGTTCTTGGACAGTATTATAAAAGAAATCGCATCTTTGGTGATGAGGGATAATTTGGTCTGTCCAATAATGTGACAACACGTGTAGTGATGGAACAATGTGGTGATACCTCAGCGATTTCGACGACCCCAGCAATCCCAGTCACCTCGGGTCATCCAATTAGACCAAGGCTCGAGTAGCTCAACTACATGCACTAATCTGCCGAGGTGCCATGTAACCTTTATCTAGAAGCAAGCCATCTGTCTCTGATCTCCTAGGGATCATGACACCATATCAACAGAGTTTAACTTCTCCCCGCCTATTTGGATGGACTTTTATAAGCCTTATCAGCTTACACGAAGTCTATCTTTAGGTGCAAAACCAACTCCAGATTAGACGGGCCTACGACAACTCACTTATATTTGCCTTGCCTCCAGTTTCACAGGGTACGTGTGACTAAGCTCTCTAATTCTTTTGCAATCTAAGCTTTTAGGTTTCTCAAACTTCTAAATCGCTAATTTAAGCACCAAAGTACACACACCGGGTAAAGCACCCCAAACACTCTGACCTACTTGTCTTGCAGCTCGACTAGATGACCTCACTAGCCCAACGTCTAAACTGTCCTCTAGCAGGAAGCACCAAATCACGCTACATCACTTGGGATGAAGGCAACAGATGTTTCATTCAACATATGACTACCATTGAACAACAGAAGTGATAATGTCATTGTGTGAGAGTTCCATAATATTCACATTCAAACTCTGTGATTTGTGTTTCTTGGAATTATAGTGATTTGCATTTCTTGGAATTACGATGAGCCTCCATGTCATAAGCATCAATCAGCATAGGTGCGTAACAATCCTCCCAAAGATCGACATTAGATGACTTAGTGTGCAATGCATATTCAGTAGGAATAGGTACAAAAGTGGAACAGTGGAGGGACTGACCTGATTTTGCAGGAGACTTTTCAAAGGTTAGGAAAGTGGTCCCACCATCCACCTAATGATCATGATCTGGAGTGCAATGAGTAATATCATTATTTAATGTTGCATGGTGACTCATTGCAAGATCACATGTTTGTTTAGGCTCCACAATTGATTTCACTATATGAGAGCCAATTGAAGAGGAAAATGTTGTAGGATAATTTGTCATGTAGGGAATTGTCACTCTTGCCTCAGGTGAAAGAGGTACATGTGTGGTCCCATAAGTTGAGTATTCATTGCCATAGGCGATATTGTTCTACTTTGTAGATATAATAACAAAAAGAGGAATAGTTTTATATGAATCAGTTAAAGTAAGTGGCATGCCTGATTTGGTGGGTTTACAAAAGACTAAAGCGAATGTAACCCCACCGTCCAACGAAAAACTACCGATTGGATTTGTGGCACCGGTAACCAACTCTGGTGTAGCATGCAACCCAAATGTGTCACAACCAACAAAATCGGGCTGACGTCGTCACTCCAATCAACCGTTTGTTGGGTACGGACCTGTACTTAGGCCGTTACAATGAGCACGACCTGGCCTGTCTTCAACGAGTCCAGAGTGAAACCTACTCTTTCATTGAACGTAGAACTGGACGCCAATGACTTTTCTTTTTTCTTTTGGGAGAGACTAATGAAGACCCTTAGCCCTTTTTCCCTTTTTTCTTGACAGCCACTTACTAGGACCCTATGAGATCCTTTGTCTTGTCTTTTTGTCCAGGTGGGATCAAGAGTCTCTCATTACATTTAATCCCTTATGACCCTATTTGTTTTGGGGATTGCTCTTGTACTATCTCTTACGGTCCTACCATGCTGGTCATAAATTCTTAACCTATTCACTTTACCAGTCATTTAATGTGGACTAACGTGGCACAACCCAAAGTCTTCTCATCCTACCAAACCTTTCTCAATTCAATACGCTCAGATATTTTTTTTTTTACAGTATTTTTGTGGTGGTTGGTCCATTGGCCTAGTCCGTGTGCACATCGAGATGTCCTTGATAAATAACTTATCGACTCGGTTAGACCTGCCACTGCATCTTATGCCACATGTCGCATCACCATCCCTTGGATGTCGGGCTTCATTATAGTTACAATATTATCCCCCTAACAACTAGGTCGATTTGAGGATCGAGGTCGGCTTAGTTGTCACTTCAATCATATCACAATGGGGTCGCTTCTCCGAGGCACCTAGGGACTCTAACTGCCCTTACTGAATCCTTAAAGTGCCGAGTGCAACCAAAGGGGCGATGGTTCTCCCTGTGAAAGTGCTGGGTCCACGGGGCCAAGGGAAGCCAGCGGGTCCCTGGGGTCACCCGAGGTAGTCGAGGGTGAGGAGGTTCCCAAGCCTAGTCTGAGGACGATGACCGAGTATGCGGCCTAAGGGGTGACAGTGGGGCATCTTCCTCGCTCCGAGCAGGACAGCATCCTCGGCCTTGAGCAAGTGAAGGCCCTTGCGAAAAAGTACTATATTCCTCGGAACTATAGGCTTAGGGTCCCAAACACCAGTGATTGGCCATGGGTGACGGAGGAGGGCGAAATTTGCATCTTCCAACATTACCTAGAGTTCGGTCTTAGGTTTTTGATGTCACACAATCTAGAAGCTCCTTCGTGTCTGGTGTATTGGAATCTGACTTGGACGCTTGTCTAGCTATGCCGAGCTGTATAGGCCGAGCTGAAGTATGACCGAGCTAATGTTCGAATGATCAAGCTGAGGTATGTCGCAAAGAGAAGAAGGTGAGAGTGCCCAGGTGTCTTTTACCCAAGGAGGGCACTCCAATGCTTAAGTCAGAAAGTGTTTAAGAGTTCTTTGAGAGATTGAGAGCGCTCTAGAGTTCTTAGTGTGCATATCTTCTTAAGTGAGAATAGGTGCCTTTTATAGGCATCAATGATTAGGGCCCTCTTGGTAACAGGTTTGAGCTCCTCACGGAGTTGTTTCCATTTTATTTGGTGCATTAATGTGTTAGTTGCGAGATCCCCACGGAGGTTATGGTCTGGCCGAGTAAAGTTGAGGCGCATGACACGGTGGAGCATTCTAATAGTCAGGGCATCGGTACTCTTGCTGGCATACTACTAGGGGTGGTTAGCGAGCTCTCCCTCGCGGGTCGTCTTGAATCTCTACAGCTCGGCTGGCTCTTAGGAAAGGTCGCTGTAATCTTACAGGGTCTTCTAGTTTGGTCTTGCCGAGGTGGAGGTCGGCCTGGGTGAGGTGCTCAGAGCTAATTTGCTGACTTAGTGCCGAGGTGTTGATCGGAGGCCACATGTCGCTTTCCGATTGGGAGGACCAAATTACCCCTCATCAATTGCCCCCCACTCTCAAGTCGATGTCAACTCGGTGAAGAGAGTATCTCTCAGTGGGGGTAATTGGTCCGACTGGTTTGTGGGTTGCTTGGTTCACTTTATTGATTGGGTTTAAAGCTGAGTGGGCCATGGTTTCTCTTTGAAATTTCAAATATGGAGAGAGGAGGGAGTGCGCGCAGGGGAAATTTCCAAAGAGGCGTTAATTTTCAAATTTGAAAAGAGCGAGCGAGTTGGTCTGTTAGTCCGAGTTTTGCTCTTTGTCGGTCTAAGTTCAACTATCATCACCGCCAGTCTTCTTTTGTTTCTCCAGTGAGTAATCCATCTAGGGGTAGGTTACCCGATTAGAGGTTAGATAGCGAGGCAAGCTCCTCGGGGGAGGACTCATATGGAGAGTACTGCATTGGTTCCTCGGTGGGTAAGTGGCATGAGGTTGAGCGGTTTGTAACCATGTTCAGTCCAACCAAGCTATCTGGGGAGCAAATAGTCAAGTTGTGTCATAGGTACCAAATCCCTACTGAGTACAAATGGATCAAGCCGAACACTGACCACTTTCCTTGGGACCATGACCGTGACGCATTGTGTATCTATGAGGAGGCATTGGCTGCCGGTCTCCACTTCCCTCTTCACCCTTTTATAGTTGTTGTTTTGAGGCGTTGTAGTGTATCTCTGGGTCAGCTCACCCCCAATGCAATCCGAACTTTCATGGGGCTGATCAGCTTGTGTCACCATCATAATTTCCATTGAATCTCAAGGGCTTGTCTACTTTAGTTCACATGAAGAGAATCTCGAGTCCCTTCTACTTCTATCTTCCTTTTCGTAGCGGGTAGAAAATACTGGTCGATTTCCCTAATAAAGTTAAGGGGTGGAAAAATAAGTTTTTCTTTCTCGCTAAGGACGGTGGCTGGGGTATGGACACTGTCTAGTATAGTAACTATCAAAGTTTTGTTGAGAATGAGGATGTCGAGCTATAGGCTATGCTTCAGGAGCTTGTCCACGAAAAGGTTTAGGTAGAAAGGGTTCTGGCTGAGCCTATGCTTATATAGGCTGGCCTGAGTCGTGTTGGTAGGTTGGTCGTTGGGATATAGTGTCTGCACTTTACATTTCCTTTGTATCTAATTTGACAGTCTGACTAACTATTTGTCTTTTCCTCAGATATGGCGAGCTTGGCTTCCATGATGGCAGTTGACAAAGAGAAAAGGTCATTTAGGAAGAAGTGGAGGGCAGAGTGTCATTGTTCTATGGAGGGGACCTCAGCCAGTATCGAAGTGAGGTCGCCACACTCTGTTGCTCCCGTCGCCAATCTTGAGGGGGGGTAACGAGCCGATGTGCACTGATCTATACCCAGCAGACCCTGCCACCTTCCAAGCTCAAGTCAGCTAGGAGGAGCATGAGGCCGGCCCCTATGTCGAGGACATTCCTCCTTTCGTTCTTAACGTCATTGATGTCTCAGTGATAGATCGCGCGAACAACCCTCGCGTAGCTCTCCGGGTAGCTAGGTGTATGCTCCTCCCCGAGGATGTGCGCTACTATAATAACTTGGACCCCATTGAAGCTGGAGCTCGGATGATCCAATGCATCGCTCAGGTTTATCTTTTTACTGATTCTTTGTCCTTTCTTACGAAGTATGTCATTCTGATCATGATTTTTGTAGGCGAACACCATTGGGCAAGTCTTGTTGGATCACGTTCGTTCTGGCCAGAAGGAGAGAGCTAACATGCAAGCGAGCATCAACTCGCTTCAGGATGAGATGTAGAAGCTTCGGGTCAATTCTGAGGAGGACTGCCAGCGTTTCTACAAGTTGAACCAACTGATCGAGGCACAATGCAGGCTGGTAGAGGCCTAGGCTCAACTGGAGGAAAGGCGGTCGAAGTACACTTAAGATATGCTCAGAGCTAGGGAGGAGGCTATTGCTCGCTTCTTGAAGTCCCCAGAGTATGAGAAGAAGAGGGCGGAAGATGACATCCCTTCAATGAAGAAGGGTTTCAAGTTATGTTGCCACTATTTAAAGATGCTACATCATCCTTCCTTTGACTTTGGCTCTTTATCCGTGCATAATGTGTTGGGTGACCTCGTTATGCAGGTGGACAAGGAGCCTTTGACCCCTGACGAAGAGGAGGATGACGGCGAGGAAGGGGACGAAGAGGGTGGCGATGATGAGGTCTGAGGTGATGATGATGACGAGTAGCTCGACTAGTTTGTTGGTGATGACCTCCTATTGTTTTCGGGGGCCTTTGTGCTCCTGTAAGTTTTTCTTGGGCCTGCATAACCTTTGTCCGAACTGATGAGATCCCCCTTTTTTGTATACATGTATGGCCATTGGCCTTTTTCTACTTTTAATGAAACTTAGTTTTTGTAGCTGTCATTTAGCTCGGTTGGATTACCACCATACTGGTCGAACACATTTTCGTAGTTGTAGCTTGCAAAACTTGCCTCCCATGTTCTTTGACCGAACTGTCGGTTGGTCTTAGGGTGCCTTAGAAAAATTTAGCGAACTCGAGAATGCAGCTTGAAACACTTCACTTTAAAGGTAATACCTGCGTAGGTTGTCTATATTCCAAGCTCGGGGTTCTGCCTTCCCTTCGAGCATTTTGAGCTCGTATGTATTTCCACCTATCACCTTGGAGACCCTATACGTGCCTTCCCAGTTCGGACCGAGCATTCCTATGCTGGGCTCAGGCACTATAACTTTCCTGAGTACTAGGTCGCCAACTCTAAATTGGCTTTCTTTAACTCGAGCGTTATAGTATCTAGCCACATGTTATTGGTATGCTGCAATTTGAATGTAGGCCAGGTCTCTCACCTCTTCTACCAGGTCGAGATTTGCTCATAGATCTTCTTCATTGGTCTCTTTGCTGAATCCTTCAGATCGTAGTGTTGGTACTTCCATCTTTGTTGGTATTACTGCCTTGGTTCCATATGTTAAGTTAAAAGGTGTTTCACCTGTCTCTGTTTTAACAGTTGTTCGGTAGGCCCACAACACACTAGGCAGCTCGTCCACCCACAAACCTTTAGCTCGAGAAAGCCGAGTTTTTGAGGCCGCAGAGGATGGCTCTGTTGGTTACCTTGGTTTGACCATTGGCTTGGGGATGAGCGAATGAGGTGATGTTCTGCCTTATTCCCATCTACGTACGCCAATCCTAGAATTTGAGGTCTTCAAATTGCTTCCCGTTGTCCGAGATCAGTACTCTTGGTAGGCCAAACCTGCGGACGATGTTCCTCCAACAAGTGGCTCAACTTCCACCCATTTTGTGAAATATTCTACTACCACCCCTAAGAACTTTTTCTGACTCTTTGTGGGTGGAAAGGGGCCCAACAAGTCTATCCCCCATTGCGCGAATGGCAATGGGCTGGTTAAGTATTTTAGGTTGGCCACTGGCTGGTGTAGGATGTTGGCATGTCACTAGCACTTATCACATCTTTGGACCAGCTAAACCGCATCTGCTTTCATGGTGGGCAAGTAGTATCCTTGTTGTAAGGCTTTCTGAGCTAGGGCCTTGCCCCCCAGGTGTCTTCCATAAAGTCCCTCATGGATCTCGTGTAATACCCAATCTACCTTAGTTCGATGTAGTCATCAGAGATATAGCAGCGTGAAGGACCTTTTGTAGAGTTGCTTGCCTACTATCACATAGCGAGTCGCTTGCCATTCTACCCGTCGAGTTGCATTTCATTCTTTCAGCAATATCCCTTGCCTTAGGTAGTCGAAGATTGGATCTATTCAGCTCGGCTCTATAGTTGTTATTTGGGTGACCTCTTCTACTGCCTTCTTTATGGAAGGGCGAGGTAGGTATTCTATATGGACTATTCTTTTGGTTGAGTCGACTGTGATGGCCAATCTGGAGAGAACGCCAGCTTCTGTATTTTCCAATCTTAGAATTTGGTGGAGATGCGAGGAGTGGAAGTAGTTTAGGAGTTCTCTCACCTTAGTCAGATAGGCTTCAATGGAGGGTTCTTGTGCCTCGTACTCACCGTTTACTTGGTTCACCACAAGTTGCGAGTCACTACAAACCACAAGATGTTTGACTCCGACCTCCTTTTCTAGTGCCAGCCTGGCTATGAGCACCTCATACTTGGCCTTGTTGTTTGAAGCTCGGAACAAAAACTGAAGTGTGTATTCTAGTTTCACTTCGCTCAATCCATAGAGTATCAACCCAACTCTGCTTCCTTTCTGATTAGACGAGCCATCCACATGAAGTATCCAAGGCTCCTCATCCTATCTCGCGATCTCGTGAGCTAGAACTGGTGCCACGTTGGTCGACTCCTTCAATGCGGTTACAAGCTCGGTCTCTTCAAGGACCAATGAGCTAAAGGTGCACTCAGCAATAAAGTCTGCCAGAACCTGCACTTTTATCACTGGTCGCGGATCATAACGGATATTATATTTGTTGAGCTCTATTGCCCACTTTGTCAGTCTCCCTAAGACCTCGGGCTTTTGAAGAATTTGCCTCAGAGGTTGATCAGTCAGGACTACGATGATATGGGCCTGAAAGTAAGGCCTTAGTTTTTGGGTTGCAACTAGTGCAAAGGCGAGCTTCTCTATATCTGGATACCTGTCTCAGTAGCATGTAGGACTTTGCTTATGTAGTAAACAGGTCGCTGTACTTTATCTACTTTTCTTATCATGACCGAGCTAACCACCTCATCACTTGCAAAGAGGTAAAGTTTGAGCTCATCCCCGGTCTTGGGTTTGGTCAACAGGGGAGGCAAACTAAGGTATCTCTTCAGCTCATCAAGGGCAAGTTGACACTCTTCAGTCCACTCAAGAACTTGGTTTTTCTTTATGGCCTTAAAGAAAGGTAAGCACTTCCCAGCCGATTTAGACATAAATCGATTTAGGACAGCTATTCAGCCAGTTAGCTTTTGGGTTTCCTTTGCCAAGCTAGGAGTTCTTATGTCTAAGATTGCTTGGATTTTTTCCGCGTTGGCCTCGATATCATGTTGGTTGGCGATGTACCTGTAGGTGGGGTAAGGCTTGGTTGGGGAGCGTTCTCTTTGAAAGATGGAGAAAGGTCCCATGAGTAGGGAAAAATGAGGAGTCTCTAAGGATGCGCGAATAGGAGATCCGGGGTGTACTCGGGGGGTATTGGATGACAAGTGCTTAGGATCAGATAAATTCTAATATGAGGAGGATCTCCATTTATGGAGGAGCTCCTGAGATCCTAAAAGTTAGGAGATGAGGATATTCGTTCCATATCGGGAAAGGGAATATTTGATTTGATGTCAATTATTGGGTACACTACTGGAGTTTTGCCACACATATGATGAGGATCTTCTCGAGAATTGGCTTTCCTTATCCTTGAGGTCCCTTATTACTTACGTGTGCTACTGCCTTTTTATGCATTATAACTAATCCTGCGTGGCATCGGTGACGTCACCATTTGACGGGCAGCACTTGCTTGTCTCCACGTGGTGTCTCGTAGCATCCTTAGCTATCATGGGCTCCATGTGTCTTCGAGTGCATGCAAGCCTCGCCATGGGCTCAACCTGGGTTCGTCCTGACCTAGGTCATGGGCGAGTTCGCAGGTTGTGAGTTCATCGCCCGCTTTAGTGGGTGTGGCTTCACCGCATGTTCAGGTGACGTGGCTCATTGTGACACTAGCAAGTGCATTAGCCGTTCAAGTAGTAAAGTAGTGAATAAAGTATTGTTCCCACGAGGATTTAGGAAATAATTACCAATACTAAATTGGGCACTTCTTATCTGATCAACAATAAATCAAAACTTTATTGAAAAGCTAAAAGTCCTAAACTAAAATCTATCTAAGTTATTGGCCCAATTGCCTTCAATTCAGGTTAAAAGAGTAAGCAGTTAATGTTAATCTCAGAACTCAGCAATCAATCCAATTGAATCATTCGAATAGATTGTGATGAAGCCTTGGTTTGGTGAAACCCCAAGGTCATGAACAGCCTCTTTCGAGTGCATGTTCATCGTATGCATTAGTGATGATCCCCATATCTCTATCAAGGATCTAATCCCATGCATGCATTTCTTCAAACACTTCTAAGGCATCAATTCAAATCTGAATTGATYACCAACTGAATTGTGCAAGTTATCTCTAACCTTGCATCCAATTCAGTTCTTGAATAGTAGATCTGAATTCCTAGAGTCTTTCTCAAGCACTCTAAGAATTCCAAACTTTAGATTAATTTGACCAATCTGAAATTTGCAGATCTGAATTCTCTTTCAAGCAATTTAGATCTTGCAATCTCAGATCTGAGAATTCAGATCTGAGTTTTGAAAGTTTAATTGGCTGAATTGATCTACAATTAACCCCTATTCAAGAAACTTCAAGAACAATTCACATCCATTCGAATGAATCAAAAAGAAATTGATTGCTGAACTGAAATTTTACAAACTTAATTACATCAAGAAAGAATGGAAGAGGGAGAAAGAAAAAATTACAACAAGGAAGTTGAATTCGAATCAAAGGAAAATGAAAGTAGAATGGAATTATTACAATAGATCTCTAAATCAAAAACCCCCAATTTCGAACTCACCTTCTCTTCTTGCTAGCTTGACTTGAACTCCTTCAGCCCTTCTTCTTCTCCTCCTTGCGCCTAGCCCTTCTTCTCTTCTCTTCAAGGTGTTCGAACCTCTAGGAGTGGGAGAGCCTTTCTCTCAAGCAATTGAACAGCTTCCCCCCTTCTAGAGGCCTCCTTATATAGATTTTCAAGGGGGCTCATGCCCCTTCTTGAAGCCTTTAGAATGGGGTGTATTACACCCCCTTCTTGAACTTTCTAGATTTCTCCTGAAAGCCTTCTAAGAGTTGCCGCCCCTAGCTCTTTGGGCTGCACTTAGTCTCCCTCTTAGCACATGATAGCTACACTCTGGTCTACTCTTTTGGGCTGAGAATGGGCCTTCTCTACTGGGCCGAATTTTACTCTTTGCTAGGCTTTTTTTTTGGGTTTTTTTCAAGGAATCAACTTGTTTTTCTTGGGCCGAAGTGCTCTCTCTTGCTTCCACAACCTGGCAGGGCTGAAATTGGTCTTTTTGAACCTTCTTTTCTTGCCTTTTTTCTTTCTTTTTCTTGGATTAATTACCCTTGAAATCTTTTCTTAGCGTTAAACTAAATTAGGGCAAAAATAAATAAAAACGACATAAAAATCCATGCAAAGACCTCATAAATTATAGATAAATTGTATGTTCATCATCAGGTGAGCTTGGGGCTCTCAGAAGGGTTGACTTGGTGAACCACAGGTTTATCGTGATTATTGTGATACGTATTGCAAGTTCATCGCAAGGATGCTGGTGTGCTGTGGGTTCATCGCGGCGTGGGGTTTAGTTGTGAGCTACTCGCATGCACTTTTGTGGTGTTAATCTTGATGTTTGGCATTCTGAGGGTCTGAGTAAGTGCTACATACCTACATTAGCCCCCTTGCTTATCGATAAGTGAGAGCTTATCGATAAGCACTTGCTTTCGTATTTGTTTTTAGATCTTAGGCTGAGTTGGTTTGTATGCGTTGGGTCTGGGAATTTACCATATTTTTGTGATTTTTGTAAGTGGGATGGGTCTTATGTCTATGATGGGGACTCCCTACATTCAATGGTTTACCCCTCCTGTCTTTTGGTGATTTCCTTTTTGTCAATGGTCAATGCTACACCTTATTTGTGTGTTTCATCCCCTCTGACCGTTGACGGGAAGGAAATTAGCAAAAGACACTGGGAATTACTGTGTATGATGCTCCTTCTTGGCAACGAGCAAGCTAGTGCTGAGTTTCCGTATTTCAGCCACCCATGGCCATTGACAAGGGAGGGAGATAGCGAGAGAGCGTATGGTATTGTAATATGTATTGCCTTTTTCTGGTAATGGCCGGGTTCGTGTGGTGTTTTTTGGATTTTAGCCCCTTGACCATTGGTAGGAAGGGAGAGAGTGGCTAGAGGTGATCCTATTACTACTTTGGTGGGCGCAACCCCCCTGTATCTTAATAGAATGTCTTCTATCGAGAAACACTCAAGTGAGGTTTTGCTGGGTGTGTTACCCTTTCTGTCCTCTTAGGTGAGTGGGAGGGTGTTGTATGGGTGCCTCGCGGACAGGATAGTCAATGCCCTTTTGCTTTAATAGAAGGCATTGCTAGTATCGTGTCGGGTATCTAAAATATGGGATGAAGGAAGGCCCCTCATTTATTGTGCGAGATTTTGGATCATGCGCATAGGGAAGTGTATTTTTTCCTTTTTGTAGAAGGATGTGAATTCTTTCATAAATATGTACCATTGTGTCATAAACGTGCCAGTTTCTAAGTGTTTTTGCGCTAGTGCTTTTATCGCGATGTCTGTGGACTATTGGCCTTAGCGTATTATTAACAACTAAACAGAGGAGAAGAGAGGTAGGAGAAGAGAAGAGGAAGAGAGGAGAGAAGAGAGGAGGGAGGAGAGAAGAGAAGAGAGAGATTTGGAGTCTGCTATAGTGCTGCTACAATGTTGGCGGCGCCAGCTTATATTAATATATATAGGGCGACCGTAATTAGAAGGGAAAGGACCCTTATGTTAGACAATGTACACCCTTAGCTCCAATCAGATTGATGTACATTATGTGACTTATTGTAAATGAATACTTATGCAACTCGTGTTAGTTTAGAATCTTTATAGCCGTTGAATAGATCTGGGGAGATTTATCCTGCCACGGCTGACACTGATGTGCCACCAAGTTGGTTGGGGTGGCTTGTCTCAGTTTTCGGGGTGAGACTTGAGGTACATGTAGTGTGGGTTTTCTTGAAACCCTGAACCAGATCAAATTCTAGTATTTCCCTAGACCTTGGAGATAGATGGGAAAAACTGGAATGTTACACCTGACCACTAGACTCAATTACGGTATTGCACTAGGTGTTAGATTATGATGTCTTTGATATGCCAATTAGATATATCCTTAGAGGGGGTTAAAATTTGGGTATGTTGGGATAGTCTGAGAATTCACCTGAGTGGGTGATCATAGTGACAGGATCAACCCCTTTGTTGGACAAAGTGAATGATTGGGGAATGCACTTTCTTTAATGGAAACCTAAACTGTCAGCAATGGATTTCAAATGTGTTTGAAATTTGTTTATACAAAATATATTTATATAGAGATATACATATATATATATATTATGGTTTCAAATTGTTTGCAAAAGGTTTTAATTCCCGGGATCCATGTGAGTAGAGAGTGCAATACTATACCTTGTAGCCGAGGGAGAGGTCCTCTCTTGTCGGGCAGTGTTTGATCATTAAGGGCTGAGAGGTTAAGTGTAAGACTATTTAGGGATAATAAAACTGATGGGCGAATCTCACATAAGTCCATAGTCTCTGAGCCTTCAAAAGGTGGCTGGACTCAGGGACCATCTAGTGTAGATGTTGGGCCTACTAAGACCCATATTGATGGGTTCAGGGGTTTATTCGGCTAGGCCTTATAATAGAGGCTGGGCTGAACCCATATGGCTTTTGTGGAGATCAATGCTAGGGTCTCACACCATACAAAGAGAACCAAGTTAGCCAATAGTTAAAGGAAGTGAGCCTGAAAGCTTAATGGGCCTTAAAAGCCCACATCGAATTGGGTATTTAATTAGATTAAATAAGAAGGTGGCCAATTGGATTTATAATCAGAGTAGGATTAGCTGATGGATAAGATAGGTCTTATCCATTTAAGAGTCCAGATTCAAATACAGATTTGAATCAAAGGAATTCTTTCCTAATCAGATTAGGAAGTTAATCCAAAAAGAAGATTATAAATAGGAGGGTGAATTCTCTTAAGAGATAATAAACAGAACATTCTCAGTTTTGCTATTCTCCCTCTGTTTGCCACCACCTACCCTATTTGATCTCCATCTTGGACTGATCAAGATTTGATCTTGATATTATTTCCTGCTAGAAGAAATAATTTGAAGTTGTGCTCACATCCTTGGCATGATTCTTGTTGAAGAATTAGGGTTCTTGTTGAGAAACCTCTCTATTGATCTTGCCTCATCCCAAGCTGCGTCATCTTCAATGGAGGACGGATTTGGCACTCTCTTTGGGCATGAACACCTGCATTGGGAGGAGCATTTGCGTGGATTAAGTATCAGGTATCTCTCTCCCTAATCTTTGGTTCAGATTTGGTTCGGATTGTTTCAAGAACGATTCTTGAAAAGTGCAGTTTTTGTAAAACCGGGAATAGGATTCCCGGAAGGGAGAAAGAAATTTTTGAAATTTTGCCCAGCCTTCCTGCATGGTTCAGCCATCCACATGATGGATTTCCCTTTCCTTCAGTGGTATCAGAGCCAAAGTTTCAATCTTGAACGAAATTAAACCAGATCTGGCTTTGTGCAAATGGGCAGAAGGCATTCTACCCAATTTGCGTAGATAGTAGTTTTTCTGGGAATTGGTTCCCAGATTTTTGGGTGTTTGATCTAAAAAATAAATATTTATTATTCTGCTATATTTGTGGAATTATTCTATGAATGTTTCTTGAATTCTTGGGCTGCACATGTGATGGAGATTGATTCTTTCTGGTGCCAAGATTTGCGCACCCTTCTATTTCTATTCTATTTAATTTGGTTTGTAATTAATTTTTTTTTTTTATTTTTAGACAAATTGTATAGGATTCAATGTGATGTAATAATAGAAAAATTAGGTTTTTCTATTTTATTTTATATGGAGATTGCTGGAGCGCGTGATGGAGGAGAAGAAGATTTTGCAGATAGGGGATCTACGATCTGTGATTTGCAGATTATAATTCTACAATCTACGATTAATTTATTCTTTGCAGGTTTGTAGGATGTCCAAGATTATCATATTGCAGTCCTCTGATTTCATTTTCTTGATAATTATGATTATCTAGAAGAATTTTATTTTTCAGATCATTAATCTTGAATTAAATCTTGAACTAGACACCAAAACTTGGGTCGATTTGCACCAGATTTGGTCCAAACTGGTTGAACCGAATTCTTGGTTCGATGGGGTTGGTATTTTCGATCCAAATTCGATTTTGGACAAAGATTTGATGGCCCACTTCAAGCTTTAATTTGGCCCACCTCTGTAAAACCTAGTTTTAACATCTTAAAACTGCATTAGCCCAAATCAGCATAAATGCTATATGGGTTGAACTGCACTTTGCAAATCAGCCCATATACCTAAATAATGTTATATGATAATATTATGGGTGTAATGGTCTGATAATGTTTTAATTTTATTAGGGTTTTTATAGCTATTTAATTGATGGGATCAATTATGTGAATGTGAATGCATGTGATGTATGTGATGTTCTACGTACATGGGCCATAAGTACTTGGCCCATGTTATTTTGATAGTGGCTCTTATGCACACCATGGATGAATGCACATCATTGCCATGGTGTCCTTAAGATCATTGGATGATCTCCGTTATTGATGGGCCCCACATCAGCTTCCTCCACAAGAGGAACCGTGCGGAACCCTTTCCATTTAGGGCCCATCTGAATCAAACTTTAAGAAGGCTAGTGGGAGCCACTTTGGATTGACCTAAATAAAACTAGGGTGTAATTATTCATTTCCTCCTATAAAATATAAGTGCATGTGATAGGGGGATTCATATGATGAACTCTCTAAAGGCCTTCCATCATTAGCATGAAGATGGGTTCTTTAGTAATAGGGAGATGCACCATAAAAATGGGTTATCCATTTGTTATTGGATTTGTTGAATTGTTTCATAAGATGAGAGGGGCATTATAGACCGATGTGGGAGGGGCCTATCCTAAAATGGAAGACTCTCATGGTACCTTGGCGTTCAAGAATATGATATGTAAACACTTATTGGACATAAAGGTTTAACCTAAAATGGCAATGAACCTTGTTTGACAGAGGACAAAAGGGAAAGCTCATAAGATGAGTGGATATGGTCCTTCACAAAAGGTGGTGGGGTTATGCAGCTGAAACAGTTGGCTCCATACACTATATGTGGTTTCCCACATTTCTAGAGACATATTTCGCAGTCTCCATCACTAAGATAAGAGGGAATTCTCAGAGATGAATAAATGGAAATGGAACATAGATTAAAAGCCATATCTATGTAGTAAACATGAATCAATTTAGGTTGTGGACTAATAATCTGCCTTGCCTTTTATCAGAAATGGAAAATGGGCAATTCGCCAAGTTGTTGGACGATAACAAACTTAAGGGCCCAAATTATGCTGACTGGTTCCATAACCTTATGCTGGTGTTAACGTCCAAGAAATTGGACAAGGTTTTTATGAACCCTGCTCTAGATCGTCCGGGTGTGAGGGCTTCTAAGGCACATAGGAGAGAGTATCAAGAATGGGAAGATAATAACTCTCTTGCCTGGTGCTATATCATAGCCTCCCTCAACAATCTGTTACAGAGGCAATTCGATCAGATCGAAGTGTCCAAGGATATCCTACTCAACAAAAGGTCTTAAAACTGTTTATGACCGCTAAAATGACCGAGAGACAGATGGTTCATGACCTTGATCTTAAGATGATGGGTTACATCAATGGACTAGAGACATTCGGTTCAGGGCTACATCATATCACCAAAGTTGATGCAATCCTAAACTCCTTGCCTTCCTCCTTCAATCAGTTTATCATGAATTACAACATGAATAAGCTAAACATTGGCTTTCAGGAACTCAGCAATATGTTGTAAAGTGCTAAAGAACTGATTGAGAAGGATAAACCAATAGTCATGCTTGTTGAAGGTGGCAATTCGGGTAAGAAGAAGAGGAGGGCAAAGAAAAAGCCTTAAAAGAAGACTAACAAGCCGAAAAAGTAGAATAAGAACAAAGCATCGGATGCCTATCACTTTTGCAAATAGACCAATCACTAGAAGAGGAACTGTCCTCAGTATCTAGAAACTAAGAAGCAAGGTATGTTTGAATCTTTTATCATAGAGACCAATTTGTTGGTCACTTCTACTTCCTAGTGTATTGACTTCGGGGCTTCAACTCATGCATGTAACACATTGCAGGGGTTCAGGACAAGTAGAAGGCTGAGTGACGAAGAAGTAACACTCTACTTGGGGACTTCTGCAACAGTTGCAGCTACAGCTATAGGCACTATAGAACTAGTTTTCAGAAAAGGAACAATTGTACTTAAAGATTGCCTTTTCGTACCTAATTTAAGAAGAAATTTGATTTCTGTCTCAAAATTGTGTTTGGATGGTTATTCTATCTTATTTAGTAATGTGATTACTATTAAATGGAATAACAAACTCCTTGCATACGAAGAACTTGAGAACGACCTCTATGTTGTCCATCATTCTCTAGAAACAAACATATCCGAAACTACATCGGAAATAATCCCCAGAAGAGAAATCGTGATACAGTTAATCCCACATGTCTGTGGCATTATCGACTTGGCCACATTAATATAGATCATTTCACAAGGTTGGTAAAAGATGGTCCTTTGAATTTTCTAACTGTAGAAGATCTTCTAACCTGTGAACCTTGCCTTCAGGGTAAGATGACGAAGCGGCCATTTACGGGAAAGCTTGACCTTATACATACTGATGTATGTAGTCCCATGAATGTTAGGACACGTAACTAATACATTTATTTTATAACATTCACTGATGATTTTTCACGGTATGGTTACGTGTACCTAATGAGACACAAGTCTGGATCATTTGAAAAGTTCAAAGAATTCAGACAAGAGGTCGATAAACATTTGGGGAGAAATATTAAATTGCTTTGATCAAATTGAGGAGGCGAATATCTCTCTAATGAATTCAGGGACTACTTAAAGGAAAATTGGATTGTATCACAACTGTCTCCTCCTGTTATACTATAATTAAATGGTGTGTCAGAGAGGAGAAATCAGACTCTATTAGATATGGGCCGTTCACTTCTCATCCACTTAAAGTTACCCATATCCTTTTGGGGTTTCGCATTAGAGACTGCGATTTATGTGCTGAATCGGATTCCAACCAAATCCATTCTTAAGACTCTATATGAACTATGGGTTGGTAAGAAACCAAGTGTGTGACACTTGAAGATTTGGGGTTGTCCAACACATGTTAAAAGAACTAGATCTGACAAATTGGAATCCAAGACCGGTTGTTGCCTATTTGTAGCTTACTTATTCTATGATCCAAAAGAGCAAAAAGTGTTTGGTAGTTGAAATGCATAAATCCTAGAGGAAGATTACATCTTGAATAATCTTCATCAGGAAGTTGTTCTTGATGAGGAGAGCCCAAGAATAGTGGAAGATGTCCTACAAGCTCCAAAAATTAACCAACCTAGAAGATCAACCCAGGTTTCTAGGCCACTAGTTCGTTACAGCTGTGATCAAGAAAGTTACTTGATGAAAGCCTTGAACAGTGAGGAGGATCCCATGACTTATGCAGAAGCTATGTTGGACATAGATTCCTTGAAGTGGGTAAATGCCATGAGAGTTGAGATGAACTCAATGGAAATCAATGGAGTCTGGACTCAAGTAGATCCGCCCCCTAGGGTAAAAGCAATTGGTTGCAAATGGATCTATAAGAGGAAGAAGGGCCCCGGTCGTAAGGTTGAGACCTAGAAGGCTTGTCTTGTGGCGAAAGGGTACACTCCATTAGGATCCTGCTAGCTATAGTAGCATACCATGACTACAAGATTTGACAAATGGATGTCAAAATTGCGTTCCTGAATGAAGAACTTACTGAAGATATCTGTATGCAGCAATCACAAGGTTTTATAGCTGCAGGTCAGGAACACATGGTATGTAAACTTAATCAATCCATATATGGACTTAAGCAAACTTCTAGAGCTAGATCATTCGGTTTGACTCTACCGTCAAACAGGAAGTGAGGATAAGGTTACATTCTTGGTTTTGTATGTAGATGACATTCTACTCATTTGGAATGATGTAAGAGTGTTAATTACGGTGAAAGTATGGCTTTCACAACAATTCTCCATTAAAGATCTTGGATAAGCCTCCTACATATTGGGACTTTGACTCTATAGAGATAGATCGAAGAGGATAATAGGGTTATCTCAGTCTACTTATATTGACAAGATTGTCAAAAGATATAGTATGGAGAACTCCAAGAAAGGAAATGTTCATTTCAGATATGGAATCACTCTCTCCAAGGGACCATCATGTATGCCATGTTGTGCACTCATCCTCAGACTGCTCAAGCAGTGACTATAGTAAGTAGACACCAATCTAACCCAAGGCAGGAGCACTGGACCACTGTGAAAAACATACTGAAATACCTTTGAAAGACAAATGCGTTTTGTCTGGTATTCCATGGTAGTTCTCTATAGATCCAAGGATATACTGATGCCGATTTCTAGTAAGATCTAGACGATAGAAAGTCTACATCTGGTTATATCTTCATGATGGAATTGTGTACAGTTAGCTGGAAAACTAGCAAACAGGGGTCCACCGTGTTATGGGCCCGCGCATAGGATCTCGTCATGGGGAGGTCCACGGGGAAAATTCCTAGCCTTCCCTTGCCCTTCCCTTTGCGTGCTGACCCCATTGTGGCGAATTGGGGGGTGATTTGTCCAAGAGATCACCTTAACTCTCCTAAGCTCTTCTCTTGATCGAAAATTCAATGCCTTTTCTTCAATTCGTGGCTCCTTAAATAGGAGATTACAAGAGGAAATTCCTATATAAACTCAAACTCCAACTTGAACTCAAACTCCTAATTACCTACTCCTAATGGTAACACAACTCCTACTTAAGATAATGATAAGATAAGGATAAGGGATGAGGAGTGGTGTAGCTGGCTGCGAGTTGGCGAGAAGAGATAAGGGTGGACCCACCCTGATGAGCTGTCGTGTGGGTCCCGCTCTACTGCTGCTGCCGGGCGGCATGCACGTCTCACAGTGCTGTTGTCTTGAGGCGCGTGCTGCTGTTATGTGGTGCGTGCTGCGTGCTGTCAGGCGATGCATGCTGCGCGATGTCAGGCGGTGCGTGCTGGGTGCTGTCGGGCGGTGCGTGCTGGGTGCTGTCGGGCGGTGCGTGCTGGGTGCTATCGGGCGGTGCGTGCTGCGCACTGCCGGGCGATGCGAGCTGCTGTGCGGCACTGCCGGGCGGTGCGTGCTGCTGCGCGGCCTGCTGTGTGTGCCACTGCCTATGACTGTGCCGCAATGTGTTGCCGGGTGGTGTGTCCATAACATTACACCCCTCCTGGACAACGAGTTTGTCCTCAAGCTCGAGAGTTGGGTAGGCGCTGTGAAGGTCGGTCCAGGGAATCCAGGTGGCCTCCGCTGAGGGTAGTCCTTCCCATTCTACGATAACCTTGAAGGTACCCTGATTGTTGCGTGACCGGACAAGAGCTCGAGGGTGGAGGATAGGTCTGCCATCCTTTAGAGGGGGTAGAGAAGGCACGTGCTCAGGGGGAGTCCCTATAAAAGGCTTCAGTTGGGACACATGGAAGATGTCATGGATTCTGCTGTGCTCCGGTAGCTTGAGTTGATAGGCAACCTTCCCGACCTGCTGGAGAACCTTGAAGGGCCCATAAAATTTGGGGGCCAGCTTGGGAGGGCCTCACCGCCTGAGGGAGAGCTGTCGATACGGCTGGAGCTTTAGCCAAACAAACTGACCTGGCTCGAAGGTGACTTCGCGGCGGTGCTGATCGTAGGTTTGCTTCATACGCGCCTATGCCTACTGCAAGCGTAGGGAGACTTCGGCCAGGAGGGCATTGCGGTCTTGGAGACTGCGATCTACTTCTTCCAACCGTGTGGAACCTAGTTTGTAAGATAAAAGATGGGGAGGGTCGCGGCCATACACAGCCCGGAAGGGAGTTATGCCAAGGGAGGAATGGTAGGACGTGTTGTAGCAGTATTCGGCCCAAGGAAGACAATCCACCCAACGTCATGGTTGGTCCCCTATGAAACAGCAGAGGTACATCTCTATGGTCTGGTTGACAACCTCCGTTTGCCCGTCCGTTTGTGGATGGTAGGCGGATGAGAAAGCCAGGGTCGTGCCCTGTAATCGGAATAGCTCCTTCCAAAAGGTACTGGTGAAGACTGCATCCCTGTCGCTGACGATGGACTCTGGCAGCCCATGTAGGCGGAAGATGTGTGTGAAGAAGGCATGGGCCATAGAGATTGCACTGTATGGGTGGGACAACGGAATGAAATGGGCATACTTGGAGAAGCGGTCCACCACCACGAATACGACTGATTTCCCTCCGACTTTAGGCAAGCCTTCAATGAAGTCCATGGAGATAACGGCTCAGATCTGTGTTGGGAGCGAGAGGGGCTACAGGAGGCCAGCCGGGTGTAAAGTCTCCCATTTTTGTTGCTGACATGTGGAGCAGTTCTGGATGAAATCCCTAACTGAGCCGCGCATGCCATGCCAATGAAAATCGGCGCGGACGCGGTGCAATGTCTTCTGAACCCCTTCGTGGCTGGCGTTATGGATGCTGGCGATGATGGCTGGAATGAATGGGCAATCTGTCGGGAGATATACCCTCCCTTTGTACAGAACAAGTCCCTCATGGATGGACTAGTTCGAGTTGGTTGTTCCTGACTGTAATTCTTGCACCCGATCCCTCCAAGTTGGTGATTGGGGCAGTATGCTCCTTAGGTTCTCCAATAGGGTGACGCGGGGCCGGGAGATCGCGCAAAGGTGGACTGTGTCTTCATCACGCCTAGATAGTGCATCGGCAGCCCGGTTTGAAGCCCCTGCCTTGTGGTCTACGCGGAAGTCAAACCCTAGCAGTTTACTTGCCCAGTGCTGCTGGGGTGGAGTAGTAAGCCGCTGCTCTAGAAGGTACTTGAGGCTGTAATGGTCTGTCCTGACGACGAAAGGTCTGCCCCACAAATATGGCCTCTAGTGTTGGACGGCCTTGGCAAGCCCAATTAATTCACGCTCGTAGGTAGGCAGCTTAAGGTGCTGGTCTGCTAGCTTGCAGCTGAAGATGGCTATAGGGTGCTCTTGCTGCAGCAGCACTACGCCGATGCCTATGCCAGAAGCATCACACTCAACCATAAACTCCTGGTTAAAGTTTGGTAGCTGCAGCATGGGGGTAGAGGAGAGTGCCTCCCTTAAGTTTGTGAAGGCAGCGTCCGTTGCTTCATCCCACTGGAATGCATTCTTCTTCAACATCTTGGTTAATGGGGCAGCCAGAAGTCCGTAATCTCTTACAAACTTGCGGTAGTATCCCGTTAGACCTAAGAACCCGCGGAGAGCCCTAGTGGACTGAGGCTTGGGCCACTCCCGAATGGCCTGAATCTTGGAGTCATCTACCGAGACTCCTTCCCTGTTGATTATATGTCCTAGATAAAGGATCTGTTGCTCTCCGAAGGAACACTTGGTTCATTTTAGGAAGAGCTTATGTTGGCGTAGCAGTTCCAGAACTGTTCGTAGGTGACGAACGTGCTCCACCCACGACGTACTGTAAATCAAGATGTCATCAAAAAATACTAGGACGAACCTACGGAGGTGGGATCTAAATACCTCATTCATCAAGGCCTGAAATGTGGATGGAGCATTTGTGAGACCAAAAGGCATGACCAAGAATTCAAAGTGGCCGTGATGCGTTCGGAAGGCTGTTTTCTTCACATCCTCGGGGGCCATTCAAACCTGGAAGTAGCCTGACCTGGGATCCAGTTTAGAGAAATATTGAGACCCGTAGAGCTCATCTAGCAGTTCGTCCACCACAGGGATCGAAAACTTGTCCTTGACGGTCCTGTTGTTGAGCTCCCGATAGTCTACACAGAACCTCCAGGTGTTGTCCTGTTTTGGCACCAACAAGACTGGCAAAGAGAGTGGGGAGCGGCTTGGGCGGATGATACCCTGCTTCAGCATCTCTATACACTGGTTCTCTATCTCGTCCTTCTGAAGGTGTGGGTAGCAGTACGACCGAACAACCACGGGTCCAGTCCCTGGCATTAGTGGTATCCGATGGTCACACGATTGGACAGGGGGAAGGCCCTTGGGTTCTGAGAACACGTATGGAAAATCGGCCAGAAGTTTCTCCATCTCGGCAGTGTGCAAGGCGTCGCCTTGGAGAGTATGTACTTGTGGTCTTTTTGCTCTCATCTTGGTTCCTTTCCAGGTGACTTGTTTCCCATGTAGGTTAAACGTCATGGTTAAGGCACTGAAGTCCCATAGGATAGGGCCGAGGGTGATGAGCCACTTGATTCCCAATACTATATCAAACTCGTCTAGGGGCAATACAAACAGATCAGCGAGGAATGGTTCAGAATCCACCTATATTTGGATGTTTCAGCAGATCCCTGGGTTGTGAACTCTCTCCCCATTTGCTACGGCTACCTGAAACCATGGTCTGTCTTCCACCGTTAGTTTCAGTTGGAGCGCCGCTTGCTTGCTGATAAAATTATGTGTGCTCCCTGAGTCCTCCAAAACCCGTACCTATTTTCCTGCTACTTGGGCATGCAGTTGCATGGTTTGAGAGTTTTGTATTCCGGTGATGGCGTGAAGGGAGATCTCGGGTTCCAGAGTTGTCTGCTCCTCCTCTTCCTCCTCCAGTTCATCTACCAGGAGGCAGAACAACCGCTTGCAGTGGTGGCCGGCAGAGTACAATTCGTCACAGTTGAAGCATTGACCCTTGGCTCGACGTTCTGCCATCTCGGCTCTGGATAGGTGTCTGATGGGAGGTGCCGTCGTGCTTCTCCCTATGCTGGTTGCAGATCGGGGAGGGTTACTGGTGAAAGGCCGTGGTTCCCTGTTGGCTTCCAGTGAAGACCCTCCACCAGCAGGCTTCGGGTTTGTCCAAGCTGTTGCTGGGCGTCCCATGCTAGACGACCCTCTGCTAATTTGCAGTTTGCGCTCGAAGGCTCGGGCTAAATTCATTGCCGTGACCAGGTTAGGTGGGCTCTGCATCTCTACGTCAACTCGTAGAGGTTTGGATAGGCCAGTTGTGAACATATCCACCTGCTGGTCTGGGCGAACTGAAGAGGCTCTGGCGAGAAGGGTCTGAAACTGCCACTGATATTCTGCTACGGTCCCAGTCTGCTTGAGGTTAATGAGTTCCCCCAAGGGGTTGCTTGTTAATGGGGGTCCGAACCGAAGGAGGCAGTACGACTTGAATTGCTTCCAACTAAGACCTGGTTCTTCCTGCTCTACTCGGTAGAACCAGAGCTGCGTTTCGTCGGTCAGGTGAAATGCGGCCAGGCTGACCTTGTCCTTCTCCTCCATGCGCTGATTACGGAAGAATTGCTCACAGCGGTACAGCCATCCCAGTGGGTCACCGCTGCCGCTGTAGGAGGGAAACTCCAGACGACTGTATTTGGGTATGACCGCTGCAGCTGGGGTGGTGTCTTGTCGTTCACCGGAGCCTTCGGCCCACTCTGGGCGGCAGCTGTGGTTGGTGGCCGCCTCTTCAGGACTCCTTTCTCTGGTGGCGAAGTATAACTCTAGTAGGCGCCGAAGCTCCCTCACATCCTCCTTGACCTCTCTTACTTTTGCGTGATTTTCCACGAGTCGGTGTTCAAGTTCATGGACCTTGGATGATATCTGCTCCATGTCGCCCATGACGCTAGGCTCTGATACCAAAATGTTATGGGCCCGCGTGTAGGATCTCGTCACGGGGCGGTCCACGGGGAAAACTCCTAGCCTTCCCTTTGCGTGTTGACCCCATTGTGGTGAACTGGGGGGTGATTTGTCCAAGAGATCACCCTAACTCTCCTAAGCTCTTCTCTTGATCGAAAATTCAACGCCTTTTCTTCAATTCGTGGCTCCTTAAATAGGAGATTACAGGAGGAAATTACTAATTAAACTCAAACTCCAACTTGAACTCAAACTCCTAATTACCTACTCCTAATGGTAACACAACTCCTACTTAAGATAATGATAAAATAAGGATAAGGGATGAAAAGTGGTGTAGCTAGCTGCGAGTTGGCAAGAAGAGATAAGGGTGGACCCACCCTGATGAGCTGTCATGTGGGTCCCACTCTATTGCTGCTGCTGGGTGGCGTGCGCGTCTCACAGTGCTGTTGTCATGAGGTGCGTGCTGCTGTCGTACGGTGCGTGTTGCGCTCTGCCGGGCGGTGCATGCTGCGCGTTGTCAGGCAGTGCGTGCTGCATGCTGCGCACTGCCAGGCGGTGCGAGCTGCTGTGCGGCGCTGCCGGGTGGTGCATGCTGGTGCGCGGCCTGCTGTGCGTGCCGCTACCTGTGACTGTGCCGCAATGTGCTGCCGGGCAGTGTGTCCATAACACAACGTAGATTCCACAACCGAGGCCGAGTACATAGCCGCAAGTGAAGCTGCCATGGAAGTTGTATGGATGAAAAGTTCATTCAGGAGCTAGGAGTAGTTCAATTCATCACATCATCCATTCCATTGTTTTGTGACAACACTAGAGCCATTGCTCAAACTAAGGAGTCACGAGCCCACTTAAAGTCGAAGCACATCGATAGGAAGTTGTTAGATAGTGTATGCCCTTAGCTCTAATCAAAATGATGTACATTATGACATTTAAGGTAAATGAATAAAGTACATATTTGATTCATGTTATTATGGTGTGTTTCTGTGTAATATCCTTAAACTGGACAAATATGAGACTCGTGTTAGTTTAGAATCTTCATAGCCGTTGGATAGATCTGGGGAGATTTATCCTGCCAAGGCTGACACTGATGTGCCGCCAAGTTGGTTGGGGTGGCT
>NW_010729224.1:44544-66815 GCF_000365185.1 Nelumbo nucifera | reverse complement strand
AGATACACACACACACACACACACACACACACACACACACACACACACACACACACACACACACACACACACACACACACATATATATATATATATATATATATTATGGTTTCAAAATGTTAGCAAAAGGTTTTAATTCCCGGGATCCATGTGAGTGGAGAGTGCAGCACTGTACCTTGCAGCCGAGGGAGAGGTCCTCTCTTGTCAGGCAGTGTTTGATTATTATGGGCTGAGAGGTTAAGTGTAAGACCATTGAGGGTAATACCTGATGGGCTAGTCTTGCATCTGCCCATAGTCCTTGGGTTTTTAAAAGGTGGCTTGACCTAAGGACCAGTTAGTGTAAATGTTGGGCCCATTAAGAGCCCATGGTGATGGACTTAGGGGTTCACTGTCTCCTGCAGTGAATTCGGCCAGGCCTTGTAACAGAAGCTGGGCTGAACCCATGTGGCTGATGTGTAGATCAATGTTTGGGTCCCACGCCGTACAAGGATATCCAACTGGGCAGCAGTTTGGAGGGTAAGTGAGCAGATGGACTTAATGGGCCTAAAGCCCAATTCGAACTGGCTTAATGAGATTAATTAAAAGGGGGCGGTTCTGGGATTTAAATCAGCAAATAGGATAAGGGATGATTGTGCCTATCAACTTAGAGAGTCCAGATCCAAATACAAGATTTGGATTAGGAAACTCCTAATGGGATTAGGAGGTGCTCTCTTTAAAAACTATAAATAGAGGAGCAGGGAGAACCTCCAAGACACAATTCTCAGTTCATAGATTACAAAGAGAGAAGAACCTGGTGTTCGATTGCTCCTGTCTTCTGCTCTTTCCTGCTCTTGCCGTCATACCCGTTCGATCTCCACTTGTGGGAGCGATCAAGAAGTGTTATTGATATTACCTTTTGGCATAAAAGGTAATTAGAAGTCGTGCTCACTAGCCCTTCAACAGATTCTTACTGAAGAATCAGGTTCTTGTTGAAGAGCCATCCTATTGATTCTACTTCATCCTGCACCGTGTCATCTTCGGTTGGGTGTGAACACCTTCATTTGAGTTTATTGTTACTTCGTATCAGGTATAACCCTCCACTCCCTTTTGGTTTCAAATCTGGTCTGGTTCAGGTTCAAGATTGATCCTTGAAAATTGAGTTTTCTAAAATAGAGAATATGATTCCCACGTGGGAGAGATAGAATTTTTTGAAATTTCGCCCAACTTTCCTGCAGGGTTCGGCCATCCATATGATGGATCTCTCATACCTTCAGTGGTATCGGAGCCACGTTCAAATCTTGAACCAAAATTAATCAGATCTGGAACTGCGCAAATGGGGAGAAGGCGTTCTACCCGATTTGCGCAGATTCACGTTTTTCTGGGAAATCAGTTCCTAGATTTTGGGCGATTGATCTGAAATTAAATATTTATAAATCTGAATTATATTTAGATTTGTTCTACATATTTTTCTTTATTTTTGGGTTGTTCGGACGAGGGAGATTGAAATCTTTAATGGCGCAAGAAATCTGCGTTTTTGCTGTTCTTTTACATTCTTGGTCTGTAAATAATTTTTTTATTATTTTTAGACAGAATGTATAGGATTCAATTTTAATGTAATATTAATAGAAATTAGGTTTTCTATTTTATTTCATTCGAAATTGAAGCAGAAAACACAAAGAGGAGATTTTCGCATATTAGGGTTCGGCCATTTGCGATTTGTAGTTTTGGAAACTACATGCTGCGATCTAACTTTTGTTTTGTAGGGTAGCAGTCCTACGAACTGCCCTCCTATTGATTCTTGAATGTCTCATTTTAGTAATTTAATTTCAGATCATGTTCTTGAATTAAATCTTGAATTAAAAATCAAACCCTAGACCCATTCAAACCAGATTGGACCGAATCTGTGGTTCAATGGGGGCTGTTCTCAGCCCTAATTTTTCATATATGTGTCAAGGAGTTGATGGTTAATTGCAAGATGCACTTAGCCCATACCTTTAAAACCTAGTTTTAATGTGTTAAAACTGCTTTACCCATTTTCAGAATAAAAGCTATATGGGCCGAACTTCTCTTTGCAATTCAGCCCATATAACTAGATAACATTGATTAGTAATATTATGGATTATTATGGACTTTAATTATGGACTTTAATTATGGGCTTTACAGTTATTAATTGATTGGATCAATTTTGATGTTGCTGCATGTGATGTATGGATGTGTGATGTGCAACACTCAAGGGCCATAAGTGTTTGGCCCATGCTAAAACGATAGTGGCTCTTATGCACACCATGGCTGAATGCACATCATTGCCACGGTGTCCTTAAGATTAATGGATGATCTCCCTTTGTGGTGGGCCCCACACCAGCTTCCTCCCAAAGAGGAATCGTGCGGAACCCTAGCCGTTTAGGGTCCATCTAAATCTGGCTTTATGAAAGTCAGTGGGAGCCACTTTGGTTTGACCTAAATTAAACTAGGGCGTAATATTTTGTTCCCTCCACTAAAATATGAGTGCATGTGATAGGGAGATTCATATGATAAACTCTCTAAAGGCCTTCCATCATTAGCATGAAGATGGGCCCTTCAATAATGAGGAAATGCACCATAAAATTGGGCTATCCATTTGTTGTTGGATCTATTGGGTTGTTTCATAAGATGATAGGGGCGTCATAGACCGATGTGGGAGGGGCTTATCCTAAAATGGAAGACTCTCTTACAGTACCTTGGCGTTCACGAATGTGATGGGTGAGCACTCACTGGGCAGAAAGGTTTAACCTAAAATGGCAATGAACCTTGTCTGACAGAGGCCAAAGGGAAAGCTCATAAGATGAGTGGATTTGATCCTTCCCAAAAAGGTGGTGGGGTTATGCAGCTGAAACAGTTGGCTCCATGCATGCTATATTATTTCCCACATTTCCAGAGACATAATTCGCAGTCTCCATCACTGAGATAGGAGGAAAATCTCGGGGATGAACAAATGAAAATGAAACATAGATTAAAAGTCATATCTATGTAGATAACATGAATCAAATAAGGTTGTGGACTAATATTTGCTTTTTATCAGAAATGGCAAACAGACAATTCTATAAATTGTTGGACGACAACAAACTTAAGGTTTCAAACTACGCTGACCGGTTTCGTAACCATATGCTGGTCCTGATGTCCAAAAAATTGGACAAAGTACTTAAAAACCCTACTCCGAATCGTCTGGGTGACAGGGCTTCTAAGGCTCGTAGGAGGGACTATCAAGAATTGGAAGAGAAAAATTCCCTTGCCCGCTGCTACATCATATCACCCTTAGACAATCTAATACTGCGACAGTTCGATCAGATCGAATTGTCCAAGGATATCTTGGACAGTCTGAGGACGATGTATGAGGAGCAGAATCATTCTACTCGTTAAAAGGTCTTGAAATAGTTCATGATCACGCAGATGTCCAAGAACTAGCAGGTTCATGACCATTGTCTTAAGATGATGGGATACATCAATAAACTTGAGGCTCTTAGATCCGGGCTTGATCATGTCACTAAGGTTGACGCCATCCTAAATTCTTTGCCTCCTTCCTTCAATCAGTTCATAATGAACTATAACATGAATAAGCTAAATGTTAGCATCCAGGAACTCACCAATATGTTGCAGAGGGTCGAAGAACTGATAAAGAAGGATAAGCCCATTGCCATGCTTGTTGAAGCTGGAAAATCGGGCAAGAAGAAGAGGAAGGCAAAGAAAAATCCTCAGAAGAAAGCTACCAAATCCAAAAGGCAGAAGAAGGACAAAGCATCAGATGCTTGTCACTTCTACAAGCAGGCTGGCCACTGGAAGAGGAACTGTTATCATTACCTGGAGTCCAAGAAGCAAGGTAATTTCGAATCCTTTGTCATAGAAACCTGTTTGTTGGTAACTTTTGCTCCCTGGTGTATTGACTCCGGGGCTTCAACTCGTGCGTGTAACTCACTGTAGGGGTTCCGGACAAGCAGAAAACTGAGTGACAGAGAGGTGATTCTTTATTTGGGGACTTCTGCAAGTGTTGTAGCTACAATATAGGAAATGTAGAGTTAGTTTTCAAAGAAGGAATTATTGTACTGAAAATTGTCTTTATGTACCCACTTTGAGAAGAAATTTGATTTTTGTTTCAAAGCCGTGTGCAGATTGATATTATGTTCCCTTTAGTAATATGATTACTATCAAAAGAAATAACAAGTTCGTCGCATACGGAGAACTTGAGAATGGTCTCCATTTACCGATGATTATTCACGGTATGGTTACGTGTACCTAATGAGACATAAGTCTAAATCTTTCGAAAAGTTCAAGGAATTCAGACAAGAGGTCGAGAAACAGTTAGGGAGAGAAATTAAGACCCTTCGATCGGATCGAGGTGGCAAGTATCTCTCTGATGAATTTAGGGACTACTTAAAGGACAATGGGATAGTATCACAACTAGCTCCTCTTGCTACACCACAGTTAAACGATGTGTTAGAGATGAGGAACCGGACTTTATTGGATATGGTCCAATCACTTCTCGTACACTCAAAGTTACCCACATCATTTTGGGGTTACGCATTAGAGACTACGATATACGTGCTGAACAAATTGGAATCCAAGTGTGAGACACTTGAAGATTAGAGACTGCTATATTCGAAGACTCCCTATGAGCTTTGGATCGGTAAGAAACCAAGTGTGAGACACTTGAAGATTTGGGGTTGTCTGACACATGTTAAAAGAACGAGTGCGGACAAATTGGAATTCAAGACCAGTCGTTGCCTATTCATAGGCTACCCCAAAGGCTCTATGGGGTTACTTATTCTATGACCCAGGAGAACAGAAGGTGTTCTGTAGTCGAATGCCCATTTCTTGGAAGATGATTACATCTTGAACAATCATCGTCAAGAAGTTGTTCTTGATAAGGAGATCTTAGGGGTAGTGGGAGATGTCCCATAAGCTCCAGTAAATGACCAACCTAGAAGATCTACCTGGGTTTCCAGGCCTCTAGTTCATTTCGGCTATGACCAGGACAGTTACTTGGTGGAAGCCACGACCAGTGAGAAGGATCCCGTGACTTATACGAAAGCTATGTTGGACATAGACTCCTTGAAGTGGGTAGAAGCCATGAGAGCTGAGATGGACTCAATGGAGACCAATGGAGTCTGGACTCTGGTAGATCTGCCCCTGGGGTAAAAGCAATTGGATGCAAATGGATCTATAAGAGGAAGAAGGGCCCCGATGGTAAGGTTAAGACCTACAAAGCTCGTCTTGTGGCGAAAGGGTACACTCAGAAAGAAGGAATCGATTATGAGGAAACCTTTTCATCGATGAACATGCTTAAATCCATTAAGATCCTGCTAGATGTAGCAGCTTACCATGATTACAAGATTTGACAAATGGATGTCGAAATTGTGTTCCTGAATAGAGATCTTAGTGAAAATATCTATATGCAGCAACCGCAAGGTTTTATAGCTGCGGGTCAGGAACACATGGTATGTAAACTAAACCGATCCATATATGGACTTAAGCAAGCTTCTAGGAGTTGGAACATCCGGTTTGACTCTAGTGTCAAACAGTTTGACTTTGAGCAAAGTCCGGATGAGCCTTGTGTTTTCAGGAAATCTAGTGGGGATAAGGTTACGTTCAATGGCTCGACAATTAAACGAGCCGAGCTCGAGCCTACTAGTGCTCGGCTTGTGAGGTTCGCGAGTCGGTTCAAATATATATGTATATATATTTGATATTTAATATATTTAATATAAATAATATATATAATAAAAATATTATAATTATTAATTATTATAGTTCTTAATTTTTTAAATATAAAATAAAAAAATTATATATAATTTTTATTTTTATAAAATATTTTTGTAAAATATAAAATGAGCCAAGCCGAGCCGAGCTCGAGCTTATGAACTATTGACTCGAGCCGAGCTTGAGCTCAAGGTTTTGGCTCGAATTGAGCTTGAGCCGTATAAAATAGTCTCGAGCCGAGCTCGAGCCTAGTACTATTCGGCTTGTCTCGGCTCCAATCCACCCCTAATTATAAATGAATAAAGTGCATAATTGATTCATGTGATTTGGTGTGTTTCTGTGTAATACCCTTAAACTGGACACTTATGAGATATGTTAATTTTGAATCTTCACAGCCATTGGATAGATTTGGGGAGATTTATCCTACCAAGGCTGACACTAAGGTGCCGCCAAGTTGGGTAGGGTGGCTTGTCTCAGTCGCTAGGGTAAGACCTGAGGTAAATGCAGTGCGGGTTTTCTTAAAACCCTGAATTGGAATGTTACACCTGATCCCTAGACTCGATTATGGTATTGCACTAGGTGTCGGATTGGGCTGTCTTTGATATGCCAATCAGTGAGATCCTTAAACGGGGTCAAAACTTAGGTATGTTGGAACAATCTGAGAATACACCTGAGTGGGTGATCATATTGACAAGATCAGCCCCTTTTTCGGACAAAGTGAATGATCGGAGAATTCACTCTCTCTAATGGAAACCTAAACTACTGGCAATGGATTTCAAATGTGTTTGAAATTTGTTTTAACAAAATATATTTATATACAGATATACATATATATATATATATATATATATATATATAGGACTAGTCTCTTGAGATGCCACATTTGTTGAGTTATAGTTCTTCTGACTCTGCTGGGTTGGCTTCTTACTCGGATCGGACTTCTTACTCAATTCCTAAGCCCATTTCGACTTGCCATGAACATCCCAACATGTGTCTCTAGTGTGCTTGGACTTTTGACAGTGAGTGCATCAAATTTTGTCTTTGTCATCCACTCTTTTCTATGAATCTCCTTTTTTAAAAGAACCTTCGACATTTGAACATGTACCCCCTCGGACAGCTAGTGCAATTGGTTTCCCTTCTATACAATTCATCACACTTCTTTTATGCAATTGGTTCCCCTTTTGTACCCTCATGGATTCATATGTAGGATTCAACCCCAAAAGAAAGGTAAATACCCATTGCTGGGAAACAAGTGATTTGTAGGCCTTTGCATCCTCATCACACTTCCAATTCACATTTTGATAATGATCCAGTTCCTTCCAAATTGATGTCAAGTCTGAATACTACATCGAGAGACTCCTCTTCCCTTGCTTGCAAGTGGAGGATTCTGCTTGTAGTTGATACATCTTTGCATAGTATCTCTGTTCTGAATAGGAGGATTTTGCTTATTCCCATATTTTGCAAGCTGTTTCAGCCCACATGAAGGCCTTCTTTACATGTGGCAGCATGGAAACCAAGAGCCATGACATCACCATGCTATTTTCTTGCTCCCATTTGTCATGTTCAGCCCTACCAATCTTTGGTTCCTTGGTTTTACCATTAATATACCCAATTTTTTCTTTAGCAGTAATATAAAGTTTAATTCCCCTAGACCATTCAAGATAGTTCARTCCATSRARGGGGATTACAGCCATGGGGAAACTCATATCCATCCCCCCACTCATTCCATTTTGACCTCCTGAAATTCCTAAAGTTGTAGAATTCTCAGAGGACATGATTCATGATAAGAATAAATATTATCATATTTTTATCCCTAAATATTTAGTCTTTTATACTTAATTAGTACTTAATTGGACTCATTATTCTTGTATTTCGATTTAGGGCACGAAAGAAGACGTCAGGAAGAAAAACAAGGCTAATCGGGTAATTTTGCACAGTTTCGGCGCCGCTTAGTAATCTGGGCATAACTCTCTCATCCTGACTCCGATTGAGATGATTCAAGATGCATTGGAAAGATAAGGAAGAACTCTACAACTTCACAGGGATGCATTGAGATGATTCAAGATGCATCCGGGCCCGAAGTCTGAGAAAATTCGCAGGGAAGCCTAGTTCGCAGCAAAAGCCCAACTCGCAGTAGAAGCCCAATTCGCAGTAGCCCAATTCGTTAAGCACCCTAATACGAATGCAAGAATAAGAAATTGCAAAGAGTCCTATCAGATTTAATTTTCTGATGTAATTCTATAAAGATAAAGGAGATTGAGATTACTAGATAAGAGATAAAGATATGATTAGATTAGGACTTTCTATTTTTGAGGAAGAACTCCAAGAAGGAGTTGGAAACAACCCCTCCTCCTAAAGCTATATAAAGGGGGGGGGGGGGTGGACTAGCACCAGGGCATCAATCAATCTCTGGAGCAATCAAGAAGAAATCCTCCAAGAAAGCTTCATCCTTCAAGAAGGTAGTCAGCAATGTAGGAGGAGAAAAGGAGGAAGGCGACGGCAAGGAGAAGACAAGCTCATCGATCTCAACCTCAAGGGCGACATCATGAGTTATTTCATATACCTTATTTGTTTAAATTCCTTTATCATGAATTAGTTTATTTATATATAGGGCTATGGAAAGCCTAACCACGACCATGGATTGATTTTTTATTTAATTCAATCAAGTTGTTTTTATTTTCATATTGTCTATGAGTTATTATGCGTAATGCGATTAGGAGTTTGGCTACCTCTTAGTTGATTTGGTTTATGTGGATGAATCGGAAGAGGAATTCATATAATAGACTAAATAACTTATAGTGTGAATTGAATGGTATATAGGAATATATATACATGATTCATCTGATGATACAGGTTTTTCATAGAACTTAMYRCACTTTCTATCTYGAGAACTCTARTYGAGGAATCGAAGGGTTACTTGATAGAAGTAGGTTTGATATATCCTGGGAGGGAATATTAAATAAATTAGGAAAAACATCAGCTTATGAAAATAACAAATTATCTTGGTTAATTTAATAAAGTGATGTTCATTGGAATGGTTAGGTGGACCAATAGTCCTAGCGCTTTCAATTAGATCGTTGCAAGTTCAGTCACTGATTGCCCTTGTTTTTATTTCTTTTTTCTGTCTTTAAGGTGATCTCAGAGCTGGTCTGACCTAGCAGTCACACTCCACCAACTTCCAGACACCCCAAACACATCAACTGCTAGGAGGGGTCATAAACCAGTATGGTTACACCACCATGACCTACAGATCTGAATTCTTAGACATGGGATTACACGATCCATAAAAAAAGAGGTTCGAACCTTATAGCTTCTCGGAAAACATTCAACAGTTTGGAGTCATATAGATTCTTCTTGGTACACGGCCAAGGAAAAGGAAGAAAACACTAAAAAAAATCTATACCAATCGTAGGTTTGCACTTTTTTATCTCAGTTGAAGAAGACAATAGGTTGAAGCTTGTTTGATCTGCTCACAGGCCTGGAAGAACCGCTCTGATACCAATATTAACAACTGAATAGAGGAGAAGAGAGGTAGGAGAAGAGAAGAGGAAGAAAGGAAAGAAGAGAGAAGAGAGGAGAGAGGAGAGAAGAGAAGAAAGAGATTTGGAGTCTGCTACAGTGCTAGTGGCGCCAGTTTATATTAATATATATAGGGAACCATAATTAGAAGGGAAAGGACCCTTATGCCCCTACTTAAATTACAACATAAAAAACAAAAGAAAAAATGGCTTTAATTTTTTGAAACGGACCCTAACTCAGCAGAATACAAACATAATAAATAAAGTTAACATTCCAACACGTATTATGTTCGGGTTCTGATGCATAGCGATTTTAAATGTAGAGGAATTTTTTCTCATTGTATTAGAGCTTCCAGATGAGAGAACCTTCGCAATGACTTCTAAGAGAACTTCGTCATTTGTCCTGAATTTTCGATCTTGTAATAAAACTTTATCGTATATTAGTTTGTAAGAAAGAGTTTGAATTAAGGTTGTAGGTAGTGCGGTTTAGAAAGTCGCATGGTTTGTGAATTTTTGTTGCAACTTGTATTAACACAAATGTCGAATGGTAATCAAATCATTTAAAGTTGGTCATGTGCACTCATCACAAATAAGTACGTTTCGTAAGTATTATAGAAGTTAATCATAATCGAACACCATTGCGAATGTAATCAACCATTAATAGCAAACTACTATAAAAGGAAATCGTGTGTGCCCCTTAGTTTAGAGGCTCATTGCAAGTGTTAAACGTTGTTGAGAAGAAAGAAAGTTGCAAGTGTCCACTAACATTGGAAGGGACTTCATAGGTTTTTATGGGTAACATCGGAAATAATAGGATTCAAGTATTTCAGGGTCGAGCACCCGTTGAACTCTATCGTAATCAAGTATCGGCACAGGTATAGTCAATTTTATTGCAGATCGAACTATGTTATTCAACATATGAGATACTATCAGGTGTGATAATGTTATATAAAATGAGTACGTGATAAACATATTCATAAAGAAGAGTTCTCTTGATATCTAAACATTGTCAAGTGTAAAAGACCAACATATAGTAGGAATGAGCTGTGGAATGAGCATTAAGATCCGTATTTGTAAAGAAGGGAAGCTGAGCTATGTTACAGTTTTTGCCACCGATACAAGGATCAAGGGTTGTCGTGTCTTAGGAAGACAGGGCCCTTCATGGGAGATACAATTGGGGTTCGGTCATAGTATAAATAATTAGCATAAGTTAAAGTTTTATCGCAACCATGTTTGGGAAATGAAGTGTTGTTCTTAAGAGAAGTGTTATTGTCAATGCAGGACGAGTGAAGTTTGTCTTCCCTTAGTACATCGTAGTTAGATGGAGTATCTGTGCTTATAAATTGGATAGGAGTCATACCTGCTATCGATGAAGCCCCCCAATAGTTTCATGGAGGTGTGTCTGTGCCTGAAGTCACTAGGGCTTCGTCTGTGCCTAGAGTTTCCAGGGCTTGTCTGGGGTTACAAGGGCTTTGTCTGTGCCTGGGGTTGCCAGGGCTTGTCTGTGCCTGGGGTTGCCAGGGTTTTATTTGTGCCTGATGTTGCTAGGGCTTTATCTGTGTTTGGGGTTGCTAGAGCTTTATCTGTGCCTGGGGTTGCCAGGGCTTGTCTATGCTTGGGGTTGCTAGGGATTGTCTGTGCCTAGGTTGCCAAGGCTTTATCTGTGTCTGGAGTTGCCCAGGGTTGGGGGGCTTTGAGCTACGCCTAGGGTTGCCAGGGCCTTCGTATGGAGCATGCGGTATAGAGTGCCTGTGGTTGCTAGAGCTTTGAGAGCATAGTAAATCAGATTGTATGATCATGAACAAGATATGTGTGTAAGCAAGTCAATCCAATTGTACCATTCATTTCGCTACTTTCATAATGTGCAAATGTAATTACAATTAGAATTCTAGACTTTATCACAGATCAAAAGTGTAACTAATAAAGAATCTTGTAAAACATTGTAGATTTATTCATAATACATGTACATATATTCAGGTAATTACAGAAACACAAAACTAATAAAAGTAAGGTTTCAACTAGTAACCATTTATGCTTTCATCGTCTTCGCCTGTGTCCACAGTTTTTAATACATAGTAGCCCGAACTATGGGCTTCTTTTATTAAGTACGACCCCTCCTGATAACTCTGCATTTTGATGCCTTAAGGGCATCAATTAAGGGGTATTTTCAACCTTCTTTTATTAAGTACGACCCCTTTTTCAAGTTAAATGCAATGTCGTGGCCTCTAAGGCTCTTTGTGCAAATTCAAGGGAAAACTAGCAAGTTTTCATGGCTCAAATGCAGATTTTGGGAAGCTGGTGTAAAGTCCAGCTGAGAGACGGGGTGTTTCCGTGAAAATCTGAAAGCAGGAGGGCGCCTCCTAGCTACTAAACCCAGTTTGGTGCCCCTCCTACTGTATTACCATGCTCCCAACGACTTAGCAAACCCTAGGCGCCTTTTAACCCATTCTTTTCACTCTTAACAAACCCTAACCACCCCTAACTGCTAAATCCTCACCTTCAATCCCTTCTAATCTCCACCATCCATTCTAGGGCACTCTCTTTTTAGCATTCTAACCCTAGGAGCCACCTAACTTCTAATCTTCACCATTCAGCCTTTAACCATTAAATCTCAGCCTTACATAATATTGGGTGCCTTCTCCTTTTCTTCTCAACCTTAGGATCACCCTAGAACCATCATAACCCTTCATTCTAAACCCTAGGGCACCCAAATTTTGTGCTAAAACCCAACTTCCACCCCTCTTTCTCTCTAATTTCAGTTATATCCACCCTTCTCTATAAAAAGGATCCTAGGGGCCCTGGAGAAGGGGTTGGTCAATTCACCCAGTTAACAAGGTTAAGGTTTCTTGAGGAGTTCAAGGGTTGTAGAAGGGGAGGACGCCCAATTCTTGTCAGGAGGGGTTCGTGGAAGCTGTTCAACCATTCTACAACTATCACAACTGGATTTGATCAACCATTCTTTTCTTTTCTTTATTTTCTTTTCTGTTATTTTTATTTTTGCAATCTTTTAGATTTAATTCTTGTTCATTTCTCTGTTTTGCATATCTGAATTCGTTCAGTTCAAGGCTAAGGTGTCTCGAGGGGTTCGAGGGCTGTAGAAAAGATGGATGCCTGGTTCTTATCAGGAAGGGTTTTTGCAAGCTACTTTATTAAATACAGCTACCACTACTGGATCCGGATTCTATATCGTTTTTTTTATTTATTTCTTTTATTTCCTTTGTTGATTCCCATACTTTATTAAATTCTGATTTTGATTTATTGTTTTGTTTAAATTTGAAACATTTACTTTCAGCAATAATAGATTTTATTTTCGGACACACCTAGTTTTTGGTGCTACTGTTGGGGAAGCACGGAGAAAATTTTTATTTACTTTTTATGGTTCTGTTTCATTATTTTTTCTTTTTCGTTTTGTTTGATCCGTTATCTCAGTTTAATTCTTGTTCCTCTTTGATTCTGCAGGACAAAATAGCGAAAGGTGGGGTACTAGAGCATTGTGGGACTGCGGGATGGAAGAGAAGAGAAGAGAAGAGAAACCGGATTGCGTTTCAGGTGTAGTCATTCCATTTTATTTTTAATTTTCTTATTTTTATTTTCAAACTCTATTTTTTTATAGAATAGTTATTTTTTAATTTTTAATTTTTTTTGTAGATCTAATTTAATTTTTTAGTATTATTTTGGTTCCCTTTTGTTTCTAGATCTATTTTTTTTTATTTTATTTCTTGTTCGATTTTTTTTTTACTTTTTTAGGTTTGTGTTTTTCTTTTACTTCAGATTATTAAAAAAACAAAAAAAAATCATTTATTTTATTTCTAGCAGCATAATTTTCATTTGTTTATTTTATTTTATTTTTGGTTTAAATTTTAGATTCATTTTTCTTTTATTTCAGATAAAAAAACAATAAAAAAAGAAATAAAAAATTCGTTTATTTTATTTTATTTATTTTTGCAGCGTATTTTTCTTTCATTAATTTTAATTTCATATTAATTTTTAGATTTGTGTTTTCCTTTTATAAAAAAAGCGAAAAAAATATATATATATATAAAAGAATTTCAGTATATTTTTTTCTTTTGTTTATTTTATTTTTGGTTTAATTTTTTCAGATTTGTATTTTTTTTCTATTTCTTGCATAATTTTCTTTTTGATCATTTTATTTTCAGTTTAATTTTTAGATTAGCAATTGGTTTGCTAGAATTTATTTTTGGTAGTTAATTTTGTTTAGCACAATTAATTGTTGTTTTATTTTCTGTTTGCAATTATTATTTATTGTTTTATTTAATTTCTTTTCTTTTAGTTATTTAATTGAATAATTAATCGTTCAATAGGAAATTGTTTAAATTTTTGAATTTGAGTTTAAATTTGGAATTTGAATTTAAATTTAAATTTAAATTCGAATCTAAATTGGAATTTGAATTTGAATTTCAAATTTCGAAATTTAAATTTAAAATTTTGAATTTCAAAAAAGTAAATAAATAAAAATCAAAAATAAAAAAAAAATAAAAAATAATTAATATTTTAAAAGTTTTGCATTTACATTCTAACATCTAGGATTTGATATGTTTAGAGCATGCATCATATAGGATTATTTAATTGCTGAAATTATTTTGTTAGTTATGAATGTGCTAGGTTTCTTTTATTTTAATTGCTTCTTGTGCTTAGTTTAATTTTAATTACTTCTTGTGCTTAGTTTATTTTATTCTTTTATGTTATATTTCTGAATTGCATTTTAGGAATAATTGTGCATGCTTTGTAATTAGTTGCATTTGCTTTGTTTATTTTGTTTCTTTCCGTTAATCCATTCTAAGGGCATCCAACTTAAATAAGATAAGGTGGGGATTTCGTCACCCTTCCTTGCCCCCCAAAAAAATCACCACCCTTCACATGCGGTTCACCCTAACCCTAATTTAAAATTTGGATAAAAAGATCCTTTAGGGAAGCCTCACACTTGATTTAAAGGTGTGCTGAATTTTAGGAAAGCTTGTAATTACTTTCCATAACCGGTGGTTGGTGCCTAAAGAAAGAGGTTAAACGGCTATGCCTAAGCGGGTTTGTGGTTACTTAATTAGGTCCTTGTGAGAGCAAGGGGAGCCTCCCAAATCCCCACCTCTTACCTGAATAACCAAAGGAAGTGGTGTAATTCCAAGTGAATCTAAGAGGATTCACATTGGTTGAACCATTAGTTTAGGAAACCCTAGGTCAGCCCCTAGGTCGTGTGGTTGATTAGCTTGCATTTTTCTTAAATTTAAAAATTCAAATTTGAATTTAAATTTCAGGAATATAAATTTCAAAAAAATAAAAAAATAAATATATAATAAAATTTTAAAAATTCAAATCTGAATTTAATTTTCAGGAATTTAAGTTTCAAAATCTAAATTTGAATTTAAATTTCAAATTTCATATAAAAACAACATCAAAAAGTAAACAAAAAAGAAAATAAAAATTTTAAAAATTTAAATTTGAGTTTAAATTGTAGAATATTAAATTTGAAATTAAAATTCAAAATTTAAATTTCAAATTTCAAAAAAAAGAAGAAGAGAAAGAGGGTTAAAACAAAATAAGAGAAAATGAATACAATGGCTGGAGTTTGTGGAATTAGAAACTACTTACAACCTGAGCCACAAATGGAACCAGGTGTCTCGACAACTGGACAAGATTAATGGTATGGCCCAAAGACTTGACGAAGTCCTTGCACATCGTCAACCAAGTGACCCATACCCAACTTTGTCATCCTATCCATCATGTTCCATCTGTGCAAGCCCGGCCCATCATGTTAGCCAATGCCCTGCGGCGGGCCCATGTCAACCAGTCAATCCAAACCAAGTACATGCGACCAATAGATTTTTCCAACCCAATGCTAAGCCATTCTTTAGCCCATATAACCCTGAGTGGGAAAATCAACCAAACTTCACTTACAGGGCCCAAGCCCAAGAAACCCGCCCTGCCAGATATGCACTCCCAATGGTTTGAAGCCCAGACCCAATGGGAGTACAATGGTTACCCTGGGACTCAAACGACTAAACCATGTCAAACCTATACACAGTCCCAATAGTATCATCAGACATCTAACTCCTTGGCCCAGCAATTTCGGAGGCAACAAGTACAGAACCAATTCTAGCAAATGTACCCTAGGAATCAACCGACTCAAGCTTATCGAGCTTATCTACAACCTCCTCAAGCCCATACAGTAGATGACCAATTAATACAGTTTCAGCAGCTGATCCAAAATCAGCAACAGTCCATCGACAGACTAGAGAGTCAAATAGGACAGCTGGCAAAAGCCAAGGTGAGGAGAGAAGTAGGGCAACTATCGAGTCAACCGGTTGCAAACCCTAGAAATCAGCCACCGGGTTTTCCTCTACAGCAGATTCAACTACCTCCTAGGAACCCTGAGCTTGAAAATACCAAGGCTATTATAACCTTAAGGAGTGGGAGGATTTTAGAGGACCCGTGTGAGGAAAAGACAACTAATTGAGAAGAAAATGAGCAAGAAAACCATAAAGAAGTCCATATTAACTTCCCTCTCCTCGACGTGATCCAACATATCCCGACCTATGCCAAGTTCTTGAAAGAGCTATGTACTCAAATGATGGAGCCACGACCGGCCCCACAAAAAGTGATGCTCTCAGCAAATGTTAGTGTGGCTCTCCTAAACCAACTTCCTCGAATGCTCCTCTCATAAACTGTGTCATATCTGGAATCACCTTCGAGCGGGCCCTATTGGATCTTATGGCCAGTATAAATCTGCTTCCATCTATTTATGATAGGTTCAGGATCAGCGAGTTAAAACCTACTATGATAATTCTACAATTCGTTGATTGGTCCATTAAGACTCCTCAAAGTGTTATCGAGGACATCATTGTTAGGGTAGAGGTTTGTCACTTTCCATTGGATTCTATCATCCTAGGCATGCCCCCAACTGAGGAACTGAACTATATCTCGATAATCTTAAGATGACCGTTTTTAGCAACAGAAAATAGAAACACCAACTATAAATCGGGAGAAATAGACATTTTATTTGGAGAACAGAAAACCCCGTTAAATGCTTTTTGTGCCTCTAAGCATCCAAACCTAGGGGAAGATGAGTGCAAGATAGATGTAGTTGATGATCTTTTAGATGCCCTATCTGACCCTTGGTTAGTCCAGTTTGAGCCCTGTTTGTATGAAGATGAAAGTTAGTTGGAGAGTGCAGATGGAAGAAGTGCGTGAATGAATTCGATTGAAGATGTTAAACTTAGCGCTGGTTGGGAGGCAACCCAACGAAATTTTTAGTTTTTCTTCTTCTAGTAGTTGAGCTTTTTCTTTTCTCGATTCGAGACCACGTGGCAGACCTTGAACCCCTCAAGAAAACCTATTAATTGTTCCCTTTGGCCCAAGCCCTTTTTACATCAGTCTGGTTATGCCATTAGGGACAATGGCGTTTAAGTTGGGGGTAAGGAAAGAGAGAGAAAAATTAATATGTATATATATATATATTGAAAAAAAATTGAAAAGCTAAGCCTTTAAATATGTAGTTTTTAAAATTTCACTAAAAATTTAAAAAAGTTTTCCATTAAAAGAGATTCCTAAACAGAAAAAGTAGAGGAAACTGGTAAAAGAATATTGAATTCTGTAGAAATTGGTAGCCAGTGATAAGAGTAAAAAATTGGTCTTATTTGATTATTGTCGAAACCGTTTAGAAATTTGAATATACTCCCAAGTTTGTCTCTGCCAAGATAAGAAGAGAGAGATTGAGAAACTAGACAAAAAAAAAAATCTTCAAAATTTTAGAGGCACTGGACTACCCTGAATTGTGCTTCTACAAAAAAAAAAAAAAAGAGAGAGTGAGAATAAAAGGTCAATGGACACCCTAGACTTAGTAACCAGGTCTCTTCTCCTAAGTCAAGTGTCGAGATTCGCATCAAACGAAAAAGGGAATGCCAAAGACACTCACTTAATACTTAGTAACCGGGTCTCTTCACCTAAGGCAAGTGTTGATATTCACGTCAAATGGTGGAAGGTAGCAATAAAAAAAAAGTGTGCAAATCAAGTACAGGGGTAGAAATCCACTGTCATAAATGATAAGAAGAATACATGTCTGATTTTAAGAATCAATCTCAATCTATCAAAATAGTCTGTAGATGGAAGGGTAAATAAGATTTTTAAGCCAAGTTTCTGTAATATTCAAAACAAGACGGTTTTACCACTAAAACCCAATACTGATCTATACAGAGTTTGAGATTGTAGGAATCAGGATGCTTGACTAATTCTGTCAGGGAGGATCTTGAGATGGGAAAGATCTCTATGATCAGTGTAGTTTTAAGGTTGCATTGCTAAGGGACTAGAAATGTTTAAGTTGGGGGTGTGATAACTCTGCATTTTGATGCCTTAAGGGCATCAATTCAGCGGTATTTTCGGCCTTAGAATAGTCAAGATGTGCCATTTTCCCAGTTAATTGCAATGATGTGGCCTGTAAGGGTCTCTATGGAAATTTTGGGGAAAACTGGAAAGTTTTCATGGCTGAAATGCAGATTTTGAGAAGCCGGTGTGAAGTCCAGTTGAGACAGGGGGTGTTTTTGTGAAAAAATGAAAGTAGGAGAGTGCCTCCTAGCTACTAAACCCAGTTTGGCGTCCCTCCTACTATATTACCATGCTCCCCACGACTTAGCAAACCCTAGGGCACCTTTTAACCCATTCTTTTCATTCATAACAAACCCTAGCCACCCCTAACTGCTTAATCCTCACCTTCCAGCCCGGCTAATCTCCACCATCCATTCTAGGGAACTTTCTTTTTAACATTCTAACCCTAGGAGCCACCTAACTTCTAATCTTCACCATTCAGCCTTTAACCATTAAATCTCAGCCTTACATAATATTGGGTGCCTTCTCCTTTTCTTCTCAGCCTTAGGATCACCCTAGAGCCATCATAACCTTTCACTCTAAACCTTAGGGCACCCATATTTTTGCTAAAATCCAACTTCCACCCCCCTCTTTCTCTCTTATTCCATTTATATCCACCCTTCTCTATAAAAAGGACCCTAGGGGCCCTGGAGAAGGGGTTGGTCAATTCACCTAGTTAAGAAGGCCAAGGTTTCTTGAGAATTTCAAGGGTTGTAGAAGGGGAGGACACCCAGTTCTTGTCAGGAGGGGTTCCTGCAAGCTGTTCAACCATTCTACAACTACCGCCACTGGATTTGATCAATCATTCTTTTCTTTTCTGTTATTTTTATTTCTGTAATCTTTTAGAATTAATTCTTGTTCATTTCTCTGTTTTGCATATCTGAATTCGTTCAGTTCAAGGCTAAGGTGTCTCGAGGGGTTCAAGGGCTGTAAAAAGGGCAGACGCCCGGTTATTATAAGGAGGGGTTTCTGCAAGCTGTTTGGTTGATCTGCAACTACCGCCACAGGATCTTGATTCTGGATCATTTTTTTATTTATTTCTTTTATTTCCTTTGTTGATTCCCATACTTTATTAAATTCTGAATTTTATTTATTGTCTTGTTTAAATTCAAAACATTTAATTTAAGCAATAATAGATTTTATTTTCATATTTTCTGCCATTCTCGATTGCATTCTCTTGTTTGGATCTAAGTATATATTATTTTTCATTTTCTTCCCTGTGGATACGATCCATTCTCACCCATTTACTAAGTTAGTAGTTGTTTGAGAAACGAAAAAATTTTATAAATATTAAATTGGTGTTCCGAGGTGTTTAGTGACACTCTTCCGGACACACCACCTCCCATGTTGGTGTGAACTCTCCCGCGGACTTGCCTTGCCAAACGTTGAGAGCCGTCTTCAATACTTTATCCCCTTCTTTGAAATTCCTAGGCTTCAAGTGTCTATTGAAGTTATTGGCTAGAGCTTGTTTGTACTTACTCTACTTCTACGAGGTTACGTCTCAAACTTCGTCGACTACCTCGAGCTTGTCTGCAAGTAGAGAATTTAAGTCCCCTAGCCTGATCTTCTTACCCATCGCGAAAGCTACCCTGGTTGATACAACTTTTATCTCTGTTGGGAGCACTGCTTCTTGACCGAAGACTAAGGAGTAGGGCGTCACTTGTGTACTTTTTCTAATAGATATGCGATAAGCCCAAAGGGTTTTCGATAGCTTATTTACCTAGTCCTTTTGATTATCGGCCACTGTTTTGCTCAACATCCTTAGTATAGTCTCGTTTATGGATTTTGCCTGACCATTTCCCTAGGGGTAATATGTTGTGGATCTTTCTAACCTTGCATTGTACTACCCTAGGAGATCACAAACTTGTTGGTTTTTGATGTATAGGCCGTTATCTGTCAATATCCGTATCGGAACTCCGAATCTATGGACTATGTTTTGTCTTAGAAAGTTTGCTATGTTTGGCTGCACATATTCGCCGCAAGGGTATGGCTTCTACCATTTAGTGAAATAATCTATGGCTATGATGATGAAATAGTACCCTCTAGAAGGTGCGTGTATTTTGCCTATTAGATCTACCCCCTAAGTGTGGAATGGCTAGAGTGTGATAATTGAGTGAAGGCTATTGGCAGGCTTATGAATTCTTTTGTCGTAGATTTGGCACTTGTGGCATCTACGTACGTGCCGCTACGTATCTTCCATCATGGTCAGCCAGTAGAACCCTAAGTGTAGTACATGATTGTGTAGCACCAATTGCCCTTGATGAGCTATAGGTTCGGAACTATGGGTTGCTTCCAACACTTCATCGATTTCATCGGTGGCTAGACATCGCAAAGGTTTTCCTGTGTGCAATTTCCTATACAGTATTCCATATTGGAGGTAAAATCGCTTGACTTTGGACAATAGCTTCCTTGTTAATGCAATGTCAATGGGAAACGTGTGCTCTTGCAGATAGTCTATGTACATTCTCCAATCTTTTTCACAAACTGCTAAACATTCTCTGCCATCCGTTTGTGATGCATTTATCACATTCTCTTTGTACCTTGGTAGAATCCCACTTCATCGCAGTCTAGTAAAACCTAACCTCTACAGTCTACGGAATAGGGTGCTTGTGACATCTCCACAGTTGGCCTTGTGTACTTCGTTCAACACCGCTTCAGCCTCCAATTTGCCCAGGCACCTTGTCCTTACACCGTCTAATTCTCTGTGGTATAGCACCCTGTTCACCAGTTGGTACTTTGCGATTAACTTGATGTCTTGTGTCCCTATGGTTTGACTTTTTAGCTTTTGTATTACTTCATATCTCCAATCATCCGTTTCTATTTTATGCTCCTCTTCTACTCGGTTCTTCAGGGTAAAAATCAATTGTTTGTCGACTGATTGGATAGTGATCTCTATCGGCTCTGGTGTTTGAAGTCTACGTCTAGGTTTTAGATTAGCTTCTGGATCAGGGTCCTATACGGTGGAATAGTTAGTTCTGCTATGTTGTGAGAACAGGGGAACTGAAGTTTAAAGGTGTAGGCAGAGGTTTGTCCGTCAGGTGAGGTTACGGTTACTCTAGTGTCGGCCAAGGTGCTCATACTACTCCCATCAAAGGTTTGGACCCACTCTCTACTTTCGTCTAGGGCGACCATTGGTGTGTCTCCAAGGACCTCATTCAATATAGGAAAATCAATGTTCGATGGAAATATGGCTAATAGATCCGTTGCTGCCTGACACTTGATAGCTCTAGGCTGTGTCTATTGCATACTCATTGAGCTGCATCATCCATTTGACAAGTCTTGCAGAAAGGGGAGGTCTGTCCATGAAGAACTTGATTGGGTCATTTCGTGCAATCAACCTCACCTTTTGTCCTATGATGTAGTGTAAAAATTTTTGTGTAGCAAAGACCAGGGCTAGGCACTGTTGCTCCATGTGGGAATAATTCTTCTGTACCGGTTTAAGGGTTCTACTTGCATAATAAATAGGGAGTTTCACTTTACTATCATCCTCCTGTGCTAATAGGCATCCTTATGGCCTCTGTTCCCGTTGCAATGTATATTCTGAATTCCCGCCTATCTTTGGACGGTGACATCGTCGGTGCCCTCGCCAGTGTTGCATGCACGAGACCAGGGATGAACCTTCTCAAGTGTGAGACTTTCCCTAGGAACATTTTTAACTAGGATTTGTTTACTGGCGGCAGGAGGTCTAGGATGGCTTTAACATTGCTTTTGTTTGGATGTATACCCATCTTATCTACCTGGTAGCCTAGAAGCTTTCCCAACTACACCCCGAATGCGCATTTTAGTGGGTTCAACCTCAGCTTGAACTCTCTGCACCTTGTGAACACTTTCCTCAAAACCTCAGAGTGATCCTCTCTTTTCCTTGCTTTGACTACTGCATCATCTACATAACACTCGATTTCCTTGTGGATCATATCGTGGAAGACACTAGTAATTTCTCTTTGGTATGTAGCATCTACGTTCTTCAGTCCGAAGGTCATCATCTTCTAATAAAAGTTCCCTATAGGTGTCCTGAAGGCTGTGTAGGGTGTGTCTGCGGGATACATGAAGATCTGATTGTATCCACTATAAGCATCTAGGAAGGAGAAGAGTTCATGTCCTATAGTTGAATCTATCAACACCTCCATGATGGGTAGAGGGAACTCGTCTTTTGGGCAGGCCTTGTTTAGGTCCCTAAAGTCGATGCAACATCTGCAATAAGGTGGAAATAGTGTTTGGGTGTTGTACTTGTTAGACAGTGTATGCCCTTAGCTCCAATTAGATTGATGTACATTATGACATTTATTGTAAATGAATAAAGTACATATTTGATTCATGTTATAGTAGTGTGTTTCTGTGTAATACCCTTAAACATGACACTTTGAGACTTGTGTTAGTTTAGAATGTTCACAGCCGTTCGATAAGTCTGGGGAGATTTATCCTGCTAAGGTTGACACTGATGTGCCACCAAGTGTTGGGGTGGCCTGTCTCAACTGCCAGGGTGAGACCCAAGGTACATGTAGTGTAGGTTTACATGAAACCCTAAACCGGACCAGATTTGCAGTATTGCCTTGGACCTTGGTGATTAGTGGGCAAAACTAGAAAGTTATAGCTAACCCCTAGACTCGATTATGATACTGTACTAGGTGTCGGATTGGGCTATCTTTGATATGCCAATCAGTGAGATCCTTA
>NW_010729224.1:0-13659 GCF_000365185.1 Nelumbo nucifera | reverse complement strand
AACTGGGCTATTTAATTAGTTAATTATGGGGCGAATTCTGAGATGGATTAGCAGATAGGATAGGGTCTTGACCTTATCCACTCAGAGAGTCCAGATCTGAACATTCAGATCTAGAAACCTCCTAATGAGATTAGGAGAAAGCTAATCTATTCTGCAGATAAGATAAGGGTTTATCCTTATCACCTAAAGAGAGGGTTGATCCAAATATGATTTGGATAAAAAGCTCCTAATTGGATTAGGAGCTGATCTTTTAGGTTAACAAAAGAAGAAGGGGGCGACAGCCTTKAGAAGACACATAATCAGATCCTCTTTAGAGCTGAAATCACAGAAGAAAGTATTAAGCAATCCTGCAGAATTCTTTCTTGCCGCCCCCTTGTTCTTGCCGCCCTGTTCGCCAGTTCGATCTCCAGTTGTGGGAGAAGTCAAGATTCGATATTGACATCAATTCTCTGAGAAAGAATTGATAGGAAGCTGTGCTCACGTGCCATCCTGTTGTTTCTTGCGAAGGACAGAATTCTTGAAGAAGAATACTGCTGATTTTGCTCCATCTTGCACTGCGCTATTTTCAGTGGGAGCAGTCTTTGGATCCTTCCTTGGGCGTAAACACCTTCATTGGGTGATACTATTTCTCCGTATCAGGTATAATCCTCTTCTACTCCTTTTGGTTCAGATCTGGTTCAATTTATGGTTCAAGAATGATCATTGAAAATATGATTTTCTAAATAGGGAATGCGATTCCTAGTTGAAGGGAGAGAAAAATTTTTGAAATTCGCCCCCTAATTCCGCAACATTTGGGCGTCCATACGATGGATCTCTCATCCCTTCAATACCGGCTTTACAATATGGAGACTAGACAATTTTTTGTCTCAAGAGACATAATCTTCATTGAGAATCAGTTTCCATTTGGATCCTCATCTTTTCACATTGATCCAGCATTAGATTTTGGCCCCGTTACAACTTTACATGTTCCTGAACCTGTCATAGACAACTTGGGCCTATCTAGCCCACAATTTGAACCCATTTTTTATTCTCAACCCACATCACCTATTCAATCTTTAGATCCACCACCTGAGCTTGTAGCTATACGGCCCACTCGTGGTCGTAAAGCACTTGCCCATCTCTCTGATTTCATATGTCCCACCCTTTGATATCCAATATCCAATTACTCCACACTAGGCTCAAATGTACCATTTGAACATGATGAGGGGCAATTTGGTCCTCCTAATCAAATAGCGACATATGGCCTCCGGTCGACACCTTGGCGCTGAATTCAGCAAACCAACTTGGGAAATTAGCTCAAAGCACCTCACCCAGGCTGACCTCCACCTCGGCAAGACCAAGGTATAGAGATTCAAGACGACCTATGAAGGAGAGCTCGCTAACCACCCCCAGCACTACGCTGCCAAGAGAGCAAACGCCTCAATTGTTAGAATGGTCTTCCATGTCACACACGTCGACTTTACTCGGGCAGACCGTAACCTCCGCAAGGATCTCGCAACTAATGCATTAACGCACCAAATAAAATGGAAACAGCTCCGCAGGGAGCTCAGGTCCGTTACCCTGAAGGCCCTAAGAACTAGCACCTATAAAAGGCAGCTAATCCCACTTGAAAAGGTAGCGCACTAAGTACTTTAGAGCTCCCTCAATCTCCCAAAGAACTCTCAAACACTTTCTGACTTAAGCATCAGAGTGCTCTCCCCGGGTAAAAGACACTTGGGCACTCTCACCTTCTTCCCTTTGTAGCATACTTCATCTCGGTCATCCGAACACAAGGTCGGTCATATTTCAACTCGGCCCATACAGCTTGGCCTAGCAAGGTGATGACTCTACATTTAGATGCCTTAAGGGCTTCAGTTCATGGGTATTTTCGGCCTTAGAGTAGTCAAATTGTATCATTTTCCTAGTTAATTTCAATGTTGTGACCTCTAAGGGTCTTTATGCAAATTCTGTGCAAAACTGAGAAGTTTTCATGGCTGAAATGCAGATTTTGGGAAGCTGGTGTGAAGTCCATCTGAGAGAGGGGGTGTTTTTGTGAAAAACTAAAAGTAGGTGGGCGCCTCTTGGCTGCTAAACCCAGTTTGGCGCCCCTCCGACTGTATTAGTATGCTTCCCACGTCTTAGCAAACCCTAGAGTACCTTTTAACCCATTCTTTTCACTCCTAACAAACCCTAGCCGCCCCTAACTGCTAAATCCTCACCTTCCATCCCTTCTAATCTACACCACCCATTCTATGGCACTCTCTTTTTAGCATTCTAGCCCTAGGAGCCACCTAACTTTTAATCTTCACCATTCAACCTTTAGCCATTAAATCTCAGTGTTACATAATATTGGGTGCCTTCTCCTTTTCTTCTCAACCTTAGGATCACCCTTCATTCTAAACCCTATGACACCCATATTTTTGCAAAAACCCACTTGCCGCCCCCTCTTTCTCTCTAATCCCAATTTTATCCAATCTTCTCTATAAAAAGGACCCCAAGGGCCCTAGAGAAGGGGTTGGTCAATTCACCCAATTAACAAGGCTAAGGTTTCTTGAGGAGTTCAAGTGTTTTAGAAGGGAAGAAAGCCCAGATCTTGTCAGGAGGGGTTCCTGCAAGCTGTTCAACCATTCTGCAAATTTCACCACTAGATCTGATCAACCATTCTTTTTTTTTTCTTTATTTTCTCTTCTGTTAATTTTATTTCTGCAATCTTTTAGATTTAATTCTTGTTCGTTTCTCTGTTTTGCAGATCTGAATTCGTTCAATTCAAGGCTAAGGTATCTTGAGGGGTTTGAGGGTTGTAGAGAGGAGTTTCGAGGGGTTTTGCAGATCTACAAGCTGTCTGGCCGATCTGCAACTACTACCACCAGATCCGGATTCTGGATCATTTTTTTATTTATTTCTTTTATTTCATTTGTTAATTCTCGTACTTTATTAAATTCTGGTTTTTATTTATTGTCTATTTTAAATTCGAAACATTTAATTTCAGCAATAATAGATTTTATTTTCGTATTTTCTACCATTCCCGATTGCATTCTCTTGTCTGGATCTAAGTATATATTAATTTTTCACTTGCTTCCTGTGGATACGACCCGTACTCATCCCTTTACTGTGTTAGTAGTTGTTTGAGAAATGGTAAAAATTATAAATGTTTAAACTGGTGTTCGAGGCCTCCTGCATCTTAGGACTTTGACTCTATAGAGATATATTGAAGAGGAATTATCACAATCTACTTACATTGACAAGATTGTCAACAACTACAACATGGGGAAGTCCAAGAAGGGATTTACCCCTTTCAGACACGGAGTCACTCTCTCAAAGGGCATGAGAGAGGTTCCCTATGCCTCAGTCATAGGGAGCACCATGTCTACCATGTTTTGCACTCAGCTAAACATAACATAGGCAGTGAGTGTGATAAGTAGATACCAATCAAACCTAGGACAAGAGCATGGACTGTAGTGCATCTAGACTATAAGTAGTTCATTACAAATGGTTAGGGATACTGATGCCGACTTTCAGTCAAACCCAAATGATAGAAAGTGTACATCTGGTTACATCTTCATGATGTGGTCTTGTGCAATTAGTTGGAAAAGCAGCAAACAACTGTCCACAATAGATTCCACAACCGTGGCCGAGTACATTGCCACAAGTGAAGCTGCCAAGGAATCAGTGTGGATGAAGAAGTTCATTCACAAATTAGGAGTTATTCCATCCCACACATCACCCATTCCACTATTGTACGACAACAATGGAGTCATTGCTTAGGCTAAGGAGCCAAGAGCCCACTCGAAGTCAAAGCACATCGAGAGGAAGTATCATGTACTTTAGGAGATTGTTGGTAGAAGGGAACATCCAGATTTAGAAGGTAGCATCAACAGAGAATGTGGTAGACCCATTAACTAAACCACTGACATAGAAAGTGTTTGAGAAATACGTGGACAGTATGAGACTGAGGCTTGTATCAGATTGGACCAAAGTGCAAGTGGGGGCTGTTAGGCAATGCATGCCCTTAGCTCCAATCAAATTGATGTACTGATACATTTACTATAAATAAGTAAAAGTACATAATTGTTTCATGTTATGATTGGTGTGTTTCTATGTATTTACCCCTTTAACTGACACTTATGAGACTCGTGTTAGTTTAGAATATTCCCAGCCGTTGGATAGACTTGGGGAGTTTATCCTACCAAGGTTGACACTAATGTGCTGCCAAGAAGGTTGGGGAAGCCTGTCTCAGCAGCTAGGGTTGGACCCAAAGCACATGTAGTGTGTATTTGTTTGAAACACTAAACCTGGACCAATTTCCAGTTATGCCCTAGACCTTGGAGACTGATGGGTAAACCTAGCTCCTAGACTCGATTATGATACTACACTGGGTGTCAGATCAAGCTGTCTTTCACATGCTAATCAGTGAGATCCTTTGGGGGACAAAACTGAAGGGATGAGACATCCATCATATGGGTGGCTGAATCATGTAGGAAGATTGGGAAAATTTTCAAAAATTTCTCTCTCTCCCATGTGGGAATCGCATTCCCTATTTTAGAAAATTGCATTTTCAAGGATCAATCTTGAAACCAAACTGGACCAGATCTGAAACCAAAAAGGAGTAAAGGGATATACCAGATACGGAGTAATAGTAAACCCCCAAAGAAGGTGTTCACGCCCAAGAAGGAAACCAAAGACTGCTTCCACCAAAGATGACACGATGTGAGGTGAAGTAGAATCAGTAGGACGGTTCTACAACAAGAACCGAATTCTTCAGCAAGCATATGATGGATGGCTGGTGAGCACAACTTTAGATTGCCTCTTCTAGCAAAAGGCAATATCAAGAACTATTCTTGATCACTCCCACTAGTGGAGATCGAACCAGGTAGGGCGGCAAGAGTAGGAACAAGAGCAAAAGACAGAAGCAGTCGAACTGTATATTGTCTTCTCTCTTAATTCAGCAGACTATCTATGATTTTTGTTGTATCTCTGTAGGTTCGCCCTGCTCTCCTATTTATAGCCTTTAAAGAGAGGTTCTCCTAATCTTATTAGGAGTTTCGTAATCCAAATCTTTTATTTGGATCTGGACTCTCTTTAAGAGATAAGGATAATCCCTTATCTTATCTACAGATAAAGATCAGCCTTCCTAATCAAATTAGGAATTTCCTTATCCAAATCTATTATTTGGATCTGGACTCTTTGAGTGGATTGGGATAATCCCTTATCCTATCTGCTAATCCAAATCCCAGAACCACCCTTATTTAATTAATCTTATTAAGCCAGTTCAAATAGGGCTTTAGGCCCATTAGGTCTATGTGCTCACTTAACCTCTTAATTTGCTGCCTAGTTGGCTATCCTTGTATGGCGTGGGACCCAAATATTGATCTACACATCAGCCACAAGGTTTCAGCCCAGCCTCTGTTACAAGGCCTAGCTGAATTCACTGTAGGAGACAGTGAACCACTGAGTCCATCACCATGGGCTCTTAATGGGCCCAACATTTACACTAAATTGTCCTTGGGTTAAGCCACCTTATAAAAACCCAAGGATTGTGGGCAGATGCAAGATTAGCCCATCAGGTATTACCCTAAATGGTTTGACACTTAACTTCTTAGCCCATAATGATCAAACACTGCCCGACAAGAGTGGACCTCTCCTTCGGCTACAAGGTACAGTGTTGCACTCTCTACTTACATGGATCCCGGGAATTAAAACCTTTTGCAAACATTTTAGAAACCATAATATATACTTTTATATCTCATATAAAATATACTTTGCAAAAACAAATATCAACGGTTGAAATCGACTGCCGGCAGTTTTGGTTTCCGTATAAGTCATGGGGTCCTCCTCACTGGAATCCCGGGTAGATCTCCTAGGTTGGTTATTAATTGGTGCTTGTGAGACAATGATTGTTCAGGATGTAATCATCTTCCAATAAATGGGCATTTCGACTACAGAACAGCTTCTGTTCTCATTGGTCATATAACAAATACCCTATAGAGCCTTTTGGGTAACTTACAAATAGGAAACGACTGGTCTTGGATTATAATTTGTCAGCACTCATTATTTTAACATGTGTTGGATAACCCCAAATCTCCAAGTGTTTCACACATGGTTTCTTATTGGTCCAGAGCTCATAGGGAGTCTTTGGAACAAATTTGGTTAGAACTTGGTTCAGCATGTATATCACAATCTCTAATGCATAACCCCAAAAGGATGTGGGCAGCTCTGAGTGTACGAGAAGTGATCGGATCATATCCAATAAAGTTTGGTTCTTCCTTTCTGACACACCGTTTAACTGTGGTGTAGCAGGAGGGGCTAGTTGTGATACTATCCCATTGTCCTTTAAGTCCCTGAATTCATCAGAGAGATACTCGCCACCTCGATCTAATCATGTTAGACAGTGTATGCCCTTAGCTCCAATCAGAATGATGTACATTATGACATTTAATGTAAATGAATAAAGTACATATTTGATTCATGTTGTTATGGTGTGTTTCCGTATAATACCCTTAAACTGGACACATATGAGACTCGTGTTAGTTTAAAATCTTCACAGCCGTTGGATAGATCTGGGGAGATTTATCTGGCCAAGGCTGACATTAATGTGCCACCAAGTTGGTTGGGGTGGCTTGTCTCAGCTGCCAGGGTGAGACCTAAGGTACATGCAGTGTGTGTTTTCTTGAAACCCTGAATTGGACCAGAATTCCAGTATTGCCTTGGACATTGGAGATAGATGGGCAAAACTGGAATGTTACACATGACCCCTAGACTCGATTATGATACTACACTAGGTGTCAGATTGGGCTATCTTTGATATGCCAATCAGTGAGATCCTTAGAGGGGGTCAAAACATGGGTATGTTGGGACAGTCTGAGAATTCATCTGAGTGGGTGATCATAGTGACAAGATCACCCCCTTTGTCGGACAAAGTGAATGATCAAGGATGCACTCTCTCTAATGGAAACCAAAACTGCCGGCAGTTGATTAAAACCGTTGAAATTTGTTTTGCAAAATATATTTATATAGAGATATACATACATATATATCTATACATATATATGTTATGGTTTCAAAATGTTTGCAAAAGGTTTTAATTCCCAGGATCCATGTGAGTAGAGAGTGCAACACTGTACCTTGCAGCCGAGGGAGAGGTCCTCTCTTGTCGGACAGTGTTTGATCATTATGGGCTAAGAGGTTAAGTGTAAAACGATTGAGGGTAATACCTGATGGGCTAATTTTGCATTTGCTGACAGTCCTTGGGTTTTTATAAGGTGGTTTGACCCAAGGACCATTTAGTGTAAATGTTGGGCCCATTAAGAGCCCATGATGATGGAATCAAGGGTTCACTGTCTTCTACAGTGAATTTGGCCAAGCCTTGTAACAGAGGCTAGACTGAACCCATGTGGCTGATGTGTAGATCAATGTTTGTGTCCCATGCAATACAAGGATATCTAACTGGGCATCAGTTTGGAGGATAAGTGAGCACATAGACTTAAAGGGACTAAAGCCCAATTCGAACTGGCTTAATGAGATTAATTAAAAGAGGGGTGGTTATGGGATTTAGATCAGAAGATAGGATAAGGGATTGTGCCTATCCACTCAGAGAGTCCAGATCTAAATAAAGATTTGGATCAGGAAACTCCTAATTAGATTAGGAGGGTTGATCTTTATCTACAAATAAGATAAGGGATTATCCTTATCTCTTGAAGAGAGTCTAGATCCAAATTCAAGATTTGCATTAGGAAACTCCTAATGGGATTAGGAGAACCTCTCTTTAAGGGTATAAATAGAGGAGCAGGGTGAACCTCCAGTTCATCCTTTAGTCTACAAATTCAAGAGAGAAAATAGCATACAGTTGGATTGTCTCTATCTTCTGCTCTTGCTCTCTCTTGCTATTGTCGCCATAACCAGTTCGATCTCCACTCAGGGAGCAATCAAGAAAGGGTTCTTGATATCATCTTTTGGCAGAAAAGGTGATCTGAAGTCGTGCTCACTCGCCCTTCATCAGATTCTTACTGAAGAATCACGTTTTTGCTGAAGAGTCATCCTACTAATTCTACTTCATCCTGCACCGTGTCATCTTCAGTGGATGTAGTCTTTGGATTCATCCTTAGGCGTGAACACCTTCATTGGAGGTTACTATTACTACATATCAGGTATAACCCTCCACTCCCTTTTGGGTTTCAGATCTGGTCTGGTTTAGATTCACGATTGATCCTTGAAAATGCAGTTTTCTAAAACAGGGAATGTGATTCCCACATGGGAGAGACAGAAATTTTGGAAATTTTGCCCAACCTACCTGCAAGGTTCGGCCATCCATATGATGGATCTCTCATCCCTTCAGTGGTATCACGGCCAGGTTCAAATCTTGAACCAAAATTAACCAGATCAGGAACTGCGCAAATAGGCAGAAGGCGTTCTACCCGATTTGCACATATTAGCGATTTCTAGGAAATTTGTCCCCAGATTTTTGGGCGATTGATCTGAAATTAAATTTTATAAATCTTAATTATATTTAGAATTGTTCTTTATATTTTTCTTGATTTTTGGGCTGTTCATATGGTGGAGATCGAAATCTTTTTATGGCATAGGAAATCTGCATTTTTGCTGTTTTCTTACATTCTTGGTCTGTAAATATTTTTTTTTTTATTTTTTAGACAAAATGTATAGGAATTCAATTTGATAAAATATTAATAGAAATTAGGTTTTCTATTATGTTCCATTCAAAGTTGAAGCAGAAAGCGCAAGGAGGAGATATTCGAAGATTAGGGTTCGCCCATCTGTGAATTGCAGTTTTGGAAACTGCAAGCTGTGTACTAACCTCTATTTTGTAGGGTAGCAGACCTACGAACAGTCCCCCTTTTCTGATTTTTGAATGTCTTGCATCAATAATTTAATTTCAGATCAAAATCTTGAATTAGATCGTGAATTAAAGATCAAACCCTAGACCCATTCAAACCAGATTGGACCAAACTGGTTGGACCGAATCTGTGGTTAGATGGGCGCTATTCTTAGCCCTAATTTTTCACTCTTGGGTCCAGGAGTTGATGGTTAATTGCAAGATGCAATTCAGCCCACACCTATAAAACGATGTGCTAAAACTGCTTTAGCCCATTATCTGCATAAAAGCTATATGGGTCGAACTGTTCTTTGCAATTCAGCCCATATACCTAGATAATATTAATCAGTAATATTATGGATAATTATGGACTTTAATTATGGGTTTTACAGATATTAATTGATTGGATCAATTTTGTTTTTCATGCATGTGATGTATGGATGTGTGATGTGCAACGTTTATGGGCCATAAGTGCTTGGCCCATGCTGATATGATAGTGGCTCCTACGCACACCATGGCAGAATGCACATCATTGCCATGGTGTCCCTGAAGATCATTGGATGATTTCCCTTCGTGGTGGTCCCCACACCTCCCTAAGAGGAACCATGCGGAACCCTAGCCATTTAGGGCCCATCTAAATCTGGCTTTATGAAAGCTAGTGGGAACCATTTTGGTTTAACTTAAGTTAAACTAGGGCATATTTTTCATTCCCTCCTCTAAAATATGAGTACATGTGATAGGGAGATTCATATGATGAACTCTCTAAAGGACTTCCATCATTAGCATGAATATGGGTCCTTCAGTAATGAGGAAACATACCATAAAATTGGGCTATCCATTTGTTGTTGGATCTGTTGGAATGTTTCATAAGAAGATAGAGGCATCATAGACCATTGTGGGAGGGGCCTATACTAAAATGGAAGACTCTCTCACGGTACCTTGGCGTTCACGAATATGATGGGTGTGCACTCACTGGACAGAAAGGTTTAACCTAAAATGGCAATGAACCTTGTCTACCAGAGGCCAAAGGGAAAGCTCATAAGATGAGTGGATATGATCCTTCATAGAAAGGTGGTGGGGTTACATTTCCAAAGACATAATTCGCCGTCTCCGACTTTGTTTTATCTTATCTTTGATATTTTTCTTGATAAGTCAGACTTGGAGACTGTTATCTAGAGAAATTTTAGGAGATTTTGTAGGCTTCTATTGGGGAAGTACAGAGAAAGAAAAGAAGAGGAAAACAAGAAAGAAAATAATCAGACCTAGGGCTGCCACACCTCTCTTCTCTTCTCTTCTCTCTTCTCTGATTTTTCTTGAGTTTTCACCATGACCATGCGTGGCTAAACTCTGATACTTGGTCAAAGGAAACAGAAGCCTCAGAATCAACAAAACTGTGAGATCTAATTTGATTATTATTATTTGATTTACACTTTGAATATCGAATGTTCTTTTATGTTTATGTTCATGATTGTTTTGTCTGATTGATAGGAGGCCTATTAGTTTATTATTCGTTGCAATCTACTACTAGGTTAGATATCAAATCCGTAATTGTCTGATCCCTCTAATCTGTGAAACAACTAGGGTTTAATGATTTTTTGCGTCAGAAATTGTTAGATCTTAGGAAGAAGACTCGACTGAATTAAATGCAACTGCTTGTGCTTATGTTGTTTAGCTTCATCGATCTCTAATGCTTAAGGCTTCTACTGGATTAAATCTTTAACGCTTGTTTAGGGGTTGTTTAGTAGTAAGGGTTAAGAGGATCGCTTGTTTATTGATTAACTGAGATTAGGGAGATGCAGGAAAATAATTCCTACGATGAATATTCAAAGTCTGAATTGATATATCTTTGCATCGATGAGCAGTAGTAAAATTCTGATGGTGGATGTTGACTTAGACCAAGACTCGTTCTTTTGATTAATTTCAGTACTCTGAATTGCATTGTTTCTCATTTGATTTTCGTTCTTTTTAATTCTGATTTTCTTTCTTTTTAATTCTGGTTCGTTACATACAACCCCCCCTCCATCTTTGTTCACGCAGCACACAAACTAGGTCAGATACTCTCTGTGGGAATGATCCTTACTCACAATACAGCATTTATTTTTAGGAGTATAGGTTTTATTTGGGTGCCTACGAGGAGTTTTTCTAATCGGTTTTTGTGCTTCTTGTGATCATTGTTTCGTTCTTGAAATTTTTGAAAAAAAATATATATATAGATCACTTTGATTGTTTGTGTTTTAGCGTAGAATATTTTATGTTTTGTTTATTTATTTATTTTCATCATTCTAGATTTTTTTTATGGTATGTCGTTCATGGGTTATTAGGGTTCCCTTGATTTATGCCTGTAACTCGATTCTCTAAGCAAGGTGATTTGCAGTACGATCCAGAAATAGAGGGAACTTTGTGCAGGTTAAGGAGAGAAGCTCGGAGTCATTCTAAAGAGAACAATCCAGCTCTTGATTCCCTATCTGTTAGCAGTTGTGATTTGAAAGAGGAGGACATCATGGCTGGAAACCGAACTTTGAAAGAGCTTGCCGCACCTGATTTGAATCAACAACCCTTATGCATAACTTTTCCTACTTTAGATAAAGATGCTACTTTTGAATTGAAATCTGGACTAATACATCTCTTGCCCACTTTTCATGTTCTTGCAAGTGAGGATCCTCACAAGCATTTGAAGGAGCTGCATGTGGTATGCACGAGTATGAAACCCATGGGGGTGACTGAAGAACAAATTAAACTAAGAGCCTTTCCATTTTTTCTGAAGGATTCGGCTAAGGATTGGCTCTATTATGTACCCTCTAGGAGTATTACCACATGGAACGAGATGAAGAGGCTATTCTTAGAGAAGTACTTCCTAGCTTCAAGGAAGGCCAACATTAGAAAAGAAATTTGTAGTGTAAGGCAGTACAACGGGGAGTCCCTACATGAATACTGGGAACATTTTTAAAAATTATGTGCAAGCTGCCCACATCATCAAATCAGTGAGCACTCATCCAATATTTCTATGAGGATCTTCAACCCACTGATAGGAGTATGATTGATGCTGCTAGTGGAGGAGCTTTAGTGGATAAAACTCTCGAAGCCGCGAGAAACTTGATTGCAAATATGGCGGCCAATTCTCAACAATTCGGCTATAGGCTTGACCCTCCATCAAAGCATGCTAATGAGGTAAATATCTCTTCCCTTGAACAACCAATTGCGAGTCTAACTTCTCTTGTTCATCAAATGGTTGTAGGTAATATGCAAACGGGTGAAGGCTTGTAGGAAGTGTTCAATAGTAGGGCATCCAACCGATATGTGCCCAACTCTTCAAGAGGAGCCCATTGAGCAAGTGAATGCAGCAGGTGGTTTTCCGGGGCAACCGCAGAGGAAGTATGATCCCTATTCGAGCACATATAATCCGGGATGGAGGGATCATCCCAATCTCAGCTATGGGAATCCGTGAAATCGCCCGACTTTCCAGCAATATCAATCGCACCCCCCTAGACAACAGCCAGCCCAAATTTCCAATTCTGGTATGTCTTTAGAGGATATTGTTAAATCTCTTGCCACTAACACTTTGCAATTTCAGCAAGAGACGAGGGCCAGTATCCAATGTTTGGACAATCATATGGGTCAGATGGTGACTGCAATTAGTCAATTAGAGGCACAAGGTTCGGGGAAATTACCCTCTCAAATGGTTGTGAATCCAAAAGAAAATGCAAGTGCAATTGTTTTGAGAAGTGGTAAGGAGGTTGAGGCTCTAGCGAGAGCAGCCCCTGCATTGTCGAAGCAAGAAAAGGAGAAAGACATCATTCCCAATGACGATGAAGTACCCAAGCGTAATTTTCTGCCTCTTTCTGATTATAAATTAGTACCTCATTTTCCTCATGCTTTAGTAGGATCTAGAAAAGATGAGCAGTTTAAAGATTTTTATGAGACTTTTCGTAGATGCGAGGTAAATATTCCCCTTTTAGATGCTATTAAACAAGTGCCTCATTATGCTAAATTCCTGAAAGAATTGTGTACACATAAGAGGAAACAGAAACTGAAAGGATGTGAGAAGGTAAGAGTAGGGGAGAATGTTTCTGCAATCGTTCAAAGAAAACTCCCTGCAAAGTGCAAAGATCCAGGTATGTTTACTATCCCTTGCATGATAGGTAACACTAGAATAGAGAAGGCCATGTTAGACTTAGGAGCTTTTATCAATGTCATGCCATATTCTATATATGCTTCTTTGAAACTTGGACCTTTGAATAAAACTGGTGTTGTGATTCAATTGGTTGATAGATCTAATGCCTATCCTAAGGGTGTAGTTGAGGATGTTCTTGTGAAAGTAAATGACTTGATTTTCCCTACCGATTTCGACGTGCTTGATATGGATAACGGTGATCAAACCACTCCTATTTTGCTAGGGAGACCATTCTTAAAGACATTCAAGACTAAGATAGATGTTCATAGTGGCACACTCACCATGGAATTTGATGGTGAAATTGTTAAATTTAATATTTATGATGCCATGAAATATCCTACTGATGATAATCCTATTTTTCCTATTGAAGTGATTGATTCTTTGGCACAGGAAGTCTTTGAACTTGATGGGAAGGATGGATTGGAAATTTCCATTAGTAAGCATCTTGAGAAAGAGGAGTCAATGTTGAATGTTGATTTGTAGGAAACTGTTGCTGAACGGATGAGAGATCCATCCTATGGACGCCCAAGGATTGCGGAATAAGGGGCGAATTTCAAAAATTTATCTCTCCCTTCAACTGGGAATCGTATTCCCTATTTAGAAAATCATATTTTCAAGGATCAATCTTCAACCATAAACAGAACCAGATCTGAACCAAAAGGAGTGGGAGAGGATTATACCT
>NW_010729223.1:1446902-1469457 GCF_000365185.1 Nelumbo nucifera | reverse complement strand
ATCAGGTATATTCCTTCCATTTACCTTTTGGTACAGATCTGGTTTGATTATGGTTCAAGTAGGATCCTTGAATAATATATTCTAAATTTAGGGAATATGATTCCCAGTTGGGAGAAGGTAGGAAATTTTTGAAATTCGCCCACCCATTCCGCAACCTTTATGGCGTCCATTGGATGGATCCTACCATTCTTTCACTTTTTTCACAAATGATTTAAGAGATTTATTTTTTGATGAATAAGAATAATTTAAAAGAATTCCATATACAAAGATGAATGGTTCAGGCAGGTTCTACCACCTGACCCTTTGAAATTACAGTTCTTCAATTGACTATATCCCAATACAATTGCTCCTTGCCCCTGCCTTTGCCAAGGAATCAGCGCAACTTTTTGTTGATCTATGCACCAAATAAATTGTAGCCTGAAGCTCCCTTGCTAACTGCTGCACCTCTCTTATTAGATGTCAGTATTGCCATGTTCCTTGTCTTCCAAACATCAACCACTCCACCATTCTAGATCTCCTTCCACCATGAGGTTTCTTATATTCATCCTCTTACCCAATCTTAGCCCTACCAGTACCACCAACAATTCAGCTCTTATAGAATCACCCAATTCCTTAGGACCTCAGAACATGGATAAAATTTAGTCAGAACTATCTCTAGAGACTGCAACTATGGCTGAGTTAGTGGGGCTCCCCAAAATACAGCCATCAAAATTAAATTTAACTTGGTTTGCAGTTGGAGGGGACCACTCCATGCAACCATGGGGCTTTGAACTTGATCAATGTGTTACAACTTGCCACCCATGGATGATAACCTTATTCCACAGTTTTTCCTGATCATGAATGTTGCTAATAACCTTATACCACAGTTTGTCTTGATCAATGGGGTACTTATTCATCAAATAAAAAGGGGAATATCCAAAGCTATTTCCCAAGTAATGCTTAGTTCCTATGAATCAGTCTACCCAGCCCTTAGTCCTCTCTCTTACTCTTACTAACCAACTCCCACCTAATTAAATGTTCTTTCTTAAACCTCCTCAGGCTCCCACAAGAGACCTCTCATAATCTTTCCTAACTTCTTCAAAATTGAGATTGGCATCCTATAAATTAAAAACCAATAGTAAGTACATGGAAGGTTGGCTAGGTATGCTCTAATAAGTGATTCTACACCCATGAGAAATACAATTTCTTTTCCTTTATTGCAAGCTTCTTATTGAACTTATCAACCACTGGATTCCATAAAGTTCCAGTTTTTACATTTCACTCTAACAGTAGTCCTAGACATTTCAATGGCCACTGCACCACAGAACAACCCAAGACTCTAGCATACCTTCTAATAGTGCTCTCTTCCAAATTAATCCCCACAATGCAACCCTTATCAAAGTTTACTTTTTGATATCTCCGATCACTTTAAAGCACTCAGTCAGCAATTGTAAATTTGTGAAACACACCTGCAATAATTCAGAAATATAGAAAAAGTGAAGAAAAGAAAGAAGAAAGAAAGCTTTCAGCAGAGGCTTGTGGAAGAAGAGAAGGGAAGAGAGAAGAGAAGAGTTTGATCCTTTCTCTCTAGTCCCCCCCCCAGATAGCTTTTATTCTCGTAATATGGTTAAATATGTTTGAATACATTTGAATCTTTTTTAATAGGAATGTAAATTTTAACTATTTTACTTTTAAATTTTTAAATAAAATAGAAACAAAAACAAAATGATTGACATTATAAAAAATCACAAGGAGTGGAGATCCCCACGGGGATGGGGATTTTCGTGGAGACAGGGATGGGGAGTGGCTCCTCATCCCTACCCTACCCTACCCTACCCCGTTGACATTCCTACTAGGAAACAATGTTCCCAGCTACCATAGTGGACCTCTTATCATCACCATTACCTGTCCAATCAACATTTATATATGCTTATACCTTCATGTGACCATGTTTAGCAAATAGTATACCCTTTCTGGAGGTTCCCTTAAGATAGCATAACCCTTTCTACAGCAGCCATATGTCTGTCTCTAGGAGCATGCATGAATTGGCTAATTACACTCACAGCATATGAAATATTTAGACAAATCATACATAGGCAAAGAAGTTTCCACAGTAATCTCTGAAACACTCTCCTGTCTACTAAAAGTTCTCCATCATTAGCTGAGAGTTAATAATTCACGTCAACAGGGGTGGAGGCAAGTTTAGCATCACGTTTTCCAATCTCAATAAGAAGATACCTTCCACTGAGAAATAAAGATACCTTCTTTAAACCTAGCAACCTCAATGCCCAAAAAATATTGCAACTCTGCTAAGTCTTTAATCTCAAATTCAGAATTGAGGAACTTCTTGATACCATTAACTTCTTCTGTATCACTGCAAGTAATAACAATATCATCCACATAAACGATAAAAAATGTAATCAAAGTATTTCTCCTTTTAACAAAGAGGGTAAGATCTAATTGAGTCTGAGTGTAGCCGAACTGAACAAGAGCAACCCTAAGCCTATCAAACCAAGCACGTGGAGATTGTTTCAGGCCATAAAGTAACTTCTTCAATCTGCACACCTTACTTTGCATCTCCTTATCATATATACCAAGGGGAAGGGACATATTTACTTCTTCAGTGAGATCACAATTCAGGAATGCATTCTTAACACCAAACTGATAAAGAGGCCAATCACAACTCACTGTTAAGGATAAAAGAACTCTCACAAAAGTCATTTTAGCAACTGGAGAAAAAGTCACAATATAATCTATCCCATACACCTGGGTATATCCCTTGGCAACAAGACGTGCCTTATATCTCTCAATTAACCCATTTGTATGATACTTGTGAGTGTAAACCCACTTGCACCCAACAGGTTCCTTCCTAACTAACAAGCAACAATATCCCAAGTATTATTTTTATGAAGTGCTTCTATTTCAACCCTCATAGCATCCCATTCAGCCCATTCTCACTATAAGAATTTCTTACCTCCCTGCACTCCATCTTCTCAAAAAAGAATGATGTCATATGCAAATTCTATATAGGTAGCAATCTTACCACCTCTACCTACCCTCCACCAAGTCTATTTGCCCTCAAAATTAGCAAACTAAGAACATCCACAACAAGAGTGTAGTAAGAATGGGCCGAACGGGCTTTAGTTTCTTTAATCTTATTGAAGTCATGTCATAGATTTCAAGGCACCAAGGCGAGGCTAGGTGACAGGGGAGTGCTTAGTCTATAGAGTTTGTGTTAAAGTATATAAAATCAAAATATTAATGAGAAGAAGAAAAAGAAGGAAAAGAACATTCAAAAAATATAAGGGCTGAACCCTTATCTTTGTTATAGGAAAAGAAGAAAAAAGTAGTAGTAGAAAATGTGTTGATTAGACAAAATTTAAGTTCTTCCTTACTTATTGGTTCAGGTTTTAAAGTTTTTGAGGGTTCAATAGAGCATTTAGCAATGTTTGCATTGATTAAACCCTAACAAATAAGAAAATAATAAAAAGAAATTAGTGTATAAACACACAAAATGAATATATTAGTTTAATAGTGCCTATTTTATAATTATAATGTCAAAAAATAAAGAATAAAAAAGTATTTTATAATACATAGTACAAAACTAGGCGATTAGGCGAGGTGAGCCTCAAAGGGTGCCTTGTCGCCTAGGTGTCACCTTGACAACTATGAGTCATGTTATGTTTACGTTCTTTGAGTAGTGGGCCTTAGTTATGGGCCTGTTACTTGTTTTTTATTGTTTCTTTAAGTGTTGCCCCCCCCCATTAAGGGCACTCATAGAATTGTACTAAGAATAAAATTAAAAGAATAAAAGAGATCAAAGGGGCTAGAGAGAAAGAGATCAAACTCTTCTCTTTTCTCTTACCTTCTCTTCTTCTCTCATCTCCTTCTACAAACATCTGCTGAATTATTTCTTTTCTTCTCCTTTTTATTTTTTCTGAATTACTACAGGTGTGTTTCTCAACTAAGAGTATATAGGAACAAAGAGAGGGGATCTCCCTCTAAGACCTATTCCTGCAGGAAAAAGTCTTTCACTAGCCCATTAACAATGGTAGGGTAATGGAAAATAAAATATACAAGGGTATAGTAATCAACCTAGCTTCATCTTCGGCCATTAAGGAGCTCACAACCTCCGACTTCCTTCATAACTCACTCAGWAAAAACATAGTAATGAGTCGTTTAATTTGGTCACTTCAGCTGTTATCAAATGGCTACATAACATAAAAATAAAATATGAACTGAGAATTTTATTTTGGTAATATAAAGCAAAAGCCAAGATGGCAAGGTATCCAAACTTAATAAGATTGGTTTCATTTTTGGGTGGATTTGGAGGTCATCATGATTATATATACAGAGACCAAGATACAATGAAAATGCCTTTATCCGTACCAACAAAAGCTGTAGGGGAGACCTACAGGAGGTCAATCTCCAATACCATTGGATCCCACCAAGAATATCTCATATATAAAAATCTTATCCAACTGTATGAGAACCAACCACTTATTTCATTGGGTTGTTAACAGTTCATTGAGTAACCTAAAGATAATATGGCATAGATTACTATAAATTAAAACCATATATTTTTAACAGGTTACTTTTTTCAATTGATAGTGCCCTTTTTAAATGTGGATACCATGAACTTTTATCTAATAAATGACTCCATTACAGAAGTCCGGGTTTGGTGCACGTATTAGCTCTAGAATTACTACAGTTATTCAAGTAGTATATGCCATTGGAAAAAACTATAACTAACTTAATGACCCATTAGAAATTTTATATTCGGAATTAGTTCATACTAACACAAGTTTAGCTTAACCATTGAGAAAAGGCATACAAATACTCATAGGATCAACCAATTATCATTCCTTTACAATGTCACAGAGAACTTAAACCATATCCAGCTGCTTGTATACCCAAGACAAGTACAAAAATCAAACATGTCTTGAGGAAAACACAGCAGTTTGGCAAACCTAGTGGCCCCTGCCCACAGGACGTTTTGATTCCACAAGTACATGCAATAGACTTGGAACAAAATCAACACTGCACAGGCAAGGAATGGTGGCATGCCTTGCATGTGTGGGGCCGCTTCACATATCTCCACAGGGGGAGCATGAGGCAATGAATCGTTTAAAGGGCACCAATTCAATCTTATTAGGCAGCAAAAATAGTAGCCACAACATCTCTAAGCTAACAAGTTTATTTTGAGTTGTGAACAATGGATAGACTCAATAGTAAGCAACTTCTCTAATGCATGCCTCCTTAATTTTATCATTTGTTCTAGATTTTCTTTTATCAGCAATACAGAATAAATTTCATTAATATTAGATAAAACAAGTACAACAAGATGTGAACCCAATAAATCGACCAAGTCATTTGTTCTAGAATGTTCTTGAATGTATCTTCCACCCAAACCCTCACAAAGCTTCATGAACTGTAACTGTTGACATGAATACATGATCCATCCCCAGGTCCATCCCCAGGCCATAAGAAGGAAATTCTACCATGTCTCAATGAAGTCAAGATTGCTCTGAATACCCTTAGTAGAAGAATATTGGGTATCAAAAAATATCCTCAAACAAGAGGTTCTAGATCTTAGACATAAAACCATGGTTTAAAAACGAAGGCAATATACAAAGTTGTAATATCTATCGTGGGGTTAAAATCATGAGCCACATTATGAAACTTTGGGAACGAATAATTAAACAAAGGTTACAACATAAAACAACTATATCAGAGAACCAATTTGGATTTATGCTTGGGAGTCAACCAGGAAGCTATGTTTCTTTTGAGACAATTGATAGAAAAGTTTAGAGAGAAGAGATCTTCATATGGTGTTCATTAATCTAGAGAAAGCATAGGATAGAGACCCTAAAGAGATAATATGGTGGGTTTTGGAGAAAAAAGGAGTTCCAAATAGGTATGTGGACCTAATTAATGATATGCATGAGGGTACAACAATCAATGTTAGAACACTTGTGGGAGAGATACAAGATTTTACAGTTACAATGGATCTTTATCAAGGCTTAACACTTGGTCCTTGTTTATTTGCACAAATCATGGATGCCCAATAAATGGAGAAAGAGCAGTTTGGTGCCTATATTTAAAAACAAAGACGACATGCAAAGTTGTAATAATTATTGGAAATTAAATTATTATATCAAATTATAAGAATACACTATATATGTAGGGGTATCATGACCTGACAGGACCAGGTAGTAGATCTAAACTCGACTTTGATTGAAGCATTAAAACCCTAGCCTGACTATACACCCAAACAAACACAACTCTAACCCAACCTTATATGGTTGGATCAAGCCAGATTTACTATTTAACCCAACCCATTGACATCCCTATATATTCTATGTAAATTTAATAATAATAGGACTGCAAATCAAGGTACACTTAGGATTAGAGACTAAGAGATAACTCAATGTGACCTTTTTTTGGAACCTTGGTTCAACAATTCATAACAAGGGAGAGATTGAGCATTGAGCAATAAGGGTGTCAATGGTTGGTAAACAGTAAACCCAGCTTGACCTAACCTTATTGGATAGGGTTCAAGGCAAGCTAAGTCAGTTGTAAGGTCAAGTAAGGGTTTTTAATGCTATCCTGAGTCAAGCTCACAGCTTCTTCTAAAGATCGAAAAATTTTTTGGTTTGGGATACCTTGCATTCTCGTCACCAACAATGGCAAGCAATTCAGTGATGGCCCCTCTAGGGTATTTTGTGTGCAACTCACATCAAGTAGACACTCGCTTCGGTCCACTACCCACAACCCAACCGGCAGAACAAGGTGACAAACAAGACACTGCATGGGTTGAAAGCAAGGCTCAACCAGGCAAATGGCCTGTAAGCGGAAGAATTGGACAACATCCTATGTGCATACCGAACTACACCCAAGTTGGCAACAAGTGAAACACCCTTCAACCTGGCCTTCAAAACCAAGGCCATGATACCTGCAAAGATCAACGTACCAACCCTGCGGACCAAGCAATTCGATGAGACTACCAATGACAAGTAGCTCAAAGCAAACCTAAACTTGCTGGAATAAGTCTGAGAAATAGCTTGACTCAGAACAACCATCTATCAATAGAGGACAGTTAAGTATTACAACTGTTTGAGTTATGGTTGAGCTGGCCCCGGGTGCCACGTGTTACCTTCGCGGCCGCCTTATCACTTCGGCCACGTCGGCACCACGTCATCAGATAAGCGCGACCAAGATAGGAGAGCATCGTACGGATAAGGAGGATAGCTCTGCCAAGGATTAGGTCTTATCTCGAAGACATCGGCAGACAATGTCATCCCGACAACCTCAGAAGCCTCATCTGAATCGGACACGAATCTTTGACTATAAGTAGGTAATCTCCGCTCAAGGTAAGGGACTTTTGGACTTTCTAGCACCCATACTGTTACTCTGCTTGGACCAGCATCGCTCTCTCAACTGCTCAGCCCAACCACCCATTCTTCTCACTGACTTGAGCGTCGGAGTTCCTACCCAGGGAATAACTCCTCGGGCCTCTGACTCTCTTCTTGGTTTTAGATCTTGCTGCACGGCTTCATCCTTCCACCTCGGCTTTGTCCAGTTGGCAAGATTATCTAACTGTGACCTCGGTTTGGAACACCACAGCATCATATTGGTGTCGTTTGTGGGAATCGCACAAAAACCATTCCAAATCCTCTTTCTGCGCAATTAAGAAAGATGCCAAGAAATACATCCGTTCGCTCTACAGGTCGATCCCCATCTTGGGGATCCTGCTCTCACCGCAGCCCCCTGCATCGCGAATCTCAACAACAGCCTCAACTGTAGACCACATCGACCTTGCCCAGGTCTAGGCGATGCAATAGAAGGTCAACCAGATCCTAGCGATGATGCAGAAGTTGGGATCTACAGCACAACCTCCTCAGACCGTCCCCCCTCTTGCCCCAACGCTTACTGCGTCCGATCCTCACTAAAGCGCCGATCAAACAAGGATAGGACGCGGTCTGGCCAAGAAAGGCAGCAGTCTTCAACAGGACGGTCTGAGGAGGTTGGCTCCTCAGCCCGGTCCCGTGAACACAACAATCGCAGTAAGACACCATTTTGTGTGAGTTCTGGCGAAAGAAAGGCTCAGCAAGAGGATACAACAGCAACCAGTCTCTATCGCAAAGTCTAGCTTGGTAAAAGATCGCCCGACAATGCCCAAGAAAGAAAGGGTAACACATGCAGCCCCAAACAATAGGGACGTAGAGATCAGAGAGCTCAGGCAGCGCCTAACCGAGCTGGAACGCAACCAAGATGAAAGAAGCGCGGCTCCTCCCATGGTTCAGCCTGCGGAACCAGTGATTTAAAAGGCGTGCCTCAGGCGCGCCTAGGTACACAGGTGAGGCACATTTTGGGGTATGCGCCTCGCCCAGGTCCTAGGCACACTTGCGCATGATGCGCCTTGCGTCTCAACCTAGGCGTGCACCTTTTTAAAATTTTGCGCTTTTTGCTTTTTTTGAGTCTAACGGCTGGGTATGCGCTTTTTTTGAGCTTTTTGCAAAGCTCCGAGAACCCCCTATTTGCTTATGTTGTTCATTCATTCATTGCAATAAAATATCTTCTTAAAAGGCAATGAATGTTGTAAAATCATTATTTTTTATGAGAAATAAGAATTTCAGACCCTAACATAGACTTGTTCGGGCTTGCCTCGAGGGGCGTGCTACAAAGGCAACTCATAGAATCAAGAATGCAATATGTTTTACATCACATTAACTACTTGAAGCAATGCAATTAAGGAAAAAAAGAGATTATGGGTTTTACATGCTNTATGTTTTACATCACATTAACTACTTGAAGCAATGCAATTAAGGAAAAAAAGAGATTATGGGTTTTACATGCTTGAAAATGCTTTATATGTTTGCTTTTATTTTTAAATTTTCATTTGAATACACTTTACATGTTATGTTTATGTATTTTAATTTTAGATAATAGGTTTTTTAAATCATTTCTTTTAAAATTTAAGTTTATATTTTTATTCACATTATGTTTAATATTTTTTAATTTTTTTGCAATTTTTAAAATTTTTTGGCATTTTTTTGGAATTTTCTGACTTCTTTTTATTTTTAGCTTTTTTTTTGTAATTTTGTGCCTTTCTTAAAAAGGCGCACACCTCGCCTTGCGCCTTGTGCCTCAGGTGCAAATTGGCCCTTGCGCTTTTAAAACACTGTGCGAAACTCAATAACCAGCCCGCCAAAGAACTAGTCTTCACCCAGGACATCATGGACGAGCTCCCCCCAGCCGAATGGCGAGTTTCGCAGTTCGAAAAGTACGACGGGTCGGCAGACCCCAGCAACCACGTGGAAGGCTTCAAGGCCCTGATGATGTTGCACGGTTCCTTTGAAGGTTTAATGTGCAAGGCCTTCGTCGCCACCCTCAAAGGAGTTGCCCGGACGTGGTACTCTTCCCTCTTCCCTTCCCCTGCACTCCATCTCCTCTTGGGAGAAGCTGGAGAGCCAGTTCCTGGCACAGTTCACGGCAAGCCAGCAACAATGGAAGACTTCAGTCAGTCTCATGCAAGTGCGGCAGAGGAAGGGAAAGACCCTAAGAGAGTACTTGGCGAGGTTTAACACCAAGGCCCTAAAAGTCTGCGCCCTTAACCAGTCAGTAGCAGTCACAGCCGTCATGCAAGGCATGCGCCCCTCCCCCTTTAGTTTCTCAATATCAAAGAAGCTTGCTCAGAACATGGTCGCGCTGATCAAACATGCCCAAAAGTATATCAACGTCGAAGAGACGAAAGCGCAACTGAGAGGCGAGGAAGAACAGCTCGACAGGAAGAGGAGGAACCTTGACGACCGCAAGACAAAGAGGACAGACAGAGATAGCAAGAGACAAAATCGCGACCAAACAGAAGGCCGAGGACTCCACCGCTGACCTACAGAAACTTCACGCCGTTGAACGCTCCTCAATTGGAGATTCTGATGCAGATCCGTGACCACAGCTATGTCAGGTGGCCTGAAAAGATCAAGTCCCAGAACAACAAAAGAAATAGAAACAAATATTGCGACTTCCATTGAGACCACGGCCACGAAACGGACAACTGCCATGACCTGCACCACCTCTCGAGGACCTGATCAGGCGCGGGTACCTTGGGGGATTCATCGACATCAAGGAGGACAAGCCAAATGAAGAATCGAGTCCGGTAGCCAGACCTCCAACCTGAGCTCCCCCAGCCAGATCGGTCCCTCGTCAATGATCCAGATCTCACTCTGAGACACTTGCCACACGTCTCATGATTAAGGGATTGCTCTAACAAATTCCTCAAAAGATGAAGAAATGCATTAATGAGAGCACCAATGCCAGCCACACGAGCAAAAGCAATGCAACCACCTAGAGAACATTTACAACCCACGTGACATGGATAGGAAAAGCCCATTGTGTCTCCTCAACGGCATAGCTCAGACTCGGTACCCACTCTAACAAGCCACTCAATTACTTTATTTGACTACGCCAACCTCTCACCAGACAAGAAGCAAGACGACCACCTCAATTTTGAAAGTGGGGGGCAAGTGATGAGGCCCATTTACAAGATCAAATCCCGAGCCAATGCATCTCCCTAAACAGAACACTCAAGGAACTCGCCGATGACTCAAATCAGCCCAACCACTGACTCAACCAACTAGGCACGACCAAACACCTCCAACGGGCCAAGATCTCAATAAGGACAATCACCAAGAACCTTGAGTCAGGCATAGAAGCCATGGCACCCCCTCTATAAGTAGATGAGGCGCATTCACATCGTCTTTCTACTTTCACCGTTGACCTAGCTTCATCTACTCATCCGACAAACTTTTGCTCAATTAATAAATTAAGCATCAGAGAGTTCTCCTCCAAGGACACACCTTGAGACTCTCTGACTTTCTTGCAGGTGCCTTTGCTCAATTCATATGACCTCTTCAACTTGTCTGGTCCCAGAACTCCACCCTCTCTCATCTATTGCTCAAATTTCGACAGCAACACTATAGTAACCTCCTAACTTTGGTTCACTAGACTTTTATGTTGAAATCCAAAATCTTCCACTTGTGTGGTCTGATAATAACCTCCTACTTACAGTCCACAATTGACCTGTCTTCTATAGGTCACTCTAGTAGTCAAAGGACCTACTCCAGCTCTGTCTTGCTCTAGTAGAACATACCCGAATCTGTTATGGGTCTCCCTGGACCTTCTTCCAAGGGGAAAACCCTATGAGAAACTCAATAAACCACGACCAACACTAGGGTTTTAAACAACCCAAAAAAGGAAATAAGGAAAAAGGGGAAAAACAACAACTAATTTGATGTCAAACCGAGAAAAACTAGTATTAATGCTCTAATACCACGTTAGTTTTCAAATTAGAGAAGAAAAAGGTTGAGAGAAATGGGGCAACAGATCTAACCAGCCCCTAATCTTATTATTTATTTTAGGGTTTAAGACAAGAATACAAAGACAAATCTACCCCAAATTAGTAGGCAGAAAAGAACATATTAGTATAGAAGAGGCCCAAGCCCATTAAGCTTAGAAAGAAACATAGCAAAGGACCACATAACATAAATAAAAGAAAGCCCAAGCCCACAATGCTAGGCCTCACAACATTAAAAACTGAGAGAGACGATAACCTAAATTTAGAGGTGAAGTAAAGGATGGAAGTGGGGATCTAAGGAAAATTGCTGAGAGAGATGAGGAGGTTGGCAAAGCTTTGGATCTTCTTTTCTTGGGCGATGAGGCTTTCTCCAGAAGAGCTTTCAAAGAATTTGAGAAAAGGAAGAAGGAAGAGAGGCTGAAGATTCCACAACAGGAGTAGGAGGAGAGGTGTGGGATGAGGGGGAAGGACAAGAAGTTGAATTAGATGGGAGGGAATAATGTTGTGCAAAGGGAGAAGTCTATGGAGATTATTTTTGTTGGTGATTAGTTGTTCTTGGTTGGAGCATAGGAGGTCTGTTAGTCATTAAATCATGTTTTTTCCATTTTAATATATGTTGTAAGGTTATGATGAGAGTTGGATGTTTGTTTCGAGGGTCTTTCTTCTCTCGGGTGATATCTTATCACCTTTCTCCTGTATTCTCTTTTTCATTTTATGAATTTTTAATTTTACTTATCAAAAATCAAGAAAATATTTCAAAAAAGGGTGTAACTATGCTACTTCTATCATTTCATAAAATATCATTCTATGTTTCCACGTATTTCACAATGTTTCCACTTTATATATAATTTTTACAATTTTTCAATACAACATTTCCAACATGTTTCCTATATTTGGATGACCAATATTTCCATTAGCACAAACATTTTATAGATTCTCTCACTACCATACACAAGCAACACACACTAGGCATAATTGTTATTCTAAACCAATGTTTTAAAACGCGGAGGCGTGACGCGAGGCATTCCACTACCTAGAAGCGTGAGTTGTAGTTCAGAACACAAGAGGCGTAAGCCTCCTGAACACAAGGAGGCGTAAGCCTCCTTAAGAGGAGGGGGTTAGGAGGAAGGGGGATCTCATTTTTTCTTTATTTTTAATAAAAATCTTTCATATTAAGAAGAATAAAGATGCATAACATTAGTTGAAAGGGTGGGGTCTTGTCGAAGCGGAGGCGAGTGAGCGAAGAGGGGGGTCTCGTCGAAGCGGAGCAAAACCCCCCTAACTCAAAAAAACAAATTGGGCTGCATTGAGAAGGAGGCAAGGGGGTCTGGGGGACGAAGCCCCCAGCCGAAGGGGTAGGGGGCAAACCACTTTCTTTCCCCTTATCTTTTCTTCTCTTCCCTTTTCTTTCCTTTTCTCTTTTTTTCTTCTCTTTCTTTTTCTTTCCCTTCCCTTTCTTTTCTTTTCCTTTCCTTTCCTTTCCTTTTTTTTTCCTTTTTTTCTTTTTTTTCTGTCTTTTTATATAAGATGTGCATGAGGTGTACGCCTCTAGCACGCCACATGAAAAAAGCGCATGAGAAGTATGCCTCAGAGGTATCAGCGCCTCTAGCATACACCTCAAGGCATTTTGAGAGTGCGCCTCCAAGCATACGCCTCCCACGCCTTTTAAAACACTGTTCTAAACTGTGATACCCAAATATATGTACATATAAATTACTTGGCATAGCAATGTCAGATAACATACCATTATGACATTTGATGATGCATGGACACTTCTAGAGAATATTTTATAATGTTAACACTTTAATTAACAAATCATACTATAAAAATCTTGTATATGTTAGAAGTTTAATTCACTTTGACAAATATTTTAGTATTAAGAAATGACACTTAGCTTCAAAAACTAGACATAACAATAAGCATGATATAAGTAGGGGTGTAATTCGAGTTAGCCCTTAGTTAGCGTTTTACACTACTTTGGGCTTGACCTTCAAGCCGAGCACATTCAAATTAAAAAAAAAAAAACACAAGCCCACCCAAGTTGCACCCCTTGATATAAGGATATTAAATGGGATACCAATATCCATATTCATGACTAAGATCTTAAGAAATGCTTCCCTACTTAAAAAGTATTCATCTTCCAATGAGCCACTTTTAACAAATAGTCTTTATTTCAGGATAAGCATAGACATCCTACAAGATCTTAAGAGGAAAGGAATGAGGTTAAGAATAACTAAAGGCAATGACATCGAAAAGAAAAAGAGGGCAAGAACATTTGACTCCAGCACCCAAACCTTATTGTCCCCTCATTGGAAAAGGTAGAAATCTTCTGAATTAAAAATCTGCAAAGAAAAGAAGGGAGAGATTCTGTTGCTCTACTCGGATCTCTAGGGAGTTGGAGACTCTATCAAGGCAGAGCTATTAGCTTCTGTACAAGGGGTGCAATTTGCAAACCAGTTGGGGGTACAGCATCTAATAATTGAAGGGGATTCCAAAGTGGTGGTGGGCTAGTTGAAAAATCCTGAAGATGCTATATGGCACTACAAGAACGAAATGAAGAAATTCAGTTGGTTGACAAGGGAACTGTTGGTCTCTTTACAGTGGGTGGGGAGATCAGCAAATACTTTGTCCGATGTGTTAGTCAAGCAAGGGGTAAATAGGGAAGAATTGTTTTGGGCTCAGCTGTGATTCCTGTATTTCTTTCCTAATTTACTTGTAAGATTCAAGGAGGGGCTGCAGCTCGCGCCTCACCCCGGGATGTTGTATGAATTCACAACCATAAATCAGCTTCTGAATTAATAAAATTTACTTTTATTCATCCAAAAAAATCTGCAAAGAAAAGAAGAGTTTCTTGTGGAAGTAGAGAAAGAGAAGAGAAAAGGTTGAGAAAGAAAGAGAGAGCTAATCAGATCTGGCCGCCCTCCCCCATTGGCATTTATACTTCTAGTAAAAAATAAGTACAATGACTAATATGCCCTTATAGGGTGGCTAACACATAAAACTGCATTAAAAAAAAAAAACTTAAAATCATCACTCCAAAGGGTCTCAACAAGAGTGTTGTGGTCCCCAATTACTATCTAAACAAATAATAAACAAAAACAACTAACAAATCTGCACAAAATCCTCAACAGAAAATGTCTTCACCTTTCATCCCTTGCAAACCCTTCCCAAACCCAATGTTTCATGACACACAAGGGTTTTAGCAGACAGATAAAAAAATAATGAATTGACTATGGAGGCAAGAGAAATGGAAGAGTTAGGCAACCTCTGGCCATGGAAGGAGTGCCCCCACCATGATTTTTCCTAAATCCTATGCTATAATCAGAAACCACATTATACGGACTTAAATTGGAGCTGCAAGGAGGATTAAGGCCATGTTTGGGAGTGCTTATTTGGGCCAGGACCACACCATTAAGCACTTATTGATGTTTGGGAAATAAGCCCGAAATAAATGCTTATTTTACAAATAAGGGCTTATTTTTTAAGCCCAAATTTCCAACTTATTCTTTTCTTCCAAAATTGTCCCTGGTTGAATCTTAAAATATCACTTATAAAATTATCCCTAGTTAAATTTTATAAAAGTACTTTCGTAAAAGTGCTTTTATAGAAGTACTTCCATGGAAGTACTTTTATGAAAGTACTTTCGTAAAAGTATTTTCATTAAAATTTTTCATAAAAGTACTTTCATAAAATTGCTTTCATAAAAGTTCTATAAAAGCGCTTTTATAAAAGTATAAAAGTACTTTCGTAAAAGTGCTTTCATGTAAAAGTACTTTTCATAAAAGCGCTTTCGTAAAAGTACTTTCATAAAAGTGTTTTTATAAAAGTAATTTAATAAAAGTACTTTCATAAGGGTATATTTTGAAATTTTGAAAGAAAATGAAGGACAAAATAGTCACAAATGCTTATTTAAGTGCTTATTGGAGAAAAAGACTACCAAACACCCAATATGAAATAAGTGCTTATTTTAAAAAAAAAAGCACTTGAAAAAGTTGGGTAACAAATCCTAGTGTTTTAAAAGGCATGGGAGGCATATCACTTGGAGGTGCGCCTCCAGGTGAGGCACTCCCAAAACGCCCTGAGGCATATGCCAGAGGCACTGACACCTCTGAGGCCTCATGTGCTTTTTTCATGAAGCATGCTAGAGGCATACACCTCATGCACACCTTATACAAAAAGACTGAAAAAAAAAAAAGAAAAAAAAAGGAAAGAAAAGGAAAAGAAAAGAAAGGGAAGAGAAAGAAAAAGAAAGAAAGAGAATAAAAAAAAGAGAGAAAAGGAAAGGGAATGGAAGAAAAGATAAGGGGAAAGAAAGTGGTATGCCCCTGGCCCCTTTGGCTGGGGGGCTTCGCCTCCCTTTTCAATGCAGCCCAATTTGTTTTTCTTTTTTTTTATGTGTGTTAGGGGGGGAGGGGGTCTTGCTCCGCTCCAGCTCGCTCGCCTTCGCTTCGACAAGACCCCCTTTCAATTAGTGTTGTGCATCTTTATTCTTCTTAATATAAAAGATTTTTATTAAAGAAAAAATGAGATCCCCCCTTCCTCTTCCTCCTCCCGTTCCTCTTCTTCCTCCTCCCCTTCCTCTTCCTTCTTCCTCTTGACCCCCTTCCTTTTAAGGAGGCTTACGCCTCTTACGCTCTAAACTACACCTCACGCCTCTAGGTAGAGGAACGGCTCGCGTCACACCTCTGTGTTTTAAATCATTGCTAAATCCAACATTGAGCAATGAATAGCACACTCATAAATATTTAAACCTCCCATAGGATTTCTATCTAGGAATAACTTATGATTGGAAATTAAAAAGATAAACCCAACCAATCTAGGGAAATTGAATTGTGACTGACAATGCCTGTGCTGAATATTAGAAAAGACTAATGTTTAATCAAATCTAGGGCACTTTTTGAAGGAAGGGGAAATCCATCATATAGATGGCCGAACCATGGCAGATGATTGGGTGAAATTTCAAAAATTTTCTTTTACCCTTCCAGGAATCATATTCCCAGTTTTAGAAAAATTGCATTTTCCAAGGATCATTCTTGCACCGAATCGGACCAGATCTAAAACCAAAAGGAAGGGAGAAGTATACCTGATACAGAGAATCCACAAGTGTAGCTCCCAAAGTGGTAGTTCATGCCCAAAGAGGGTACAAAAACCAGCTTCCACTGAAGATGGTGCAACTTAGGTTGAAGCCGGTTCAACAACATAATCCTTCAGCAAGAACTGTAATCCAATAGCTTGGATCGAGCAAGGGAAGGGAGCACAAATTGTATTTGATTTTTCTCGCAAAAATCAAAAACCAAGACTAATCAAGATCAGTCATAAGATGGAGAATAAACTAGGGTTTTGGGTGGCAAAAACAGAAGGAGAGAACTGAGAACAGATGTAATGTAACTGGAGCAATTTGCCCTCCTTTTATAAACCTTAAGGATCAGCACTCCTAATCCAATTAGGAGGAGTCTAATCCAAATTTTTATTTGGTTCTGGACTCTTTAAGTGGATAAGACTTATCCTCTTATCCTAATTGTTGATCCAAACCCATATCCATACCCATATTCGCCCATGTTACATGACTGCTTAAGCTGTCATGTGACTTCTTGATTAATCTAATTAATCATGGGCTTTAGGCCCATTAAGTGGCTCACGACCCTAGATAGTTGTTGGCCCATTTGGCTTTCTTTAGTATGGCATGGGACCCCCACAATGACCTCACATATATGGATTCGGTCCAACTTCTATGAAAAAATGTTGGTTAAATTCACTGTCAAATACAATGAACCCCTAAGTCCATCAATATAGGTTCTTAATGGGCCCAACATTTACACTAAATAATCCTCGAGTCCAACCATCCTATGAAGGTCCAAGGATAATGGACTTAAGTGAGATATAGCCCATCGGGTAAAACAGCCCTAAATGTTCTCTTACACTTAACCTCTCAGCCCTTAATGATCAAACACTACTCGACAAGGAAGGACCTCTTCCCTGGCTGCAAGGTGCAGTGTTGCACTCACTGCTCAGATGGGTCCTAGGAATTAAAACATTTTTGCAAACATTTTTCTTAAAACATAATATATATATTGCCATATAAATGTATTTTGCAAAACAAATCTCAAACAAGTTTGAAATCGACTGCCGACAGTTTTGGTTTCCATCAGAAAGAATGCAGTCCCGATCATTCACTTTGTCCAACAAAGGGGCCGATCATTTCACTATGATCATCCACTCGAGTGAATTCTCAGACTGCCCCAATATACCCAGGTTTTGACCCCCAAAGGATTTCATTGATTGGCATATCAAAGACAGCCCAATCCGACACTCAATGCAGTACCATAATCGAGTCTAGGGGTTATGTTTAACTTTCCAGTTTTGCCCACCAATTTCCAAAGTCCAAAGCATAATTGGAAATTAGTCCGGGTTCAATGTTTCAAACAATCACACACTGCATGTACTTTGGGTCCAACCCTAGCAACTGAGACAGGATGCCCCAACCTTCTTGACAGCACACCAGTGTTAGCCTTAACAAGAGAAAATTCCCCAAGTCTATCCAACGGCTGAAAACATTTTAAACTAACACGAGTCTCATAAGTGTCCAATTTAAGGGTAATTACGTAGAAACACACCAGTTATAACATAAATCAATTATATACTTTTATTCATTTACAATAAATGCATCAATACATCAATATGATTGGAGTTAAGGGCATACATTGTCTAACACTTTCTAAATATTCTAATTTTGAAATAAAATACAAGTCCATATGAGTATTGTTGCATAGAATTCCTAGTATTTAATGAAATTGAAAGAATTAGCACAACAGTGACTTATGATAAATGGTCCTAATCCACGACCATGTGAGGGTGAGGCATCAAAAAGAAGAGGCATGTTCACCTAAGCATCCTGAAAAATGGAAATGTGCACCAGACACCAGAAATGGCTACAACTATCTACAAAGTACAATTTTCTACAATCTTGGAAACACTCATCGCAAAATAAAATTTGGGAAATAAAGAGATAGATGAGAATATCATACAAAACCTTACCGAATAACCCCATAACACTATAGAATAACCCATAGCTATCGGGCAACTTATGGTAAAACCTTAATGAATATGCTAATACGCACCAAACTTAATCCCCAATTTTATCGAGGGCAGTTTCTTCAACAATAACCAAGACACCATTACAGACACAGATAGAAACATGATTAAAGCACTTTAAAAATCCAAGACAGCTTTCAAGAACCAAAGACACCATTAGAGCCCACTTATTTATAATATTGACTGGTTTAAAGAAAGCATACTCTTGGTTCCGACCTTGCAGAGCTTCCCGTCGACGATGAGGGCGTCGGCGTCATTAGCTCCGGTGGACAAACCCCGAGCAGAGAAGAAGGAAAGGAGGGATTTCCAGGTGACGGAAGAAGCTATGAGATCGACCCCTCTGCTGATGAAGTGTCCATTCAGCTTCAAGGTCGCCGGGTCAAGCCCGAACGTCCGAGCAATGGAACCCAAGTCGAGCCTCTGCTCTTCCAATGCCACGAATGGCAACAGCTTCGATATCGATGGGCAGAAAAGCTTGATCGTTCTACTCCTCTCAGACATCAGTATCTATAACCCCAAACCCAGTATCTCGTATTTCATCTCTCTCTCTCTGTGAGCGTGTGTGTGTCACTCTGTGAAATGCTTCGTAGAATCAGTAAACACTATAAAGAAAAGACTACGGAGAGTGTTTCATAGAGTGAATGGAAGAGAAAATGTTAGGTTGCTAGACGGTGCAACTTAATATGGTGTGCAAAATACATTTTGATCTAACGTATTAAAATATCATCCATCCAACTATCCAAGATTCGAATTTTGGTATCGGATGAGTTGCGCTTTTAATCGTGGTGGCCAGTTGGTATTTTTTTCTGCGAGTTAGTGATCTTGTGAATTACTCGTCTTGAATTTGACAACCCCACCTTTTATAACAAATCTGATAGATTTGGATATTATTACGTAAGAAAATAATTTATAAAAGATAAATTTTTTACTTACAAGTTTTTGGAAAAAAATATCTATTTAAAATAAATAAAAATTTATGGATAATAATATATTTAATTATAAAATAAAACAATAAATAAATAATCATGGCCATCGAGCAATAGAGTGAAAGAGGGAGAGATGATTTTTGTCATTGTATTTTTTGTTTTATATAGTGGAATAATTGTAAACAATTAAATAATTAATTTAATTTAATAAATAAATAAATTTATAAAATAAATAAGATAAATAGACAATCAAGTGAGAGCGTAAATATATATATAAATATATTCACGATTCTATGTCTTATTTTGCTAGCAATAATAATTTGTTAGATTATTAAATTATTAACTAATTAAATAATTTAGTAAAATAAATAAATAAACAAATAAAACTTTATGTATTGCCAACACAAGATTGGTAAAGGCCATCTCAAATTATTTAATTAATTAATTTAGTATTGTTAATGGGTCGGGCTGAATTATTGGGTTATTGAACCCATGATTATGCTTAACCCGGTTTGCGGCCCAACTTGGCCTAAGACTTGGCTCGCAAACCAGCCCGGCCCATGGGATGGCATGGGCCCGTGCAAGCTTGGGCTAAATGAAAATTATAAGATCTTCTTTATTTTTTTTGTCTATTTTTTTAATTTATGTCAAAATTTTCATTTTTTTCAAAATTTTTAAAAAACATGGCTTAGCCCAACTTGGCCTAAGACTTGGCCCATGGACAAGACCGACCCATGGCATGGTATAAGCAAGTGCGTGCTCAGACCGTATATTATATACAATAAGTATATAATGCATTAATATATATAATTTTATTTTCAGTTTTATTATATTATTTCATTTTATTATTGAATATATAAACAATTGTACACATCAATATTCATATAAAATAAAATTTTAAGATATTTTTTAATTTTTTATCTATTTTTTTAATTTATAAAAACGTGGCTTAGCACAGCTCGTGGCCCGGTAATAATTATATAATATATATATATTTATTTTCAATTGTATACATCAAATTTCATATTAAATAACATTTTAAGATCTTTTTTAATTTTTTTATTTATTTTAATTTATGTTAATTTTTTTATTATTTTTTCAAACCTTTTAAGAAACATGGCTTAGCCCAGTTCATGGCCCGGCCTAGCCTAAGACTTCGCTCGTGGCACGGCACGGCCTACGTAGGCTCAAGCCATATATTATATACAATAATTATATAATATATAATTTTATTTTCAATTTTATTATATTATTTCATTTTATTGTTACATATATAAACAATTATATACATCAAAATTCATATAAAATAAAAGTTTAAGATCTTTTTTAATTTTTTATCTATTTTTTAATTTATGTTAACTTTTTCATTATTTTTTTCAAAACTTTTAAAAAACATGGATTAGCCTGGTCCGTGGCTCGRCCTAGCCTAAGACTTGGCCTGTGACACAACACAGGCCTACATAGGCTCGGGCCGAGGGCTATGCCAGGCTTCCCCTTAAAGCATCCCAGGGGAGGGAAGTACGGCCTGATTGTAAATAAAATGAGAGACAAAGACAAGAAAAAAAAAAGGATTTTATAAATGTAAGGGAGTGCAAATAAGCCGAGTTATTAAAAATTGGAAGTTAAAATGAAGTGGTGTCTACTTCATATGGAAGAGAATAGAGATGGGGGATTATTTGTTTAGGAGTGTCAAAGAAAGAAAATGACGTGATCCCCATTTTATGATTTCTAACTCGTGCTGATTTCTAGCTGCACTTAATGGGACTCCCCATTGACTATCTAAATGCTAATGCTGTGAAGAAGATTGCTTCATCAATCGGATATCCATACAAATCTCCCCATCAGTAAAACCAACTGAATCTGATCCGTTGCTGCATAATAAACTTAACTAGCAGGGAAGCCTTTGCTTCGCAAGGGCAAAATAGAAAAATGCCATTTGAATATACAATAATAAATTAAGTTATATTTTTCAAATAAAATAACTATAACTATATTATTATAAATAATAAATAACTATAGTGGGCTCTTATCTAGTTTAGGGTTGTTAATAAGTTAGGACTAAGTAGAACCAATCTTAAACCAATTATTTAATTGGGATCAAATCAAAGGCCTGATTATATTGAAAACAATAGTTAAAATAATATTAATTTATTTTTATGTTAATAAGTTAAACATTTTTAACTAATATTATCTTATTTATTATTTATCAAAATTACTATTTCAAACATGAAACATGATAAAATTTACAAGAAAGAAAAAATTATATATTTCATAAAATATTTCATTCCGGACTTGAATCAATTCTAGACAGGTAAGTACGAGAATCAATCCAATAATTAATCAAGACAAAATCATTGAACCGAAACAATCATAATTATGTTTGGTCAATTTAGCTCCATCAAGATAGACCCAACGCATTGGTTCAACCCTAGTTTTTCTTAAATAAATTAACGTTTATTGGGATGGGAATGGTATAGGCTATCTCAAAATAGACCCAACTCGTTGACATCCCTAAATATGGGCACAAGGGGAGAGAATAATTTGTTAGTAAATTATTTCTAAATAAATAAATAATTTAGTAAAATAAATAAATAAATATTTATTAAAATCTTTCTCTCAATGTCGCAACTCCTTTATTTTATTGATTTATTGTATTAAAATAAATAATTTTTTTAATTTCATTAAATAAATGTATGTTTAGATTGATAATAATAATAATAATAAAATAAATGAATAAATAAAATTTTGATAAAGAATAGGAGAGAGAGAAAATCAAGAAAGAAGAGGGATGATGTTCTATTTATAAGATGGCATAATCGTAAATTATTGTATGTGGCACTCTTGTAATTTTCTTATGCCATAGAGTTAATTACACAAGGAAGTTTATTTTATATGTGGTATTCTTATGATTTTTTAATATCATAAAGGCAATTATATGGCAAGGTAAAGATAAGTGCATTTGTCTAATATATGGTATTTCTATAATTTTCAAATATTATAGAATCAATTATTGAAGGGATGAGAGATCCATCCTATGGACGCCCAAAGATTGCGGAATAAGGGGCGAATTTCAAAAATTTTATCTCTCCCTTCAACTRGGAATCGTATTCCCTATTTAGAAAATCATATTTTCAAGGATCAATCTTTAACCATAAACTGAACCAGATCTGAACCAAAAGGAGTGGGAGAGGATTATACCTGA
>NW_010729223.1:1423465-1434859 GCF_000365185.1 Nelumbo nucifera | reverse complement strand
TTTAGGAGGAGGAGTTGTGTCCAACTCCTCTTAGGAGTTCTTTCTTAAAAATAGAAAGTCCTAATTAGATTTAATCCTATCCTATCCTATCTAGTAATCTCAATCTTTTATCTTTCTAGAATTACAATTGAAACTTAAATCTGATAGGACTCTTTATTCTCGAATTCGAGTTGGGCTTCTTTAATAAATTGGGCTGCTACAAGGCTTTTACGTGAATTGGGCTTCAGCTGTGAAATGGGCTTTGCTACAAATTTGCTTTGACTTTGGGCCAGATTTTGAACTCGATGCAAACTGAATCTGTCAAAACTCCAAACATGAAAGTTGTGGAGTTATCCCTTATCTTTTCGGTGCATCTTGAATCATCCCAATCGGAGTTTGGATGTGAGAGTTATGCCCAGATTACTGAATGGTTCTGAAACTATGCAAAATCATCCGATTAGCCTTGTTTCCCTCCTGTCACCTTATTGCTTGCCCTGAATCGAAATACAAGAGTAATGAGTCCAATTAAGTGTTAATTAAGTGTAAAAGAATGAATATTTAGGGATAAAAATATGATAATTTTTATTCACATCAATCACTGGTGCTAGCTAATTGGGACAGGGCGTCTGTCTCAGCGTTCTCCGACCTCGGGATTTGCCTGATGAAGTGTGACTGGAAGTTGAGCAGAGCCTCTCTTACTTTGGTTAAATAGGCAATCATAGTTGGTTTGCGAGCTTCGTATTCGCTTATGACTTGATTGACCACGAGCTGGGAATCGTTGCAGATGACGATATTCTTGGCTTTCACTTCTTTGGCTAGAGCTAGCCCGACTATTAGCGCTTCGTACTCCGCTTCATTGTTGGACGCTGTGAACTTGAAGCGTAGTGCGTACTCCAGTTTTGTGCTGCTTGGGCCGTACAGAACGATTCTGGCTCCACTGCCCTACTGGTTTGAGGAGCCATCAACGTGAAGGATCTAGGGCTCCTCATCCCATTTCACACTTGGCCTGATTGGGAGAGATGCCGCGCTGGTTGCTACCTCACGGTGCTCGAACTCAACCTGCCAAGGAACTTCGGGCTCGCCCGAACTGGGGGCCTCGTACTCAATCGGCCTGGGGACTTCAGAGTTGAAAGTGCATTCCGCGGTGAAGTCTGCTAAGGCTTGGGCCTTGATATCAGTTCGCGGCTTGTATTGGAGGTCGTACTCGTTGAGCTCAACATCCCACTTTGTCAGTCGACGAGAGACCTCGAGCTTGAGTAGAACATGCCTCAGAGGTTTGTTGGTGAGTACGACAACAGTATGAGCTTGGAAGTACGGACAAAGCTTTCGGGCTGCAATAACTAGTGCATAGGCCAACTTTTCTATCTCCGAATATCTTGTCTTTGCTCGCTGCAATACCTTACTAACATAGTAGATAGGTCATTGGACCCGATCTACCTCTTTTATTAGTACCGAGCTGACCACTTTGTCACTTGCCGAGAGGTACAACTCTAAAACATCACCCTCCTCGGGCCGGGTTAAGACCGGTATGCTAGCGAGGTACTTTTTGAGCTCGTTGAATGTGAGCTGGCAATCTTTAGTCCATTCAAACCCTTCGCTTTTAATTGCTTTAAAGAAATGTAGGCAGCGGTCTGTCGACTTGGACATGAAGCGGCTCAGAGCAGCTATTCGTTCATTCAGCCTCTGAACCTCCTTCATTTTTCAGGGTGGTCTCATGTCTAGGATGGCCTTTATTTTATTTGGGTTAGCCTCAATGCCGCGTCGGTTAACGATGTACCCCAGGAACTTACCCGAGGTGACACCAAAGGCACACTTATTCTGGTTCAGTTTCATGTTAAATCTATGCAAAATTTCAAAAACTGAATGCCAGTCTTGTATTAAATCACGTGAAAATTGGGTTTTGACGACCATGTCGTCTACATAGCATTCTACTTTTCATCCAATCAATGGCTCAAACAACTTATTTACAAGTCTTTGAAAGGTTGCCCTGGCATTTTTCAACCCAAAGGGCATGACCTTGTAGCAGTACAGGCCAAGCTTGGTTATGAAGGCAGTCTTTTCTTCATCAGCCGGGTCCATCCTGATCTGGTTGTAGCCCGAATAGGCATCTAGAAAGCTCAGCAACTCATGCCCTGAGGTCGCGTCCACCAAACGGTCGATCTGGGGAGTGGGAAGCAGTCCTTTGGGCAAGCTCGGTTCAGGTCGGTGTAGTCGACGCACATGCGCCATTTACCGTTAGCCTTTTTCACCAGAATGGGGTTGGCCACCCAACTCGGGTAATGGGCTTCCTTGATAAAATTGGCTGCAAGGAGTTTCCCGACCTCCTCGTCGACTGCCCTCCATCGCTCTGGGGCTAGGTTGCGTTTCTTCTGTCTAACGGGCCTAACTATAGGATTAGTATTAAGCTTATGAGTTATAATGTTGGGGTCTATGCCGGGCATTTCTGCCATAGACCATGCAAAAACATCTAAATTTTCAAGTAAGAAGCATACTAGTTTAGATCGCAGAGGCTCTTCAATGGAAGCGCCGATCTGAAGTGTACGAGCTGGGTCCTCTGTCGATGCCGGGATGGGGACGGTCTCTTCTGTGGGTGCAGCTCGCTCCTCGCTCTGCTCCGCAGGTCGCTCCAACTCGAGGTCGTCGGCCACCTTGGCTTTCCCTTTGAGGACGGTGACGTAGCACTTGTGAGACTCAAGATGGTCAGCTCGCGCTATCCCGATTCCGAAGTCCGTGGGGAACTTCATGGCCAAGTAGTAAGTGGAGACCATAACTCGTAAGGCATGGGTGATCGGCCGACCTACTATGGCGTTATATGGGGTGGGGGTTGCGACCACTAAGAAATCTTGGTTGAGCCTCACTATGCTAGGCCAAGTGCCGACTTCCATAGGAATTGTAATCCTTCCCAGGGGCCTGATTTCCTCTCCACTGAAGCCTACCAGGGGAGTGTTCGCGGGCTTCAAGTCGCTTTCTTGGAGTTGAAGCTGGTCGAAGTCTGCTTTGAAGAGGATATCTACTGAGCTGCCTGAGTCGACGAGGACGCGCCTGACTTCAAAGTTATTGATCTTCATCTTTATGACGAGCACGTCATCATGGGGGTAGTGCACCCCACGTGCGTCATCTTCTGTGAAGAAGATCGAGTCTTCCATCCTTGGCCACTTCGGGAGGTTCTGTTCCTCCCTAGCGGCCTCGCGAGATGATGCCCGATGATGAGAGTAGAATTTATCTCATTTTTATTCCCAAATATTCTGTCTTGCATACTTAATTAGTACTTAATTGGACTCATATTTCTTGTATTTCGGTTCAGGGCATAAAAGAAGGCATTAGGAGCAAAGAAAGGCAAATCGGATGATTTTTCACAATTTCGGCACCGTTCAGTAATCTGGGCCTAACTCGCGTATCCGAACTCCGATTGGGCTGATTCATGACCCACTGGATAGACAAGAGAAAAAGCCACAACTTTCATGTTTTGGGCTTTCGCAGATTCGGCCTGCATCGAAGTCAAATCCGGCCCGAAGTTGGGGCAAATTCATAGGAAGGCCCAATCCCCAGCTTAAGCCCAACTTGCAGAAAAGCCTGGCAGCAGCCCAATTCGCAGAGGAGGTCTAATACGAATCCAAGAACAAGAAACTGAGAAGAGTCTTATCAGATCTAAATTTATGATATAATCCCATAAAGATAAAGAGATAAGAGTAGGATTAAACTAGGACTTTCTATTTTTGAGAGATTAACTTCAAGGAAGAGTAGGAGACCATCCCCTCCCCTTAAGCTATATAAAGGGGTAGGGGGCGGACTAGAGAGGCATCAAGAAGTAGAGGAGCAATCAGTCAAGAAAGCAAGAAGAGTGCAAGAAGAAGGTAGCGGCAAGGAGAATAGGAGATCTCAACTCCAAGGGCGAAACCATGAGTTCTTTCTTTCCTCTTGTTTATTTTATTTCTGCTAGTATGAACTAATTTATCTGTAGTTAGGGTTGTGGAAGGCCTAATCATATCAATGAATATATTTTTATTCTGATTTATTCAAGATCGTGATTTCCATATAGTCTATGAATTATCTTGGTTAATGCTATTAGGAGTGACCATCTCTTAATTGATTAGGTGTCTGTGAATGAATCGAGAGAGGAATTCACATATCTGACCACATAATTCATGGTGTGAATTGAATGGTATATAGGGGTATATACACATGATTCATCTGAATGTAATAGTTTTTCCTTGGACTTAATGCGCTTCTATCTTAAGAACTCTAGTCGAGAGATCGAGGGGTTACTTGATAGAAGTAGTTTTAGTATATCTCGAGAGAGAATATTAAATAAAATTGGAAAGACTTCAGCTTATGGGAATGAAAAATTATCTTGGATAGTCTCATCCATTAATATTCATTGGAATGGTTAGGTGGACCGAAAGCCCTAGCGAATTCAACCAATCGTTACATACTTCAACATTGTTACTTCTGCTCTTGTTTTCCTATTTCTGTTTTTTCATTAGTTATTATTCTCAAATTTGGAATTCGATTGTCCAAATAATTAGGGAAGGCTATAGTTCTAATACTTATTTTGTTAAATCCTCGTGGGAACGATATTTTTATACTACCCGAGCTGCGGCTGAAGTGCAGCCCGCTACAATCGAACCTCCGATAATCACGTGGATGGTCCCCCAAACTGGTCTCTCTTCGGGGCTGCTGCTTCTGCGGCTGTTCTGCCTGCCTGCTGGACTCAGGAGCATCTCTACTCTGCTTCCCCTGCCGACCTGCTTTATTACTACTATTATTTTGTACAAAATTTCTCAAATACCCACAACGGACGAGCTCTTCTATCTCGTCGCGGAGGTTTTTACAATTCTCGGTGCTATGACCGTGGTCTCTATGAAAACTACAATACAAATTTTTATTTCTTACATTAGGGTCTGCCTCCAACCGAGGTGGCCACTTCACATACGGGGCATCCTTGATCGCCATGAGGATCTTGGCCCGCTTCGCGTTGAGGGGCATATAGTCCCTTTCTGCTGCTGGAGCTTGGAAAGGCTGATTTGGCTTTGCCCCCCGAGTTTGGTCCTTCTTCTTCTTGTTCTCACCCTGAGCTGGGGGTTCTGGTTCTCTCTTTCTTTTCTCGAGGGCCTGCTCTCCCCTCAAGCTGGGAGTTCCCCGAGCTTGAGGAACTCGATCACAGTCTTAGGCTGATTGACAACCACGTGCCACTTGAATTCTTTATGGGTAATACCTCGCTTGGCCGCGGTGAGATGAACTACGGGGTCTAGGTCGGGTATTTGCAAACAAGCATCGTTAAACCGCTCGATGTAACTCCGAATGGACTCCCCTTCCTTTTGCACTATGCCGAGAAGGCTTTCTTGAGTTCTTGGGCACCTCTTGCTGGTGACAAAGTGGGAGGTGAAGACTTGCACGAACTGCGCCTAGCTTCTTATTGATCCAGGTGCGAGATTTCAGAACCATGTGCGGGCTACCCCTTTGAAGGTGGTGGAGAAAGCCACACACATACAGGATTCACTGGCTCTTGCCAGATGCATCTGGGACTGAAAGGCGTCCACATGATCATTCGGATCAAAGGATCCATCATACTTATCCAGGGGGAGCTTGAAGTCCCTTGGCATGGGGACAACAAGAAGTTCTGGTGACCGCGGGGAAGGAACTGAATGGAGAGGAGTAGCTTTTACTTCATTTGAGCTTACCTCCTCCTTACCTCTGAGCTCGGGCAAGACGGGGGGAGCAGTTTGGCGAGCTCGTCGGCGTCTCCACTGCTACTTCATCGGCTCGGTGTTGGTGTTGCTTGCTTCAATATTACCAAGCTCGATGAGCTCGGACTGCTGATGATAGCTCTAAACCGAAGGGCCCTGCCTGTAGTCTGCGGCTAAGACCTCAAACGGGTTTTTTGCGAGCGGGAGCTCGAACTAAGAGTGCTGGGGCGATGCGGGCTTGTCCGGCTGGGAGGCCCCCGACCTACCCACAGGCTGTGAGGCGGGGGTGGCTGGCCTCTCCTTTATGCCATGGGATGAGGCTTGGCTCTTGGAAGGATCTTGGGCTTGAGAGGCTTCTCCCCAGCGAGGTCGTTCGCTCCGACGGGAGGGCTTGGTTTGCTTTGTGGCCGGGTGCCGAGGGGGAAGCGGCTGTTAGGCCTGAGGCAAGGAAGGGAACTGCTGCTGATACTGGTACTGAGAGACCTAATGCAACACTTGCTGCTGGTAGAGTTGGAATTGCTGGAACTGCTACAGTTGAGCTTGCATGGCTCGCATGCACTGCACTAGGTCTTCCAACTGTTTCTGGTTGGTCACTGGGGGCACAACCGAAGGTTTAGCAAAGGTCGCTCCAACCATGAAAGGGAGTGGAGCGTTCACGGGTGCCACTGTGAGAGGCATGTTCAAGCTGGGGATTCCGTCAACAGAGAGGAGAACGGTGATCTGTCCAATACAGATAGTGGGGAGCTGGGGTTGCTCCCCAGAAGCATTTTGGTTGGCACCACGTCCGGCGTTGCTGGAGGAGGCCATGAATGCTAATTCTTCAAAGGAAAGTTGTAGAAACTTAGAGGAAGGCTTTTTTGAAGCGTTTCCCACAAACGATGCCAAATGATGCTGCGCAATCCGGGCACTCGTAGCTGGCAGCTGACTGGCTCCTAGCTGGCGACGAACGGTACCTGAGAAGAAGACAGTGAAGGATTCCCTAGGGGCTTGCCCGGTCGGAATACTCTGATGCTTAAGTTAGAACGCTGGAGAAAGCAATAAAGAGTGCAAAGAAGGCTAAGAGTGCAGGTCGTGCTAGATCACTGAGTGTTCGAGATTAGCTCGAGATAGAGCTCAAATATGTTCAAGATGTAAAATATAAGATACTTTTTCCCCTTCGACCATGGGGTTCTTAAATATGAGCATTCTTGTCAAATCGGGCGTAACTGCCAGTGGACCTCTGTCGCAGCCGTTATCTGCCAGGGCTGCGCAGGTGATCGTTGCAGAGTACTACCCAATCGGATGAGTGACACATCCCGGAAGGACAAACACGCCACCATCTGTTGAGAGACGTGGGTGCAGTCTGTCGGAATGGCAGGGACTACGCCGCCAGTCAGGAGACATGATGCAATCTGACGGGTATGGTCTTGTCAGATAGAAGCTTCCTGAAAATGTCACATTGCTTAGTAGCGAACTGCCTTGTAGCGAGCTACCTTGCAGCAAGCTACCTTGCAGCAAGCTCCTGGGGGTACTTCGAGGTGATTCCTCTGGAAATGGCCCTTGGGGCAGTTTTTCTGCCTAAGTATTGGAGCGAGCTGGTTACCCTAGCTCGTGAGTTGGGATAGACTTGTCTTGGAGTATTCCCTTTCAGTACATCAGGGGTCCTCAAGCTCGCGCTGTAGCGAGCTCTCCCTGTGGCGAGTTGCCCTACGGGCTCGTTACTTAGCCGCGGTCAGGCCGTTGTGCTGAGCTGTTACTTGTGTTGAGTCAAATCACCCTCCTTCAATGGGGGTCGAGTCAAATCACCCTCCATCAATGCCCTAGAATTTCTAGATCTTAATGCATGCATGGGGATTAGATTCTTGCTAGAGATAAAAGAATCATCACTCATGCATAGAATGAACATGCACTTGAGAGAGGTTGTTCATTGCCTTGGGGTTTCACCAAACCAAGGCTGAATCCTAATCTAATCGAATGACCTAGAGATCTAATTGCTGAATCAATTCTATGCATAGTTAGCTTGTCTTCTCAATTTGCTTGCAAGGTGTTTGATCAAATTTGTTAGAGCGAGTTTTGTAGTTAGGATTTCAGATTTCAATTAGATTTAAATTTCGGCTAATCAGATAAGAGTTGGCTGATGTACTACTAGTAGTTGCTACATAAGTCCTCGTGGGAACGATACTCTATTCATCACTCTATTACTTGTGCGGCTAGTGCACTTGCTAGTGTAAGCAATTACGCATCAATTTTTGGCGCCGTTGCCAGGGACTTATTGTAGCAATATTAGGAACTATTAGCCATTGTTAATCTGATTTCTAATTCTACATATTAAGATTCAGATCTGTATTTTGTAGCCTCCATTGCTGATATAAGTAGTTTTCTTTCCCATTGCTGAATTGCTTCATCTTTGGTTGCTATCTTAGTCTCAGTAGTGTAGTTGCATTTTAGTTCTACATATTTTACAAAAATAGTGTGGTTCATATCTGTATACATTACTGTCATTGCTGAATTCAGAATTCAGATCTGAGCACACAGAAAAAAAATAATAATAATAGAGTTGTTCTAGTTCAGTAATGTAGCCGATAGAAGTAGTTTTAGTTCTATACATTATAGTTCAGATCTGCACACACTAACCTACATTACTGATTTAGGTAATATCTTCTTATTGCCGAATGCTTCTAATTTTGTACTAGGTAATCTGAATTTTTTTTTCTATTAGGTTCAGATCTGTAGATAGTGTAACTTTCCTTGCTGATAGAAGTAGTTTTCTTGCTTAGTGTTAATTGCCTCTTTCTCAGTTTGTTGTTCTATTTTCAGTAGTGTAGCTAGTTTTAGTAGTTCAGATTTTTTTTCCCCTTGCCGAATGCATCTAGGTTACTTTGATGATTTGACAGATTTCAGATCCGTGTTTTGCAAAAAAAAAAAAAAACTCTATAGCTTGCTGTTCCATTTCTGGTTTAATAGATCTGATATATTTATGATTTGAAGTAGGATTCAGATCGGTATTTTCTGATATCTGTAGTTTCCCTTCTATTGCTGATTTGTTTAGTTTTGATTACTGATCTAGTATTGCCAGTTGAACTGATTTTTGGTTCTGTATATCTCATAAAATCAGTGGAGTTCAGATCTGTACACATTAGCTTTCAGTGCTGAGTGCAGAAATCATACCTGAGCACACAAAAAAATCTTAGGTTGATATCCAGATATGTGTATATTAATCTTCATTGTTGAAATCATAATTTCTTTCCGATTTTCTCTATGTTAGGTTGCTCTTCTTGCTTCACGTGTGCAATGTGCTAGAGTTGATAGGCTACTTCTCTKATTTCAAGCTAGTACATCGGAGTTCAGATTTGTCCATATTCAGCCTGCTGATTGTTATTATGTTTAAAGCTTTGTCTTCTTAGATAACATTCAGTCTTTGCCTTGTAAATTACTTAATTATTTAAAATTCTGATTTGAGTACATTAGTCTTTTTCTTGCTTTGACTTGTACAGTTTATGACAAGCAGACCTGAACCAGAGGAAGTCCCTTACGACCTGGAGATTGAAAGAACCCTCTGCATCCGCTTACGAGCTACTAGACAAGTTAGAGATGAAATTGAAGAAATGGCCGAACCAAGGACTATGATGGACTATGCCAAACCAACCCTAACCGGAGCTGCTTCAAGCATTGTAAGACTAGCCATTGCTACTAATAATTTTGAGATCAAACCAACCATAATTCAAATGATCCAAAACACAGTTCAATTTTGTGGGATGGCTCATGAAGATCCAAACTCTCACATAGCTAATTTCTTGGAGATTTGTGACACTTTCAAACATAATGGGGTGAGTGATGATGCTGTTAGGCTGAGGTTATTCTCATTTTCATTGAAAGACAAGGCCAAGGCTTGGCTGAATTCATTACTGGCTGGATCAATAGCCACTTGGGATGAGATGGCTAGCCGATTCCTCTCCAAGTACTTTCCTCCATCCAAGACAGCAAAGACGAGAAATGACATTACCACTTTCTTCCAACAAGATGGAGAATCTTTATATGAGTCATGGGAGCGGTATAAGGAGTTGTTAAGGAAGGTCCCTCACCATAGACTTCCTATATGGCTGCAAGTGCAAACCTTCTATAATGGTCTAATCGAATCCAACCAGACCATCTTAGCTGCGGCAGCCGAGGGCTCCATCAAGAATAAGACCCCTGAAGTGGATCATGCACTCATAGAGGAGATGGCAGCCAATAATTACCAATGGCATTCAGAGAGAACACAAGTGAGGAAGCAGCATGGTCTTCACAATATGGACTCATACACAGTTCTATCTACACAAATATGTGCACTTAGCAAGAAAATTGATGAGATGCAAATGGCAGCCATGAATGTACAGTCAGTGACATGTGATTGGTGTGGGGGAGGCCACATCAGCACTGAATGCCAAGTTGGCAATCAGTTTAGGCAATCCACAGAACAGGTTGACTTTGTTGGCAACTTTGCAAGGCAGCAAGAAAATCAGCACCACCATGCCTTTAACCCCAGATGGGGAGGATACCCGAATCAATCATGGCCAAATCAACATGTGCCGAAGCCCTTCCCCCAAAACTTCTATCAGCCGGAAAATAAATCTGACCTAGAGGAGCTGATGACCAAGTTCATAGCTCATGCTGAAACAAGATTTCAGATCCAAGAAGCAGCAATAAAGAACTTTGAGAAGCAAGTTGGGTAGTTGGCATAATTGATTTTAGCAAGCATACCGGGCACTCTACCAGGTAATACTGAATTGAATCCACGAGATAGTGAGGAGCTGCCAGAGGTGGAGAAGAAGGCAAGGGCTGAAAATAAGGTTAGCATGTTGGTCGACACCCTTGAGCTTGGMATACAAGAGGGAGGATCTGCAAGGGAAGAGAATGAAGAGATGCAAGGCATGGCAGCATACCTGAATGCCAATCCACAGTTTCAAGGGAAAGAGTGTCTCAAGTTGGATGGCTTGGATACCCTGCAAATACCAATAAGCAAGCCTTCAACCCAAGAGCCACCCTCCCTTGAGCTGAAGCAACCCCCTCCACATCTAGAGTATGCTTTCTTAGAGGCTCCAACGGGATGTGAAGATTCTAAACTAACACGAGTCCCATAAGTGTCTAGTTTAAGGGTATTACACATAAACACACCACAATGACATGAATCAATTATGTACTTTATTCATTTACAATAAATGTCAAAAGATACATCAATCTGATTGGAGCTAAGGGCATAACTATCTAACAACTCCCACTTGCACTTAGGTCCAATCGGGCACAAGCTGGAGTCCCATACTTTCCATGTGTTTCTCAAACACTTTCTGTGTAAGTGGCTTAGTCAATGGGTCTGCTACATTCTCCATTGATGCTACTTTCTGAATCAGGATGTCCCCTCTACCAACTATCTCTCGCAGTACATTGTACTTCCTCTCGATGTGCTTCAACTTCGAGTGGGCTTGTGGCTCTTTAGCCTGAGCTATAGCTCCATTGTTGTCACACAACAGTGGAATGGGTGATGTGCTGGATGGAACTATTCCTAATTCCTGAATGAAGTTCTTCATCTAGACGACTTCTTTAGCAGCTTCACTTGCAGCAATGTATTCGGCTTCGGTTTTAGTGTTAGACAGTTTATGTATGCCCTTAGCTTCAATCTAATTTGATGTACTTTTGTTATTTAGTGGAAATAAATAAAGTGCATGTTTGATTCATGTTGTTTGGTTTAATTCTGTGTAAAACCCTAAAACTG
>NW_010729223.1:1407121-1421731 GCF_000365185.1 Nelumbo nucifera | reverse complement strand
AGGGAATATGATTCCCAGTTGGGAGAAGGTAGGAAATTTTTGAAATTCGCCCCACCCATTCCGCAACCTTTATGGCGTCCATTAGATGGATCCTACCATTCTTTCATTTAGAATCTGTGGTGGAACCTTGTTTGCTGCTTTTCCAGCTAACTGCACAGGTCTCCATTGTAAAGATGTACCCAGATGTAGATTTTCTATTATCTGGATCTGATTGAAAACCGGCATCAGTATACCCTTGGATCTGTAATGAACTACCATCGAATATCAGAGAAAACTCTTTTGTCCTTCGAAGGTATTTTAGTATGTTTTTCACAGTTGTCTAGTGTTCCTGTCCTGGGTTAAACTGGTATCTACTTACCACACTCACTACCTGAGCAATGTTAGGACGAGTGCACAAAATGGCATACATGATGCTCCCTACGGCTGAGGCATAGGGAATCTCTTTCATGCCCTCAATCTCCTCAGGAGTCTTCGGAGGCATACCCTTGGAGAGAGTCACTCCATGCTTGAAAGGAACATTTTCTTTCTTGGAGTTTTCCATGCTGTATCTCTTGACAATTTTGTCAATGTAAGTAGGCTGTGATAATCCTATTATCCTTTTCGATGTATCTCTATAGAGTCGAAGTCTCAAGATATTAGTGGCTTCTCCAAGATCTTTCATGGAGAATTGCTGTGAAAGCCACACTTTCACCTTAGTTGACATTCCTACATCATTCCCAATGAGTAGAATGTCATCTACATACAGGACCAAGAATCTAACATTATCCCCACTGGTATTCCTGTAAACACAAGGTTCATCCGGATTTTGTTCAAAGTCAAACTGTTTGACAGTCGAGTCAAACTGGATGTTCCAACTCCTAGAAGCCTGCTTCAGTCCATATATGGATCGGTTAAGTTTGCATACCATGTGTTCCTAACTTGCAACAATGAATCCTTGCGGTTGTTGCATATAGATATCTTTAGTAAGATCTCCATTCAGGAACACAGGTTTGACATCCATTTGCCAAATCTTGTAATTATGGTATGCTGCTACAGCTAGCAAGATCCTAATAGACTTTAGCATAGCCACTGGCGAAAAGGTCTCCTCATAGTCGATTTCCTCTTTCTGAGTGTACCATTTCTCCACAAGACGAGCTTTATAGGTCTCAATGTTAACATCTGGGTCCTTCTTCCTCTTGTAAATCCACTTGCAACCAATTGCTTTCACCCAGAGGGTGGATCCATAGGAGTTCAGACCTTGTTGGTCACCATCGAGTCCATCTTGGCTTTCATGGCATCTACCCACTTCAGGGAATCTATGTCCAATATAGCTTCCGCATAAGTCGTGGGATCCTCCTCACTTGTCGTGGCTTCCACCAAGTAACTTTCTTGGTCATAGCCGTAACGAACTGAAGGCTTGGATACCTGGGTAGACCTTCTAGGTTGAGTATCTGGAGCTTGTGGGACATCTCTTAGTACTCCTGGGCTCTCCTCATCAAGAACAACTTCTTGCTGAAGATTTTCCAAGATGTAATATTCTTCTAAGAAACAGGCATTTCGACTGCAAAACACCTTTTGTTCTTTCGGATCATAAAATAGGTAGCCTACAAAGCCTTTGGGGTAACCTATAAATAGACAACGGCTAGTCTTAGATTCCAATTTGTCAGCACTATTTCTTTTAACATGTGTTGGACAACCCCAAATTTTCAAGTGTCTCACACTTGGTTTCTTACCGGTCCAAAGATCATAGGGAGTTTTCGGAACGGATTTGGTTGGAATCCAGTTTAGCACGTAAATCGCAGTCTCTAATGTGTATCCCCAAAAGGATGTAGGTAATTCTAAGTGGATGAGAAGTGATTGTACCATATCCAATAGGGTATGGTTCCTCCTCTCCGACACACCGTTTAACTATTGTGCAATGGGAGGGGCTAATTGTGATACTATCCCATTGTCCTTTAAGTAGTCTCTGAATTCGTTAGAGAGATACTCACCACCTCAATTTGATCGAAGGGCTTTAATTTCTCTCCTAAACTATTTCTCGACTTCTTGTTTGAACTCCTTAAACTTTTCAAAGGATTCGGACTTATGTCTCATTAGGTACATGTAACCATACTGAGAATAATCATCGGTAAAGGTTATGAAATAAACATGTTGATTATATGTCCTAACATTCAGGAGACCACATACATCAGTATGTATCAGGTCAAGTGTGCCTATAGATCTTTTAGGCTTTCCCGTAAATGGTCGCTTCGTCATCTTACCCTGAAGGCAAGGTTCACAGGTTGGAAGATCTTCTACRGTTAGAAAATCCAAAGGACCATCCTTTACCAACCTTGTGATATGATCTATGTTAATGTGGCCAAGTCAGTAATGCCACAGGCACATGGGACTAATTATATCACAGATTCTTTTCTTGGGGATTATTTCCGATGTAGTTTCGGTAATGTTGGTTTCTAGAGAGGGATGGAGAACATAGAGACCATTCTCAAGTTCCCCATATGCTAGGAATTTGTTATTCCATTTAATAATAATCACATTACTAAACAAAATAGAATAACCATCCATGCACAATTTTGAAACAAAAATCAAATTTCTTCTTAAATTAGGTACGGAAAGACAATCTTAAAGTACAATAATCCCTTCTCTGAAAACTAATTCTACAGTGCCTATGGCCGTAGCTGCAATATTTGTAGAGGTCCTTAAGTAAAGTGTCACTTCTCCATCACTTAGTCTTTTGCTTATCTTGAACCCCTGCAGTGAGTTACAAGCATGAGTCGAAGCCCTGGAGTCAATACACCAGGAAATAGAAGTGACCAACAAATTGGTCTCTATGATGAAAGAATCGAACATACCTTGTTTCTTTGTCTCCAGGTATTGAGGACAATTCCTCTTTTAGTGGCTGGTCTGCTTGCAGAAGTGACATTCATCCGATGCTTTGTCTTTCTTCTACTTTTTAGTTTTGTTACACTTCTTCTGAGCCTTCCTTTTAGCCTTCCGCTTTTTCTTACCTGATTTTCCACCTTCAATAAGCATGGCTATCGGCTTATCCTTCTTAATTAGTTCTTCAGCCCTCTGTAACATATTGTTGAGTTCCTAAAGGCTAACGTTTAGCTTATTCATGTTGTAATTCATGATAAACTGATTGAAGGACGGAGGTAAGGAATTGAGGACATCACCAATTTTGGTGTCATGATCTAGCCCTGACCTGAGAGCTTCCAGTTCATTGATATAACCTATCATCTTTAGACAATGGTCATGAACCTATTCGTTCTCGGTCATCTGTGTGGTCATAACAAATTTTAAGACCTTTTGTCGAGTAGAATGGTTCTGCTCTTCATACATAGTCTTCAAACTATCCAATATATCATTGGACACTTCGATCTTATCAAATTGTTGCTGTATTGGATTGTCTAAAGAGGCTATAATATAACATCGGGCAAGAGAATTTTTCTCTTTCCATTCTTGATACTCTCTTCTTCGAGCCTCAGAAGTGCTGTCACCTGGACTATCCAGAGCAGGGTTCTTAGCAATTTTGTCCATTTTCTCAGATGTCAGAACCAACATAAGGTTTCAGAACCAGTCAGCATAATTAGGGCCTTTGAGTTTGTTGTCATCCAACAACTTGGTGAAGTTTCCGTTTTCCATTTCTAGTAAAGGCAAAGTAGATTTATAAGTCCACAACCTAATTGATTCTTGTCATCACATAGAAAGGGCTTTTAATCTATGTTCCATATCCATTTTGGGCATCTTTGAGATTCCCTCCAATCTCGGTGATGGAGACAGTTGTGTCTCTAGAAATGTGGGAAACCACATGGGGTGCATGAAGCCAACTGTTTTAGCTGCAAAACCCCACCACCTTCTATGAAGGATCTCATCCACCTCATCTTATGAGTTTTCCCTTTGGCCTCTGTCAGACAAGGTTCATAGCCATTTTAGGTTAAACCTTTTTGTCCAGTAAGTGCTCACCCATCATGTTGATGAACGCCAAGGTACCGTGAAAGAGTCTTCTGTTTTGGGATAGACCCCTCCTACATCGGTCTATGATGCCCCTCATCTCATGAAGCAATCCCGCCAACTGTATTAGCAGATGGATAGCCCAACTTTATGGTGCATCTCCTCCCACCAACACAGTCAACCTTCATACTAATGATGAAAGGCCTTTAGAGAATTCATCATATGAAATTCCCTATCACATGCACTTATATTTAATGGAGGGAACGAAAAACCCCTTAAATCTGATTTAGGTCAAACCAAAGTGGCTCCCATTGACTTTCATAAAGCCAGATTCAAAGTGAGCCCAAAACGGCTAGGGTTCCGGGGTGTTCCTCTTAGGGAGAAACTGAAGTGGGCCCCATTGAGAAAGGGAGATCATTCAATGATCTTAAGGGAACCATGGCAATGATATGCATTCAGCCATGGTGTTCGAAAGAGCCACTATCGAATTAACATGGGCCAAGTACTTATGGCCCATGTACGCAACACATTACATCACATACATCACATGCATGAAATCCATAATTGATCCAATCAATTAAATAACTGTAAAAACCATAATTAAAATTTAAAAACCTTTTCAGCCCATTAAAAACCGATAATATTATCAAATAATATCATCTAGGTATATGGGTTGAACTGCAAAGAGCAGTTCGGCCCATATAGCATTTATGCTGAATTGGGCTACAACAGTTCTAGTAAATCAAAACTGGCTTTTATAGATGTGGGCCGAATTGCATCTTGCAATTAACCATCAACCCCTCGTCCCAAGAAGGAAATTTTAGGGCTGAGAACAACCCCCATCAAACCAAAGATTCGGTCCAACCAGTTTGGTCCAATCTGGTTCGAATGGGTCTAGGGTTTGATGTTTAATTAAAGATCCAATTCAAGAAACATGATTTGAAAATAAAGAAACTGATACATGACAATCAAGAATTAGTAAATAATAGCAATAGGGCTGTTTGTAAGGCTGCAACCCTGCAAAACAAAAATTAGTTCGCAGTTTGCAGTTTCCAAAACTGCAAATCGCAGATTACCGAACCCAAATATGCAAAATTTTCTCCTTCGCGCTTCCAGCTTCGTCTTCAATGAAGTAAAATAGAAAACCTAATTTTTCTATTGATATTACATCAGAGTCGAATTCCCATACATTCCGACTAAAATTAAAAAAATAAATTAATTATAGACCAATAATGAATAGAAAAAAAAAACGCAGATGCATAGATTTCTTGTGCCGCAGAAAGATTTCGATCTCCTCCATACGAACAACCCAAAATTCAAGAAATATAAATAGAACAATTCCAAATATATAACAAAATAATAAAGATTTATTTTTAGATCATTCGCCCAAAACTGGGAACCAATTTCCAAGAAAAAATAGCTAATTGCGCAAATCGGGTAGAATGCCTTTTGCCCATTTGCGTAGATCCAGATCTGATTTAATTCGGTTCAAGACTTGAACCTGACTCTGATACCACTGAAGGGATGAAAGATCCATCATATGGATGACCGAACCCTACAGGAAGGTTGGGCGAAATTTCAAAAATTTCTTTTTCTCCCATCCGGGAGTCGCATTCTCTATTTTAGAAAACTACACTTTTAAGTATCAATCTTGAACCCAAAACCAGACCAGATCTGAAATAATTTGGGAGGAGGGATATACCTGATACGAAGTAGTAGTAACTCCCAATGAAGGTGTTCACACCCAAGGAGAAGACCAAAACCCGCTTCTACTGAAGATGTCACAGTGTGTGATGAACCATGATCAACAAGACGATTCTTCAGCAAGAACCAGGATTCTTCAACAAAAATCAAATAGGGGCTAGTGAGCATGAATTCAGATTGTTTCTTTAACCAAGAAACAATATCAAGAACCTTTCTTGATCAATTCCACAAGAGGAGGTCAAATTGGGTAGGGATGGCAAGAATAGGAGAGAATTCTACAGCTTGTTGTGTGTTAAAATTGAGGAATTCGCCCACTATTTATAGTCTTCTTTGGATCAGCCTCCTAATCTAATTAGGAGAGAGTTTCTTGATCTAAATATGATATTTGGATCTAGACTCTTAAATGGATAAGACTTATCCTTTTAGCTAATCACAATCAAATTATAAATCAGATCTTGTCTCCTTTTAATTAAGTAATTTAAGCCCAGTTCGAATTAGGCTTTAGGCCCATTAAGCTTATGTGCTCACTTACCCCTTAACTTGTTGCCCAGTTGGCTCTCTTTGTATGGCATGGGACCCAAACATTGATCTAGACATCAGCCACATGGGTTCAACCCAACCTTTGTTACAAGGCTTGGCCGAATTCACTGTAGGAGATAGTGAACCCCTGAATCCATCACCATGGGCTCTTAATGGGCCCAAAATTTACACTAAATGGTCATTGGGTCCAGCCACCTTATGAAAACCCAAGGACTGTGGGCAGATACAAGATTAACCCATCAGATATTATCCTTAATGGTCTTATACTTAACCTCTCATCCCATAATGATCAAACATTGCCCGACAAGAGAGGACCACTCTCTCGACTATAAGGAACAGTGTTGCACTCTCTACTCACATGGATCCCGGGAATTAAAACATTTTGCAAACATTTTGAAACCATAATATATATATATATATATGTATATCTCTATATAAATATATTTTGCAAAACAAATCTCAACATTTGAAATCAACTGCCGGCAATTTAGGTTTCCATTAGAGAGAGTGCATTCCCCGATCATTCACTTTGTCCGACAAAGGGGCTGATCCTGTCACTATGATCATCCACTCAAGTGAATTCTCGGATTGTCCCAACATACCCAGGTTTTGACCCATTTTAAGGATCCCACTGATTGGCATATCAAAGACAGTCCAATCCGACACCTAGTGTAGTACCATAATCGAGTATAGGAGTCAGGTGTAACATTCCAGTTTTGTCCATCTATCTCCAAGGTCTAGGGCAATACTAGAATTTGGTCCGGTTCATGGTTTCAAGAAAACCCACACTGCATGTACATCAGGTCTCACCCTGGTAGTTGAGACAAGCCACCCCAACCAATTTGGTGGCACATCAGTGTCAGCCTTGACAGGATAAATCTCCCTAGATCTATCCAACGGCTGTGAAGATTCTAAATAACACGAATCTCATAAGTGTTCAGTTTAAGGGTATTACACATAAATACACGATAATGACATGAATCAATTATGTACTTTATTCATTTACAATAAATGTCAAAAGATACATCAATCTGATTGGAGCTAAGAGCATAATTGTCTAACACTTGCGGTATTTCCACACATGTTTAAAGATACGCTCACCCACTTCCCCACCATCCTCTAGTATGCCACCTCGCGCATGGTCCCACAACAATCACTGGTCAATTGATATCAAAGTCTCCTTTGTTGTTCTCAAAACTGCTTCCGGATGATGGATGTAGGGTTTCCAGAACTTCTATCCACCGGTGTTCTCATTATAAACCTCAGAGCTTATAGCAAGTTGAGCACCTATGGGCTTAGAAGAGATTCTTCTGTGTGCGTCATCTCCATCGTTCTTGTGATACTTCTCTCCTTCCGTCGATTTCGAAACTCTAGGAAGCAACGAAGCGTGCAAAGCAAACGGTAGGAAGGGGAAAGAGGAGAAACAATCTGTTAAGAGGACTCTAACAGAGAGGAACACATTTGGTAGGAGACAGAGTTCATTGCTGGCTATTTCGGCCAAGAACCTTTTCGATAGCAAGTGAGTATGACAAAACAATATTAGAAAAGAAATACATTTGATATTTTTTTCTTCTATCGAGAGCGATGCATTTTTTATTATTTGCATTTATTTCATATATATTTTCATTACTTCTTTATAAAAAAATTCTAAGTCGAGATTATCGTCTCTATGTTGTTTGGCTTCCGTTTGTGACGGAGGCCGTTGGTACATGTTTGGTCTTGACAGTGACTTAAAACTAGGAAGTACTACCCTCTGAACTCCGAATATAGAAATCTAATTATTTGAAGGTAGAACCTTTTTTCTTTTGTGACCTCATAGTTGGCCTATATGGTTATTAATCGTTATTGTTTTTTTCTAACATATTAATTAATAATCTTCCTAGGCATTTGAAATGGTTTGTTTCTTCTAAATTTTGAAATTTATATAAAATTCCTCTGGTAGATTTCAGAGGGGCTTTTGGGTTTTGTTCTCATTAGATGTTGAAGATCTGGGATGTTGCTTAGTTCCCATGATTGAGATAATACTTTCTCGGGCTTTAAGTGTGGTCTCAATTCTTAAAAGTTTCCCATAGATAAAGATAAATTAAACTATGAAGTGAGTAATTTTACAAAGAATATGGAAGAACGAAATTGTTCTTCATGAAATGTAATTAGGAAGTAGAGGAATAACTTATATATACTGTAGGTTTTTTCTTTTTCTTTTTCTTTTTCTTTTTTTTAAGCTTTAAATTTGCATGTATTACTTTTTTTTTTTTTTTACTTTTGTATCTACTGTAGTAGTTTCTGGGTTGGAATTCATTATATGTGATCATCTTGCTTGTAGAGGTCAGGGAGAGGAGTTCAAGGTTGAAGTTGAAGCCATTGTAGGCCTTGTTTGATATTGTGCTCCTGTGCAGGGAATTTGGGATGCTATCATTTACTCTAGATGGAAGTGAAAAAGGATTCTTTATAAAGTATTTTTATTTTTATTTTCGTAAGATGCTTGTACTGGTTTTTTCAGTATGCATGTATATAATGGCAATTTAGAGCAATGGTTGCATGGTGATGTTGGGCCGGTTAGTCCTTTGACATGGGATATTTGCATGAAAATTGCCATAGGAATGGCACAAGGGTGTGATATTCTATCTATCTTATCTTCAATTTCTTCATTTTTCTTTCTCTCTTGATTATAATCATCAATCATCACTAAAACAATTACTTTTAATTTTAAATGCATTGCTTAATGGGCTTATTTGTTAATTTGATTGACCTATTTAAGCATAACTTTGAAACTTTAGTGTGCAAATCTGGTCATTTTCTGAACTATTAATTGTAGGACATTTTTCCATATTGTATCAAATTCTTTTTAAGAGGTCATAGTGTGGATTAATGTGTTTAGTTTTTGTATGTGCTTGTTTACAAATCCATCATGGGTATTCATGGTCAGAATGTTTGTATGTGTTTGGTTTTTTTCAATATTGTCTCCCCAATTGATTATTCTAGACACCATTAAATTATAAAACAATTTCTTTGTTTTCGTTCACTCCAATTCTTTTTGAGTTCATTTGTCAACAGCATTCCCTGTGAATACATTTCAGTTCTATATAAAATGTGGCATTATTCACCACTAAGTAATTGGTGAAATAGGCAATACTAGAATAAGACATTTTATAGACACCTAAAGTTTATATGTTTAAAGACCAGTTGAAGATACGAAGAGAAGTTAAGAATTTTCTTTTAAGCTAATATAGATTCAAGAACATGTGGAAATATGCAAATATGTGGTCTCAACCAATGCAAATACCTAAGGCTTTATTTGGAATGAGTGTAAATACCGGTTCAGTGCATTATTGCATCCGGGATCACAATTGCATGCATTTGGAAATGTTGCAAAAACACCTCTAAGATCGATGTAAAATTGCGAACATGCCATGGTTTACATTGATATTGGGGTGAAAACTACTTCGATTTTTACGAAGTAAAAATTCACGTTAATAGGCTATGAATTTACCCTCGTCCACCAGAACGGCGGTCCGAGTAACAGCTATCTGAGATCTCAGAGTTCGAGCATCCGAGTGTCTATCTGAGCATTTGAGCATCCGGCTATGCGCAAGGAGAGCATCATACTTACTCCTACCACCTGAGAACTCATGGTTGGATTTTCCGATATCTAAGTTTCTGTGCCAAAGACTTGAAATCTAGACAACGGAGATTTGAGAGACAACAAACCTCTTGTTTCAACTCGTTCTATTACTGGTGAGGTTTCTTATTCATTTTTCCATTTGACCTATCAAATAGATGCTGATATACATTTTTGTTTCTTTAGTTTTTCTCTTCTTCGAAGCTTGTTCAACCTTATCATTTTCAGATCCCCCTTCAACGTACCCATTTCTAAGACATTCTTGGACCGCCTGAAAGTAAGGACTTCATTTTTTTTCGTTTTTGTTTTGTGTTTTCATTTTCTCAATATGATCTGTAGTTTTTACAGATTTGGAAAATTTTTCCCGTATCTTGTAGTAACATTTATAGATGTATATGGTTTTTTTTTTTTTTTTTTTTTTATCTATTCAACATTTCCCCTACATTTTATAACATAGTTATTATCAGATCTATAAAATATTTCCTCTGTATCCCCTACATTTTATAGTTAAATATGTACTTGATTTAGGAGGCTTTGTAGCGTTTCCAAAATGGTTTGGGTGACTTCATAGTTAAATAACCCTGATTAGCTCAATTAGCGATTGGAAGTCATTTTTCTTCTATTTTATGGTTTAACCATCTATCTTCTTCTGGTGGGGTTTCTGATTAGATGGAGAGCTTCTGATTTAATAGATTTTGTTAGAGCTTCTGATTTAATATATATTTTGTTATCTTTGTTTATTGTTTTTTCCTGTTGATTTGTCCATTTGTTGTTTGGGAATCTTTTTTCTTTTCTTTTCTTTTGTGGTTTAACCATTTGCCTTTTGCTGGTGGAGTTTTTTATTAGACGTAGATAGGAGGGTGTGGATGGATGAGACAAAAAGCATCGATGTGCCATAGGTGTGGGGTCTGTTGAAATCAGACCTGTTGTGGGTTGTATAAGGATCCAAGGATAAAGAAACATAAATTTGTGTGCTGTAAAGAAATCATAACAACATGATAAAATTTGGACCAAGAGCTATATATGCAAAAATTGAATTCAAGCATTTTGAAGAACATAAAAGAGAAGTAAGAGAGGATCAAACATACTTCCAAGGAAAGACTCAATTCAATTCAAATATAGATTTGAATCCATAGGTGGGTCTACCCTTAAAACTTATTCTTAAAATAGAAAAGAAAACTCCTCCTGTCAATAGAATTACCATATTATTCCCCAAACTATACATGATTCACAAGATCTTGGTCACACTTGAAATTTCCAATGGCTTTGGGAAACAATAGTCCAAGGGGACATATAGGAATGGTGTGGATGGAAGGTTGAACAGGTAGCCGATCCAGAGGATCTTGGAGCAATTTAAACTATCCACATTATCCCTCTAGACAGCAAAACATGGCAACTCATGTAGGGAAGCTCCTGACTTGACCTCTCTAGCAAATAGAAAGAAAGGTAACCCAGAGGCCTATACAAGGGTGCTTTATTGGGAGATTGAACTGGTGGATAAACCATGGATTCTCCAATTTGTTAATGGTTCAGATTAGCTACATCATCACTCCTTGTGGAACAAATATAGTAGGTTTGTGTGGAACTTTACTTAAGCCAATATGTAGGTATGCATGATCAATCCAAGCTCACAAGACATCATGTCAATCTCCTTTAATTAATTAAAAATGGCACAACAAATCACTTGTTCAAGCCGATTGATTGTTGCGAAGGGCAATCAACTATATAGTTAAATGAAAGATTGGAGGGGCAAAGAAGCTGATCATATACATGTTACATAGAAAAGAAAATTCAGGAAGAGAATCTTCGTCATTTGTCATTACACTTTTAATGAATGGGAAACTATATCTAGCTGGTGCCTGTTGGTTAAGACCTGTTCTTGGTGACAATTATGTAGAAAATAGGATTGCCATTTTATTTGGAGGTACTTGTGGTTAGTTTTATAATGGTGATCTGAAAAGCATTACACAACTAAGCTTTATTCCAACTATTTGAGTTTGGCTACAACAGTCTATAGTAGTCTTTCTCTGCCATTTCTACTATTTCTAAGGGCATATCCTCTATTTAAGAATAAATCAATATGTTTCGCTCTATTTCAAATCACATTCTTATTAGCCTTCATTTGGCCTTTTAGAACTTCATGCATGTGAAAGAGGATTTCAATGGAAGTGATTATATTAAGTCCATTTCAATAGGCTTGAGTGAAATCACAAAGAAAAGTCCAAGAAGATGGTTCATTTTCCACTTCCAGAGTATACTTGGTTATGCATTTGATAACTAATGTTTTAGAAAATTTCAGTTATCTTGTTCTGATCAAATCTAGGCAGAAAAATAGAAATAAAACTGCCTCCAAAATCTATAACTAAAAAGCAGGGCCTTCAAAAAACCTCAGTTTAAATAGAATAGCCGTAATAACTCCATGTATGTATAAAGTTGGGTTATTTTCAGTGCTTTATTCAGTTTTTATTTATCTTAATGATTATTTGTTGTTTTGGGGAAACTGTTTCAAGGAAAAAAAAAGGCTTAAGAAGGTGTCTCTCTTTGTTGGTTTCTGATAAAAAAACACATGAATCTTCAAAAGCCATTGTTTACCACTTTGAGGAACTAAAAGAATGGAATGGAAATGGTATGGAGACCAAGTACTTTAAAGATTTCATAACTTTATGCGAACCTTATAGAAGGTGCAATAGATTTTAGATAATCATAAAATAGGCATAAAGATTCATGGAAACTAAGGATTGTTTGATAATGGCTGAAACTGAACTGAATGACTTTTTTTTTTGTGTGTTTTAATGATTAAGTAGGTTGTGAGCTTTTTAATTGCTACATGGCATGTTGCATTGATTACTATTTTACTGACACTTTATTATATGACTAATTCACCCATGAAAAACAATGATCCATTCAATTCAGCCACATCAGTTGTTGTTAAGGGCCCCTAAATATGCAAATAAAAGTAACCATTTGAAATAGGGTAAAACTAGGATTAGAGCCAAATGTCTATTCTACTGCACATTTAAAGAATTAATGAAGCACATTATGATTTTACTTTTGATCAAAAACCTAACGGGTCTACACACATCTCTCAAACCCCATAATCCCCTAGCTTTGGCTGTCAATTGATGCTTTTCATCAAATGCTTTAGCTTTATTCATGGCATCTTGTCCAATAGCTGAGCCTTTAGCCAGCATGCTTGCAACAACATCCTGATCTTTACTAACATATATCCATCCATTTCTAGAACTGCTTTTAGTCCGTGACAAAGATAGAAATACACATTCACAAGATTAACAGCAAAAACAAAAAAAGCAAGAAAATCGAGGTGCCTACAAAGTTATGGGGTAAAAGCCTGAAACACTCAAAATTGCATTAACCATGACAGACTTGCAAACTTAGAAAATAGAAATATTGTTTCCATAGGCATGATCATAATCAGTGTACCAAAGGCATGATCATGATCACAATTATTCATTTCTAAATCCCACTTCAGCCATATGATGACTAGATATATACACGCATAGATATTTTTTTACGAGTGAGATAGACAGATGTAGAAAACAAGGATACAAATCTCTAATTCCTAAATCCTGGATATGATTTTTTAATGCGATTTATCAAAACATATCATTCTATATATTTCAAGAGTTCATTCTCATGTTGGGCATGTATCATGTTTGGTATAGGTATCATGCCACCACAAAACAATCTTTACAGTTTATTCCCACATGCAAAATGAATATAAACTTTAATTGTTGAGCACAAGCAAAATGAAACCAGCCCCAAACTTTAATTGTTGAGCACAAGCAAAATGAATACCTTAGTGACCATAATGGCCACTTTTGGTGGTTTAATTCAAATCACTAGCAATAGATCCGATTATGTAGCTTTGAAATGATTATTTTGTCCTTTCTCACCTTTGTTTTGTATCAGGTGGTAGGGTTTCATGTATTGTTATTGATTCAAAGTCAGGTATATTTGCAGTTGTAATCACCATGGTAAGGTGGAGGTTGATCAGTCTCCGAAAGTCCGGAGGTGGCGGTCGGAAAAGAGAGAGGATGTGGGGAACAAAAGAGAAGAGAGGAGAGAAGGGAGTTGCTTCTTGTGAGAAACCCTATGTCAGAATTATGATTGTGTTGTCTCCCTAGGGAAGAATTTCTCTCCCCCTTTTATAGAGAGAGTTAAGGCTATCAGGGAAGGAGTTATTTCCTATTAGGAAAGAGGATTTTTCCTGTTAGGAAAGGAGGTCTTGTTAAGGATCATTATTAGAGAATCCCTTCCCTTCTGGATTCTCTTCGTACGTGACCTTATTGTACTGACGTTGTGTGCGTAACATTATCGTTTGGTGTGCGTACTTGCATGCGTAATTAAAAGATGCACGTTATAGCCAGTATTTATTCCTGATCTACCGTGATTCCGCAGTTCTTTGTAATGGTGTCGGGTTCATCGCAATTTTACTTGTATTCGGGTTCATCGGAAATCCGTGTGTCCGGGGTTCATCGCAAACCCGCACATGTCTTAGCTTTATCGCAGATTCGCACTAGCCGAAGTTCATCACGACTTGTCCCTAGTATGAGTTCATCATAATTGCAGATCTACGATGAACTCATGCAAATGTGCGATGGGTTCTGGATTCATCACAGGTGTTTGTGTAGTGTTGGTTTGACACTTTTCGAACTGAACTAATCCAGTCGACAGTACTGTTATTTATATTAAAGTACAGTACAATATTACATGAAATGACTGGGATGCCCCTGATTAGTGATGGGACACCCAGACAACTTAAAACACTAAACAGACTTAGGCCCATTAACACA
>NW_010729223.1:1379157-1402878 GCF_000365185.1 Nelumbo nucifera | reverse complement strand
CCTTTCTCCTGACTTCTTCATTCCTCACCAGATAATAAACATGGTGTAACTCGGGCAATTCATCTCTCCCTAGAATTTGTGACCTTATACCCTCATACACTGGGTCCAGGCCAGCCAAGAAYTTAAAGGCTCTGCTCTCTTCAATCTGCTTATCATGTCTCTCCTTGTCCCTAGCATTTTACCAATCCAATATCAAGTGATGGTCAAGCTCTTCCCGAAGGCCTTCCAGGGTTGCAAAGTATGTTGCAACTGTCATATCCCCTTGCCTTAAGGCCGCAATGTCTTGATTCAATCTGTAGATTCTAGCATTGTTTTTCTTCTGTCCATAGGTCTTAGATACCTTTTCCCAAATTTTGGCTGTTGTAGGAAAGTGATGAACAGTCCTGGCAACCCGAGGAGTTATAGAGGCAAGCAACCAGGACATAACTGTGGCATTCTCCTTGCGCCACACAGCATACTCAGCACTGCCAACCTCAGGTTCCTTCCTGTTCCCATCTAAGTAGTCCGTGAGATCACGAGAAGTAATAAAAAGCATTGCAGACACGGACCAATCCCTGAAGTTGTACTCATCTAGCAACACACTTGTAATCTGCAAGCTGTGCAGATTAGGGTTTTCCAGATTTGAAGACCTTGCAACAGGTCTATTGTCCCTAGAAGAAACCTCTCTGGATACTGAAGACATCTTGACTGCAGCCTCAGTGTAGATGGCACTGTTTAAGACTAGCCGAAGTGATCACAGTGCTGAAAGAGAGACTAGTTGCAGAGTTGAAGAAGGTTCTGACAGCTCGCAACACTGTTCCAGACTTGCCGAGACTGTCACAGTTCTAAAGCAGTTCAGTTACAGCAGCAAATGAGGTGTTCTGGGCTGGTAACCGACCTGAAACTAAGGGCTCTCCACCACTATGCTATGTAGACTTCACTTGAGCTTCGAGTACTACAACTGTAAAGAGAGTTCTCCCCCTTACGGCTACTGCTAGGACTATTGAAATCAGTCCTCAACTAGGTCTGTCCTATACAGACCTCTCTTGGTAGCTGAATAGCTACTATCTACTAGAAACAGTCTAGTAGGACATCAGCGTCTGGGTCTTACTTCCCTTACGCCCTACAATCAAGGGAAACCCTAGGTTCGAACCTTGTTTTGTTCTCCTACAACCCTAGGGTTTCACAGCAGCAACCCAGAAAAAAAAGGAAAAGAAAGACAACAAGAGAGAAGAGATGGTGTCGGCTGTAACCAGGAAGGTGCTTAATGCTCTGATACCATGAAAGCTAAAGTGTTGTAGCTGAAGCAGTAGAAGAGAGGAGAAGACCAAGAGATGCTGAGAATGTCGAACTGAACTAACCCAGTCGACAGTACTGTTATTTATATTAAGGTACAGTACAATGTTACATGAAATGACTGGGATGCTTCTGATTAGTGATGGGACACCCAAACAACTTAAAACACTAAGTAGACTTAGGCCCATTAACACAGGCCCAGTATATAACAACTTAAACTCAAATACAAACTAATAAGAATTCTTAACAGCCGAACCATCAATACATACAAAACCTTAAACCTAATAGTATCTTACTGTAGTCACTTTCTGTTTAGATCATATATATGATTATTTAAGTTAGAATATAGGGCTTGACTGTTTGTCTGGGTTGGTTGGCTGCTACCGCATTTGTTTGTGAATCCTTTTCAGTATGGATTGAACTAAGGTAATTGTTTTCTTTGAGCAAGTGGGTAGTTTCATATGTAATTGTTTGTGACAGAGAATTAATCTTTTAATACATGATTGAAAGAACCATCATTTCCAAAAACAACAATTGTACAGAAAGAATTAAAAGGACCATTTAGTGTATAAGATACAAGGGGAAATAGAATATTTCATTGCCAAAAACAACAAAGTTTCAGTAAATCAGTCATATCAAATAAGTTAATTTGTCCATATTGCGTTCATCCTAAAAGGACGAATATTTGCTAGTTCTAAACAACTTGCATTGTACCATGTGGTGATTATACTTGGAAAAAAAAAACATGGAGGAGTCATGTCATCATGACAACGATAAAATTCTGTTAAAAGGGTTTATGGCCTGAAATTTGTTTGAAATCTCTTTGTATTTTTAATGTTTTGTTTACATAATGTTTCTGTTAAATTTTAGACTAAATTTGGGTACGTACGTTAGTTGTTAGCTTGATTAATCATACACATAATTCTATTTTTAAATATTAATCTGCAATTTAGGGTACATGTGATTCTCAAGACTAAACATAAAGGAATCTCCTACATGTAACTACGTACAAGGAACTGAACAAGAAAAGCGATGGTTATGACTCAAGCTGAAAAGAATAATCTGTTTGAACCCTAGGATGTGTTTTTCTTTGATAATACACATTAAAGGGTTCATCAAGATCAAGGACCGACATTGGATTAGCATAGTTGTCTGTGATTGGTCTCACACCAAAGTTAGGCAAAGAGARACTCGAATCCCATAGTACTCATGGCTGTATTTTCTGATCCTGGGTTCCTCACAATGAACAACCCATCTCAGATAGATTAAAATTTTACCCAGTATGTAGGGGTGATTTACCATTGACTGACTTACAACATTAGTCACAAAAATATGTTTAATAAGATTGACTTGCCATTGATGGGCAGTTTGGTCATGAAAATTGCATTTATGCTGATGTGAGCAACTTTTGTTAATATAAAAAACTCGCTGATATGGGGTTTTTTTGACGTTTTGAAAAAATATGATGAATTCAAGAGAAATGCTGATATGGTGAGTTTTAGACAATTTCTCTAAAATGTACAGATTTAAGTTATTCATAATAAAAAAAAATCACAGACAAAAAAATACAAAATTATCGGCCACAGCAATTATTGTGTATTGCACTTGCACCTGTGACCTGGTGACGAGATCAAGAGGGTCAACAGCCCAACTCCCTAGGTAGGTAGGACAGTTTTTTAACAAAAGAAAACTGGACGTAAAAATAGGAGACGGTGACAGTTCAAATGGTTGAACCAGAGTTGAAAATATTGTATAAACCTAGACCTATCTTTTGATATTGGACCGGTCATGATTGTAATACTGGTTCAATTCTAGCCCAATTCGGCAGGGGTTGTAGTCTAACAAGGGACCATTGCGCGGGAGAATTTAAACAGTGCACTACTGTCGATCAGGTGAGTGACGATATTGAATCTGACTGCCTCACCAATTAAACATGTGGCTAAAAGTCTAAAGCCCTAGGGCTCAGTTTGGAAAGATTATATTTTTGTACTTTTTTCAATTTTTTTTTAGGTATTTGGTGATACACACCACTAATAATCCATTCTTTCTAAAGTCAATGATTGTGGGAATTGAACCTGCATCTATACCGGAATGAACCCATAACATACCAACTGAACCAAAACCAACCACCCTTCAATTGAACCAAAACAAACAGCACTTCACAACTGAGAGAACTTTGCCTCCTATTAAATTGTAGGTATAATCACCTTTTCACGGTGGATTTAAAACCACCTCAACGAGTATTAAGAAATTTTGACAAAGACAAAGAGGTGTGAATTCGTTATCCACAGTTGAAACTGTACGGTACCTACACACCCAAGGTTTTTTCGATCACAACTACGCTCAAATTTTGGCCAATTTTGAATATGCCATATAAAATTTTGGACCCAATCAAAAGTTGGGTGGAATTGGAATCCCATTCCCATTTTTGTTAGAAATAGGAGTCAGGAATCGGAATCAGAATGGGCTATTCCGATTCCAACTGTTTGGTTGGGTGGAATCGGAATCCCATTCTCATTCTTGTTGGAAAGGATTTTCCCATTTGAGAGAATGGCCATTCCCTCTCCCTCTCCCTTAGGAACAAAATCTCATTCCTAATGATTCTAATTCCCATTTGCATTCTTATCTGAACCAAACAAATTATGGGAATGAACCATTCCGATTTCAATTTCAGAGGATTTCAATTCTGATTCTGACTATGAACCAAACTGACCCTTCTTTATGCAGGAGTGCCCATGATTCCATTTCTAAAGTTCTCTCATAATACTGGACTAATAGCAGTATACATCTGCTCCATAACCATAATAAGGCTGCAAACGGATCTTATCTATTGGATTTATATATATTAAAATCTAATTGCAATTGGATATTAAATAGTATAAATAAATTAAATTAAAAAATATGAATATTATATATTATTTATTAAAATAACTAAAAATGACTGTATTTCATGAACAAAATAAATTAAAAATTAATTCTATAAAACTTAAACATATGAAAATTTAGTAAAAGCACAACAATCAAACCAACTTTGCCAATAGACATAATATAAATTTGAGAGTGAGGTTTGGGACAATGGCTGGGTTGTTTCATTGAGACTTGGGTGACTAGGGTTCAAATTTTGGAAACAGCCTTTGTATGTGCAGGTGTAAAGCTGCGCACATCTAGATCTCCCCAAACCCAACATTGGCATGGACCTTGTGCACTAAGCTTCCCTTTATATGAGCTTATACATTTAAATCAAATTAAATTGGATCAGATCTGATAAAAGGTAGATTCATATTTGATCCGATTAAAAAATTTTATGGATCAAATTAAGATTACCCTTAATGGGTTCCATTTAGAATTTACATTTGGATAGTCAGATACCTTTTGCAACCCTACTCCATAAGTTGCTCTCCGAAGCCATGCTAGCATGATGAATCAAGATCGGGTGGGTGCATATTTTGATTTCAATTTGAATCAACCGTATAGAGAAAATAAAAGAGTGGCCCTGAATCCTGATTAGCTTGCTAGAGGCTAAGTCTCCTTACTCTGACATGTCATTGGTTGGTATGAGAAAATACTCAAACGACACATCAGCCCATCAGTGAGTTATATTTGTTAAGTAGAATCCAGCATGGGGGAACCCTTTTGGAGGAATTCTTTAGAGCCCAATCATTTTTTGGATTTTGAGAGGGAAGAAAGTTGGTCAATAAGATTTTGGTTCCCATTGACTAAGATACCAATATTCTTTTTCAGATTTATGTGAGATCAATGAAAATTTTATTTTCTATGTGGATAAGTGATATCCATCTCCCAGGTGGGTAAGTAATTTTTTCACCTACGGGTAAAGTTGTCAAAACTTGGATGGAACAAAATTGCCCCTTTTAATAATGACTTTTTATGGCTAAAACAATAATTGTTTTATTTATCTAAGAAATAAAATAATATGGGTAAATGCACTTGCATGAATAAATAGTGCATTTACCCGAGTAACTTCCCAAAAAGCAAACAGGGCCTTAGTTAAATAAGAACTAAAACCATCTGTGAATGGATTAACCAACGACCTCAACATCCATCTGCCATGTGAAAGTCTGAGGGTCTTCACATCCCAGACATCCAATTCTTATACTATTTCTTCAGTACTAAATGCTTAAAATATGAGAACCCTGCTAACTTGACAAAACATAAATAAATACACCATACAAGTAGATCAATATTAAAACCTTGTCAGTTGTCACCAACCAAGAATAACCAAATTCAGATCCGGACCGTTATATCGCTTTAAAAAATATGTACAACCAAATTGGAACAGTGCAATAACTCAGACCGCCCAATGCTCTCCTCACACAAGTCACAAAGCCCAAATTGGAACAGTGGAATAACTTCAGACCTAACAGTAACTTGTAAAGTATACCTTCTCATAAATAAGCTCATTCTCTGGTTTATTTGTAGTGTAAATGAGGAGAAAGTAGGGATGCAGTTGTTCCAATTCCTTTTGCACCACCTCTCATAGCTCATCTCATACTACCAGAGTCTACCACACAACCAGTTCCTGTTTCCTTTTTGTTTCAGGTTCTACTTATTTATATATTTATTTTTTGAAACCAACTTCTTATTAATTTTGTCAGGAGTAAAATAGGAAATAAATGATGTGGTCCCCTACTTGTATGGAAGAGAATGAAAGTGGGTATTGCAAATTTCCATTTCATTTTTTGGATGCAAAAAATAAAATGCATCGCCTATAAGTACAAACATAAAAGTGCACATTCACAAGTAGGGATGCAAATCCTAGCTGTATAAAACGCCTGCAAATTCAAATCCTTGAGAAGATCAACTCACCAACCCATCCAAACAATTTTAATGCTCAACCTCAACAAACCTATCCAAACAACTTTAATACTAACCTGACCAACCTATCTAAACAACAAACCTTGGTGATTGCATGAAAGGAAAATATCTAAAACTAATGTAATCTTTACGCAGCTCCCATTTTCTCAGGTCATAAAGTTATCTTCATCATCATTAAAATTACTACCAGAATACACATAAAGCAACAAGAAAACACCTATAGAAATGACAAGAGGAAAATGCAAAAGAAACTAGTTAAATGGTTGCAAGCAAAAATGGTACAAGATGGTCAGAGAACTAGCTGCGAAACCATGAATCTCCTAGTCAAATTCTTTATTCATCAAGGTAGAACTCAATTAAAATATAGAGCAAAAGGCAAAGCAATACTGGGTAGAAAATTCCACTATTGGGGAATATAATGTAAATTGTTCTCATTATCACTTAAAAATTTCAGCTCTAGCACTTCAGATCCAGTAAATGACATCACTATTGCATGCCACATATACACAAGATGTGAAAAGAAAGCACATAAAAAACAGAAAGTTATAGCAGTTCAACGAGTTAAAAACAAATAAATCTTTGGACATTATCTAGATACAACACCAAGACAACAACTTGTATGGCTGATCAAACAAAAGTACTACTCAAGGGAACAAATATGCGGAATGACAACATAGCCAATCTACAGCACTCACAATGGGACAACAAAGTGTATCACTGGCGTAGTACAATATTTGCATCTGATTGCAATATTTAATTAAAGGAAGATGGTACGAAAAACCACAGTGAACTTAAATATTCATCATTACGCCAGCCATGGGCCTTGGAATCCAAGAATGCTGTCCTAGGACCCAGCACTGCAGCCACTTGAAGATTGCTATATAACCAGGAACAAATAAGGCATTACAAGAAACAGTTCCTAAGCCAATTATGTTCCTTCTTTACAATAAAAGTCCAATTAAGGCTTTTCATCCAAGCAAATTAAGAGTGTAACTATGGCCTTCAGTGTCATTTTAGCTCTTTCCCTTCAATGGGTGTATTATTTATTGATTGCCAGCATTCTAGCCATAAGATATAGCCTTAATTGCAGCCACTTGAAGAATGAAGATTGCTATATAACCAGGAACATATAGGCATTACAAGAAACAGTTTCTAAGCCAATTATAGATGTTCCTTCTTTACAATAAAAGTCCAATTAAGGCTTTTCTTCCTAGCAAATTAAGAGTGTAACCGTGGCTTTCAGTGCCATTTTAGCTCTTCCCCTTCAATGGGTGTATTATTTATTGATTGCCAGCATTTCTAGCATTCTAGCCATAAGGTATAGCTATCTTATAAATTTTTTCCATTAGTTTAGTTTGTTTGCTTAGTCACAAAGTACTAAATTTGAACACCTCTACTTCATCATCCACCCTGCTTTATGTTCTTGAAGACAACCTAATAAGTACAGAAAGAAGATAGAAACAAACTCTCACTATTCAGCTATAACTTAATTAAAGATGTCCCCCCCCGAAAGAGGTTCCAAAATTATGTTCTTCATTCACTACTTACTGTAAAACCTAAGAAATCTTAATTTTGTTCTTTTAGCTACCTCCAAAATGAGCCAGCCATGCTGGATTTTTCTTATTGACACTTATTTTTGTAGGGAGAGGTACCACTTCGTGCCTCTCTAAGGGTTGCTTGCAAGTGATTTTACTTGTCAAAAAAAAAAAAAATTGATCATTGGCACACTGGGACACCCAAAAGCCTATGGACTATAGAAAGTTAGGGATATAAAAACTTAGACCTGAGGGATCCACAAGTCAATCACATATCACCATTTCTAGTTTCTTAGTCACAATAACCAAAATTATGTCATCTACAAGCTACATGACAAAGCTGCTTCTATATGTATTCAATAACTCATCATTCATACTGAATACATATATGGCCTCAAATAAGGATTATCATGATACATTCGTCAAGGGTAGATATTCCCATTCAGTCTCAGTTATAATAAGTTATTGATAGAGACATTTGAGAAAGATCTCCACAAACGCCCAACCAAAATTATCTATAAACACATCAAATTCGGTTTTTTTTTGGTCGGGGGTAGGAGAGGAAGGGGGGATGGGGTCAGAGCAGGACTCTTAGAAGTTAGAAGAATGATCATCTCCTTGGAATTTTCAAAACACAATATCTCCAATGATTTATACCATGCAACGTAAGATCTTTTCTCTCTTTAAGAATCCAAGTGTAGAACTTCTCTCTTAGGTCCAAAGAAAAGGATTAGATTGGGGATTTTACAACTTCATAAGATTTTTCAGCCCACTAGATCTCTCATATGGAAGATATTTCTTGATTGCCAATGTATTTAACCTCTACTCCTATATTTCCCCTTCGCCGAATATTTACACAACTTTCAATCATAATGCAAATTTTAGTTGATAAACCTAGATGGACTTATACTTAATAGCATACTATGTTTCTCAGCAAATTTCTTGTGACTACATCAGTAAGTTTGATTTGTCCAGAAAATGAGAGAATGAGAAATATTCTAGAATTTGCCATGAAAACCCTAAAACAAGCATTTGGTCAGCCTAAGAAAGTAGATAAAACCCATTTCTCAAAAAAAAAAAAAAAAAAAAAGTGGAGAGAACCCACAATAGTGGGCCCCATCCCTGCAACTCTTTCGAAATTGCCATTTTTTGCCAAATTTAGCACTTTCAAGAAAAGAAATATTTTCTTTCCTCCTACCGTTTATCTTCTTCTAGTTTCTTTCACTTTCTTACATATAACAACCAAATGAACCCCATAAGACCAAGTTCTAGACAAGATTTCTTGTCATGATTTTCCAAGTCCTCAAACAGCCAAATCTCAACTTACTTTGGCCTTGAAAAGTCCAAACAGATCTTATAACAAACATCAAAGTAGCATTGCAAAATATGTGTAAAACTAATAAGGAGCACCAAGACATAACAAGGCCACAAGATTTACCAAGTAAAGGTACTCTGAACTTTGCACATTATGAAATATAGTGAAAGCACAATTATAACTTGCCAAAGCCAAAAGTGGGTAAAAGGATCTCTAAGACATTAAGATCCTTACTCTAGTTCTGAATTGCATACATAAACATCAGCTGTGATCTCACTCCTAGAAACCACTTGAATATAAACACATTGAATTGTTGGACGAATCCCAACAACTGTCCTTCAAAAAGCCCCAATGTCAACTTTTAAACTGGCCTCAGAAATTATACAAAAATAACCCTCACAACAAAAATAATGGAGAGAGAAGCCACAGAAAATGGGGTGGAAATAAAAGAAAACTTATAAGTTCAGCCTTTGGTTCTCATGATTGTAATGCTGCCTTTGCCTCCTTCCGTGCGAATTTTGGTTTTAACAACTACAGGCTTTCCAGAAAAAGCTGAAGTGGGGTAAGAAGCAGAAGAGTCATCATCAATATTGTGCTTTGACTTTGATGGTGGTGTGCGTATCCTTTGGTTTATGTCCTTCAGAGTTACATTTCCATGGATCCCACATGGTTTGATGAGGGCAAATGGATAAGCAACAGAAGAAGCAAGTTTTGTGGGCGTCCGCATGTACAATTTCCTTCCTATGTATGTCAAATAAGAACTCTAAAATTGATTCCTTTGAAATCTGAACAGCACAAACTAAAAATTAAAGACTGCAAACAGATCAGTACCTTTAAAAACATTCCGAGGAGATGGGGTCGCACATTCTTGCACAACATTAGGTTCTTCTACTTCAGGAGGGGTGTTGCAGAACTCTAGGGAGAAAAATATTATATGTCAAAAATTTTTAGTTAAGACACCATTAAATAAGTCTAATTATTGATTAATTGAATGAAGATATATGAAATACCTGAAATATCAAGTTGCTCATCAAGCAACCCAGACACATTGCTGCAGCCCATGCGCATCAAAAGAAAAATTATTCAAATGAAGGTGCAAACTGATTGCATAAAAATGTAAAGTTGAAAGAAGCATACATATCATCAGAGCTAAAATGCATCTCCGCATCATTAAAGCAATTGGCAAGCCACCCCTCACATGATTGATCCAGGCCCTCATTCCCAGAGGTAAACCTATCTACTTGCACCAATGAAATAATTAGAATAGCCTTCACTTCAGCTCAACAATATTCATGTGGCAACAGAAGTTATGAGAGAAACCTGTAAATTCTGAAATCCACTCTGAACTTTGAGGTAAAGCTTCTTCAATTGAATCTTCCCTATCCTGCACAAAAAGTGAGGAACATAACACCCCCATCTTGCATATCATATCCACTGTAATAATTAAGAATGGCATTTCTATAATAACAAATACAAGTATATCTATGTCTGATGGCATATCCATTATAGTGCAATCATATTTCAACCTACATTAAGGAAATAAGTATGAAATGCATCATTTTCCCTAATTTGGTGGTCAAATAAAACCCATATGAAAAAAAAAAAGTAAAACCAATAATGTACAGATAAAAAATAACAATAATTAACTATATGTAAAATTTTATCAATGAATTGTGCTGCTCCACTGACCTTTGATTTTACGAAGGCAGATGGTAACTCTTCATTACAAAAGCAAGGATCTATAACTTGAGTATTGAATTGTAGCATCCGCCGCCTCTTTGTTTGGGAAGTAGGCTCTCTATATTCCTCCAGTTCCTTGTTCACATTTTCTGAAATACATTCGTTCATATTAAGAAGTCAATATGCAATACAACTACACTTATAAACACAAAAGCAACAAATATTACAAAATAAAAAGAGGAATAACGCACTCCCACTTTCAGCAGCATGGTATGCTAAATCTCCACAAGCCTTTATTGGGGTTGCTTCATCAAACATGTAGGATAGATCTTCTTCATTCTGGCTCACATCATCCCATAGATAATGAGAGGTGTCTGCTCCAAACAAATTGACTGATTCCACATAAGATACCCTCTCAAAATGTTGTACGTCTAACAGAAGAAATATTGTGAGGACTTACCGAGATGAGAATCCTTTTGGATATAATATTCATCACTTTTCCATTCCCATGGCTCGCTATAACCATTTCATAGGAAAGAAAAAAGGAGAAGAAACAGATTGAGTCAATCAAACTGAAGCAGAACCCATAATTAATTAATACAATAAAGCTAAAACTAGAACAAATAAAAATGTGAAAATTACTTGGGTTCAATCTCCAGGCAGATCCATCGTGATAGAAACTTAACAAAATCAAATAGATGTTACAAACAAATACTGATAAAAGGAAAAAAAAAAAAGCGGGATTTGACTGTCTTAAAATTTTGAAGAGAAGAACAACGACCAAAAACAGAAAATAAAATATGAATAATCTCGGTTCAACTCACTAGTTACCGAAATCTTCATAAGCACAAACAAAATACTCAATCAACACCCAAGTAATGTAAGAAAAATGGGGAAATACAAAATCCCATTTAAGTCACTACTTACTACATTTCTCATCAACATCAAAGAAATGCAAGATTAACCCATCAAAATGCACGAAAAAAACTCACAATGCAAACAGTTTACAGCGAGTACATTCCAAGGAACGGCGAGATTTTCAGAGATTCAGCAGCAATTTCCAGAAAAATTTAAAACAAACAAAGTCAAGATGATCAAGAGTTTTAAACTTACTCCATTTTGTATTAGACCAACAAGATCAGTTTCCAGGGATTGTAACGTCGACTTAACTGTTGAATCGCCGGTTGAGTATGTATTGATCTCTGCTCCCTGCTGGAGTAAAACCCTAGAGCAGACTGCTTCGTTCTTCCCTCTTCAAGTAACTGTCATAAATAAAGGAGAGAGACGCATGCGTACCTGTGATTCGGTAGAGTAGGACTTGTTTGATCCGACCCGATATACGAAGATCCGAATCTTTACACGTAGCACGTGGCTAATTCCTCGGCTAAAATCTAGGTCAGGTTCGGCTTGGTGCCTGGTGGGATGTGGATTGTGTAAGCCAATGTAGAGTGTAGACTAATTTTAGACCCGCATCCGGTGGATAAAATGGATTCATATACAGCCCCCTTTTCTTTCAGGTCTAATTGCATTTCTAACTTATGGGGCTGTTAGGTGGCCTTTGATAAATTTAAAATCCGATATCTGAAAAGCTAAAAAGTAAAAATGATTTTATGCTATTGTTTGGGTTTAAAATCTAAAATGAAATAGAAATGATTTTTATGTTTTTTAAAGGCTCTAAAAGATAAAATCATTTGAATTGAGAAACATGTTCCAAGATGGCTCACATAATCCGAAAAAAAAAAGTTTTATTGATGAATAATTTAACCAAGCAAAGTTTTAAAATCCATTGTGGAAAACACTTATTTGGCATTGAACTTGTGCTGATTTTATGATTTTTAGGGCAATGAAACCAAACATAATTGTGATCATATAGTCGAGTCGGGTCCATGATACAAGATCTTAGCGACCATCCAAATTTGCTAAATCGCTCCATTTTGTATTCGGGTTTGGCCCGGACAGACACATACCTTTCGGGCCGTTGAGAAATCTTTTGGACCATTGACCAGCAGAGAGGAACGTTACTCTCGGAGTCACGAAAGGAGCACATATCCAAAAACACGGGTAGTGGCACATTGCTCAATTACTAATGGACCGTTGCTGCCCCATGTGAAATGGCATAAACGCCCTCGCCTTGGGATGTGTGCTCCTTTCCTGTTAAGATCGGCCGCGAGATGGGTTGACCTTAACGAGATGCTTGCAAACAACGACACCGTGCAACTCCTCGTGTTCTTGGATGCAGATAAGGTGGGACCCGTTAAAACATGTCCTTTCATACGGCCCACAGGATGAAGTTTCCAAGAATTGCTGCTCTTTTGTCTGCAACTCCAAGCAGTCAGGTTGTACAATTCTCAGTACATTTTAACATGAAGCCTTTTTCAAGTTTTAACCGTTGATCGCTTGTTCTTGTATGAGGATTAGCTTTTAATTGGGTCCCAGTTCATTCACTACCGGACCGGACGTAGAACCGGTTTGGCCAGTGGGTCGTAGGCTAAATGGTTTAATCGGTTCATTTGATTATTTAATTAAGGAAAATGTAATAACTAAAAATTTTAAAATAGCAGAAAATAGTTTTAAATTATCTTTATATGATGCCAATACGTGCTTTTCTTTAAAAGGTAATCATTTAAATTCGGCATATTATATTGGTGGAATCCATAATATTAAATTATTAATGCTTATAAAAGGTAGCCATTTAAATATTTTAATCTTTAAATCATCAATAAGTTAATGCACTTAAGGAAGTTAATAAAAACTCTTTCAAAAATTAAAGGGAAAATTATAGATAGCCACTCTACACTTAGAAGGATGCAATATTTAACCCCTAAAATTTTGTTTTGCGATAAAGAACCACCCCCCCCCCCCCAAACATCTAGATTCCATTAATTTGCCCCTTAACCAGCTAATGGGGTTAACTTAAAATTAAATTAATAACTTGGCCATTTGAGATTTTTTGGACTGATAGGAACAAATATCAAAATGATGAGAATACCATTTTAAAGCATAAATCATTCTCAAGATGAACTTTGTTGATGAAAGAAAGTTGATAGAAACATGTGAGAGTTAGGATTTTAGAAAAAAAAAACAATTAAGGGTCCGTTTGGTTTGTGATTGGAATCGGAATGGGAATCCTTGGAATTGGAATCGGAATGGTCTAATTCCCCTACCTGTTTAGTTCAAACAGGAATCGAAATTAGATTCCGATTGATGCTGTTTGGTTCATCAAGAGGCTGGAATTGGAATCAGCCATGATTTCCAATTTTGCCCTTAATAAAAATAAAAAAGCAAAACATGCATGAAAATTCCAAAAAATACAGAAATTGCAGAAATTTTATAGGAAATGCAGAAATTATAATAATTTTGTAGCAAATTCAGAAAAATGCATGAAAATTTTGTAGCAAATTCAGAAATTTTGCTTGTAGCTATCCACCGCTTCTTCAAACATCTCCTCCGTCTCATTGTTAATCCACCCATACTCACTCATGAACGGACTGACTAGGGTTTTTGGAGGGTAATTACCAATAAAATCCTTCCACACGTTATCACCCTCCAAATCCTTAACAACCTCCAGAAGGCAGCTGTTGCATTTGAAACCTCCCCCGAAGCTGATCATCATCACCCTGTCACCTCTTCTTAACCTCTTCTTGGCCTCCTTGCTGGCTCCAAGTCGTACTCCGTCAGCCCCAAACTCTTTCCCACCCCATCGATAACCGCCTTTTCCGCCGGTGTAAAGGCAAAAATGGTCGACCCCCTTGTTGGCAGACGCGCTGTCCTTCTTGGGCCAAGGAAGGAGGTGTGTTACTATAACATATCGAAGCAGCTCCCTTAGCAGTAGCACCTTAGGTGCTAATACTCTGAGGTTCTCGAAAAAGGTACGAGTGGCAAATTTAGGGAGGTTCTTGCCAAGGTGAAACTCTAGTCTACCCGCGGCATCTTCCTTCTAAATTGCACATCCAAAAAGAAAAAAAAAAAAAGGAAACTAATAGCGGAATGGGAATCACATTCCGGGGGAGGGGGTCGGAAATGGCCATTCCCTCGTATGGGAAAATGACATTCCGCCTACACATTCTCATTCCGATCGACCAAACATCCGGAAATGAAATGATCCATTCCGATTCCAATTCCAGAGTCCTATTCCTTCGAACCAAACAAACCCTAAGTGAAAAGGGCAAAATGTTCTTACAAAATAGCAAAAAGGTAGTTTGGTGTTTTATAAATGTTGAACAAAACATCCCATATAAATGCCAACAAAGGGGCAAGGTGCAAAATCCAGAGGTTCATGGGGTCTTTGTCACAAAGCAAAAAAAGTTCAGGGGGCTACTCACTACCTCCTAATTACACAGCTGTATGTTATATACCCAATACATTTTCATGTATAATCCTTTAATAATTTTCACTTGTACTTGTCATGGTGTGTGCCCTTCTCGTAGTCTAATAAGGTTAACTATGTCAACATTTCTAATAACCAATAGAAATTCTAATTCTGGCCCATTAGGTTACAAGCCTTATGAGCCATAAGATAGCCAATTATGTCCTTGCCCCCGGATTTCATTGTCAACCCAATTTGGGTGAGTTTGTTGCTTTCTATTGATGATTAAATGAATCTTAGCTTCTAGGCTTCTAAAAATATAAGAAATAAAAAAAAAAATTCGCTACTAGCTAGTTCATGATTTTGAAAGTCCAACCATGTAGTCCAATTTAAGTTTGACAACTACTACAGAAAAATAAAAATGTTTGACAACATTAATATTTATAAACAAGTTTAATGCAAGAGTTGGATTTCTTTGATCTATAGAAAGTGGGACCTATGAAAAAAAATCTGATTTTGTGTTGCAATGTGCTTTTAATTTTCACCCACAATGCATGAGGCAAAGTTTTCAAGAATAATTAATAGCATCCTCCATCCTTCTTATATTTTTCATATTTATTTGAAAGAAAAAGACATGCAATTGTTCTCTATGAAAAGACATTTCCAACTTTGCCTTATAATGTGTGATGAATTTCATGTAAAATTTCCAACTTTGCCTTATAATCTGTAATGAATTCCATGTAAAGAAAAGAATCAAAGTGTTGCATAACACATGCTTTCACTTTTCTAACAATTCATTTTCATTTGGGTTTTGGAGAGGAAATGAGTTTATGAAAGTTTCAAAGCTTTTCCATGCAAACATAGTAAGATTCGTAGAAAGGCAGACAAMAAGACATTTTCATGGGTCCTACCTCATCTCTAGAGTGAGGAAATCCAAAAGTGGCACAAGACAAGGTGGTGGGACACATGAAAAAGACACACAAATTAAAGAAATATATCTTGGTGCATGGGTCCCACCTTATATCTATAGGGCAAATAAATTTAAGAGTTGCATAGTTTATTAACACTTCTAAAGTTTTAAATTTCGAATTCCATTTTGAATTTTAAAAAATTTTGAACAATGGAGTTTTTTATGCAAAGTATTTCATTAGTATTTTTACATATTTATAATGTTTTGAATTCTAAGCTATTTATTTTATAGGTATTGTATAAAATTTTAAATTGTAGAATATATAGTTCAAAATATCATAAAAAATCTGAAATTTCAGCCAATATACATTCACCCAAAGTGTTAGATATTTTCATTTCAATTACCATAATAAAATCGAAACTCACTAAAATTTAAAACCATAATTTAAATTGTTATATCTCAAAGGGTTCGACAACAAACTTCAACCAACTATATACAAGGTATTGAATCTATAGATAGTATAATACCCATCAACTTTTGTCTAACAATATTAAATAGAGATGTTGCAATTTCTAATAAGCTAGTGGGCTTTTACATAACAAGTTAGAAATCGATCTTTTTCTTGATAGACAAGATAGAAATGGATTTAATCACCCATTTGATCACCTTAAATGAATTGAATTAGGTTGGATAAAGGAGTACCCATTAAGTTGACCTAATTGATTTGATTAATTGCACATGCATTCATCACCTCCAACTCAATATTTACAACATTAGTTAAGCAAAAAACAAATTTTTAAATCAGCTATAGGTGACTTAAAGCAACCATTCGAGATTTTTTTTTGTCAAAATGTGATCAGCTAGATCCACATTTATAGATATTGAGAACATAATATGAGCATCATTTCTCTCAAATAAGTCTAAGGTGATTGATGTAGGGATATTTGGCAGGTCTTAGATCGCACCACTTGGCGTCGGCCAAATATAAAAGGGGGTATTCACCTCGAGGTAAGTATCTTCAAAATCCCAAGAAAATCATCCTTGGCTATTAAGGACTAAGCTCTAAGCTCTCGTCTCTTGCATAGTCCAACCCCTCTTAAGCACTTGGCTAACTTGACCATCATAGTCTCCACCCCTAGGATAACACCCGGGACCTTTGACATGTGCTCTTCTCTTGTTTATAGATCAGACCTATCGGCCTCAGACACTAGTGAAATCACCTTGTCTCCCTTGGTCTCATATTTGGCAGCAACAATTGGTGTTGTTTATGGGAACATTTTCAAGACTTCCCTCTAAAAACAAGCTAACTTAATCCATCAAGTTTCTGATATGGTTGATAAGCAAGACAACACTCCTAACTCTCAGAACCTAGTCACGATGGATGAATTCAAGCTGGTCCTAGAAAGGTTGGACGACCTAGCCCAACGGTTGGATGAGGTACGGCGTCTGACAGGAGGCCACCCATAGGTTGGCTGCCTTGTAGGAAGCTAGGGGCAATACAGTGGATGATCCACACATGCACCACCAGACCAACGCCTGATCAACCAAGAGAAGGTTGACCCCTCAACATCCAACAACAGTAGCTGACGGGCTAGCAAGTCCCCTTCAAATACCTCATGGCTCCCCAACTGGAGAGGCAAACCCATGGGGTCCCACAACAACCATAGGGACCATGATCCCCACTATCGCCATTCGGAGAGCAACTGGGATGATGGCGGGTGCTTCGGCCACTACAGTCCTCCTCAGAGGTCTGGAGGCCAATTCTATGCCTCTCCCCATACTATGTCTGACCTTCATGATCTCCTCAACAACCACCGAGCTCACAAGGCTCAAGATGTACCAGCATCTGAGCACTCCAAGAATAGGGCCAACCCGTCCCACGTGAAAGAGAACCTGGATGAGGTCCAAGCCCTAATTAACCGACGTCTCAGTGACCTTCAGGTGTAAATAGGCACCATCCAACATCAGATATGGCAAGTGAAGGAGGGCCAAGGTGATGCCTCCACCAGTCAAAACCTCTAATCTACCCGGATGGAGGCCTTCACAGACTCCCACCTTAGAGCCGCTCCCACCCTGGAGACCTATGATGGGAGCATAGATCTAGACAACCACTTGGAAAGCTTCATACCCCTCATGCTCCTCTATGAGTACTCTAATGCCCTGATGTGCCAATCTTTCCAAGCCACTTTCAAGGGAGCAGCACACAGATGGCTCTCCACACTACCCCCTCAGTCCATTAACTCTTGGGACCAGATTGCAGATCTCTTCCTCTCCCACTTCATTAGTAGTCAATAGTGCTAAAAAACCATTGTTTTCCTAATGTCCATCAAGAAGAAGCACAGGGAAAGCCTTCGGGCGTATATGGACCGATTCAACCAGGGAGAGCTTGAAGTAAGGGATCTTGACTCCTCAATTTCCATGCACACGGCCATCAGCAGCCTCCAGCCAGGACCCCTCAGCTGGTCCATCTCCAAGACTCCGCCCAGGAACAAGGCCGAGTTCTTGAAGAAAGTCCAAAAGTACATCGCCGCTAAGGAGGCCGAAGACAACAAGCGCCTCAAGGAACTAGAGGCCGAGGCTAGCCGAGGGGCTACAAACAAGAAGATGAAGGAAAGGGGTGGCCAGGGCCACAACCACACCAATAAAGAGAAAAAGCTGTCGGCCCCTTCCTTCAACAAATATGTGCCACTGAATTCCACCCGAACACATATACTCATGCAAGTAGGGAAGGAGGAATACATGAAGTGGCCGACCAAGCTGAAGAGGAACCCTAAAAGAGGTAACCCCAAGAAGTACTATAAGTACCACCGCGACACTGACCACGATACCAAGGACTGCTACGAACTCAAGAATGAGATCGAGTCCCTCATCTACTGCAGGCACCTGAAGGTGTATGTTGGGGGCGATGCTAGAGCCTCGTCCTCGTAGCAACAGCAATAGGTCGGGCCCTAGGCCGATCACCCCCTACCTGGAGTTATTAAAGTCATTGTTGGGGGCTCGGCCTTGGGTGGAGCATCTACCTCGGCCCAGAAGGCATACGCCAGGTAGTACAACATCTAGAGCTTGGTGCCTAAAAGGCCAAGGCCGAAAGACACAATCTCCTTCTCTGACGATGACTTGCAAGGGGTCTCATTGCCCCATGATGATGCGTTGGTGGTTTCTATGTCTATCGCCAACTACATGGTGATGAGAATCCTCGTGGATAGTAGCTCATCGGCTGACATCTTGTTCTACGACACATTTGATATGATGCAGCTGACGCTAGATTGGTTCCAACCTGTAGATGTGCCATTAATGGGTTCTCCGGAGTAGTCATCAAGCCCAAAGGGAAGATCACCCTACCAGTCACAATAGGGACCGAGCCTCAGCAAGTTATCTAGATGACTGTGTTCTTGGTCATGAAGATAGGCTCCCCATATAATGCCATCATAGGTAGGCCGACCTTTCATTCACTCAAGGTGGTTTTCTCGTCCTTTCACCTCGCCATAAAGTTCCCCACTGAGCAAGGTGTGGGAGTAGTCAAGGGGAACCAGCAAATTGCTAGGCAGTGCTATGTTGTAGCACTAAAAGGCAAGAACAATGAAACTTTACTGCTGGAAGGGCTCAACCTCAGCAATTAACCAGCGAGCTGAGGCTAGCTGGCCGAAGACCTCATCTTGGTTCCCCTAGATGAGGCTTAGCTTGAGAAGACAATACGAGTCCAGTCATGCCTCTCTTAAGACACACTTTCCAAACAGGTAAGCTTCCTCAAAACTAATGCAGATGTATTTTCTTGGTCTACCGCTGATATGCCAGAAATTGACCCCTCGGTCATTACTCATAAGCTAAGTGTGGACCCGAGTTGTATGCCAGTTCGACAAATGAAGAGGAACTTTGCACCGAAGTGTTGAAAATCCATCGGAGAGGAGGTGGATAAGCTACTTGATGATGACTTCATCCGAGAGGTACACTACCCTAAGTGGTTGTCTAATGTAGTCATGGTTAAGAAACCTAATGGGAAATGACACATATGCATTCACTTCACAGATCTCAACAAGGCCTGCCACAAAGACAACTTTCCTTTGTTAAGAATTGATCACCTTGTCGATGCCACCACAGGCTGTGACTTGTTAAGCTTCAGGGAAGCTTCCTTTGGGTACAACTAGATCAACATGCACCCTGATGACGAAGAGAAGACATTGTTCATCACCGAGCATGACACCTACTGCTACAAAGTAATGCCATTTGGATTGAATAATGCTAGGGCCACCTACCAATGGCTGGTGAACAAGTAAGATATTCAAGGACCAGATGGGGAGGAATGTTGAGGCCTATGTCAACAACATGGTGAAAAGCCTAAAGGCTAAGCATAGCTCGGACCTCGGCAAGACCATTGGGGTGCAAAGGAAGTACAACATGAAGTCAAACCCCAACAAATGTGCCTTCAGTGTCTCCTTGGGCAAGTTTCTAGGCTTTATGGCCACTCAACGAGGCATAAAGGCCAACCCTGAAAAAATACAAATCATACTTGACATGGAGCCTCCTCGGTCCATCAAGGAAACTTAGAAACTGACCGGCCAAATTGCAACCCTCATCTGATTCATGTCAAAGTCAGCCGGCCACTGCATACCTTTCTTCCAAGTTATCAAGAAGCTAAAGGACTTCCAATGGACAGAAGAGTTCCAGAACGTCACCTCCTTTGCTCACGCTACCCCTCCTAGAAGAGACCTTATTCTTGTACTTCTCAATCAGGGACAAGGGCATCAACTTAGTTCTAGTACGAGAAGATGAAGGAATTCATTAGCTAGTTTATTATGTCAGTAAGGTCCTCTGTGACGTCAAGACCAGGTACCTAGAAGTGGAGAAGATAGCCTTCTTACTAGTAGTCTCGGCCAGAAAATTAAGGCCCAACTTCTAGGCTCATAACATCTCGGTACTGACCAACCAACCCTTCAAGTCAATACTCTCCAAACCAGAGACCTTAGATTGGCTAACCAAGTGGCCATCGAGTTGTCAAAGTTTAACTAACACTAACAGCTGAGGCCCGCAATAAAAGTACAAGTGCTGGCAGACTTCTTGGTCGAATGCACTTTTAGCCAAGCCCCCAGCCAGGCCCCTGAAGAGGATGAGAGGCCTCGACCCACCTGGACTTCGTTTGTGGATGGATCCTCTAGTGCCAAAGGAAGTGAAGCCGACTTCATACTTTTCACCACAAATGACAATAAGTTAGAGTATGCGCTATGGTTTGGCTTCCCTGCCTCCAACAATGAAGTTGAGTATGAGGCCTTGCTCACTARCTTACAACTCTCCGAAGACCTCGGAGCCAGGCACCTTGAGATCTTCAGTGACTCACAAGTGTTTGTAAACCATGTGAACAGGGAATATGAAGCTAGGGAACCAAATATGGCTAAGTACTTGGCTAAAGTTCGAGAATTAATCAACCATTTCCAACACTTCACCCTGTACTAGGTCCCACGGGCTGAGAACACAAGAGCCGATGCCTTGTTCAAACTTTCAAGCTATTTGTGATCGGCCCTCGGTTGCACAGTGCACATTGAAAACTTAGCACAACCCAAAATTGAAGAGAAGAAAGTGTATCCCGTCCTTGCTAATCCCTATTGGATGGACCCCATCCTCCCCTATGTACAATGCTAACAGCTTCCATCCAACAAGAATGAAGCAAAGAAGGTCCAACAGTAGTTAACCCGCTACGCCTTGCTTGAAGACAAGCTATACAGAAGATCCTTCACTTTTCCTTACCTTAGATGCCTCCACCGAGATGAGGGTGAGTACGTACTCTAAGAGATCCACAAAGGCATCTATGGCAACCACTTGGGGGCAAAGATCTAGCACAAAAGACACTTAGGCAAGGATACTTTTGACTGACCATTTAGAAGGATGCTATCGAGCTGGTACAGAAGTGTGATCGATGCTAGAGACACTCTAACGTCCTCCATCGACCTGTGATGACCCTCTTGGCCCTTGGCAACCCATGGTCCTTTGCAAAATGGGGAATGAACCTCCCTGGACCATTCCCCCCAGCCATCGCCATTGGGAATATGAAACACCTCATTGTAGTAGTGGATTACTTCACCAAGTGGGCCAAAGCCGAGTCCTTGGCAACCATCATGGCTAAGGCAATTCAAAATTTGTTCTAGAAGAATATTATTTACTATTTTGGCATCCCCCACATGTTTATCACAAACAACGGTCGACAGTTCGTCGATGCAAGGTTTAGAGAATGGTGTGGAAGTCTGGGGATAAGACAATAGTACACCTCGATAGGCTACCCCCAAACAAATGGGTTAGCCGAGGTCACCAACATAACCATCCTAGACAGGCTGAAGGTAAGACAAGACAGAGCTAAGGGGCTTTGGACAGATGAGCTATACATCATTCTATGGGCCTATCGAATGACACCTCGGACTGCCATGGACAAAACTCCCTTTAATTTAGCATATGGAACAAAAGTTGTCATCCCACCAAAGATCGGCCAGCTGATGCTTCGAACCGAGGTGTACCAAGAAGCTGAGAATGATGAGGAGTTAAGGAACAACCTTGATCTGTTGAAAGGCATCTAAGAGCAAGCTCAAATAAAGGTCACGGCCTATCAGCAAAGAGTTGTCAGATATTACAACTCCTAGGTCATAGAGCGTCACTTCAAGGAAGGTGACCTCATCCTTAGGAAGGTTATGGTTCCCGAGCCCGACGTCAGAAAGCTTGGCCTTAAGTGGAAAGGGCCCTACAGGATCAAGCAGGTGGTTAGCTTTGACACCTTTCGGCTAGAGTACATGAATGGAAGACTATTACCTTGTACCTGAAACTATGAGAACCTCCAAACGTATTATTAATGATGTAAAAATTGCTAGTGAAAAATTTTGTGAATAAAGTATGCAAGTTCCTCTCACCTTGGCTTGATTCACCATAGTGTAAACGTTCACATTTTATCCAATCGTCAGGACCACTCGACCGAATGACTGGCTATAGCACATAACCTTCATTAAGGTTATACACTTGGATTGGATGTCGGCCCAAGGCACATGACTCTTTGAGAGTCATATGCTTAGTCGCCTTTTTAGCAAAGGCAAGAACTTCTGGTACCTCGACCATTATTAATGGGCGGCCTTCGACACTGGCCTCAGTCTGAAAGACCCTCAAAAGAAGTGAGTCTTTGTGTAGGCSAAAGAGCTAATGTTAGCCCATTACTTAACACAAAAAATGATGAATAATACATTAAGGAAATAATGCTACTCCATCAAGGAAAAGGGACTCCGCGACCTCGACCGCGTACCATTCTCTAGTCCTCAGCCACATGCGAGTCCGATCATTAAGTCCCTAAGGAAGGACACCCCAGGGCCAGGCAGGCTAAGGCAATCGCCTCGTTTTCTTTACATTAAGGAAGAGGGTCCCGAGACCTCGACTCGACCTTTCCTTAATAGCCTTAAGGTGAAACGCCTTCGCGAGTAGCTAAGTCAGGAGTTAAGAGTTTCTTTGCAAAATATGCCTCTTTGGGGGAGGCATCGGCCCCTTGCGTGAGAGAAAAGAAAAAGTGAGAAAAAGAATGAAACGACACAATTTTGACAAGAAACTCAATATGGAAAAAAGTATATCAAAGAAAAAGAAAAAGAAACAAAAACTGTCCAAAGGCCACTGAAGAAGGGAGCCTTTGTTAGACGTTGTATGCCCTTAGCTCCAATCAGAATGATGTACATTTTGACATTTAATGTAAATGAATAAAGTACATAATTGATTCATGTTATTATGGTGTGTTTCTGTGTAATACCCTTAAACTGGACAAATATGAGACTCGTGTTAGTTTAGAATCTTCATAACCATTTGATAGATCTGGGGAGGTTTATCCTACCAAGGCTGACACTGATGTGCCACC
>NW_010729223.1:1350639-1375511 GCF_000365185.1 Nelumbo nucifera | reverse complement strand
AATAACTCATAGACAATATGAAAATAAAAACAACTTGGCTGAATTAAATAAAAATCAATCCATGGTTGTGATTAGGCTTTCCACAGCCCTAGCTACAAATAGATTAGTTCATGATAAAGGAAATTAAACAAACAAGGTATAAGAAAGAACTCATGATGTCGCCCCTTGAGGTTGAGATCAATGAACTTTTCCTTGCCACCGCTTTCCTCCTTTTCTCCTCCCGCGTTGTCGACTACCTTCTTGAAGGCTGAAACTCTCTTGGAGGATTTCTCCTTGATTGCTCCAGAAATTGATTGATTGATGCCATGGTGCTAGTCTTCCCCCCCTTTATATAGCTTTAGGAGGAGGGGCTGTTTCCAACTCCTTTTTGGAGTTCTTTATCAAAAATATAAAGTCCTAATTCCTAATGATTAGTTTAGATCTAATCCTATCCTATCTCTTATCTGGTAATCTCAATCTCCTTTATCTTTATCTAATTACATCAGAAAATTAAATCTGATAGGACTCTTTGCAGTTTCCTTATTCTTGTATTCGTATTGGCTTCTGCTGCAAATTGGGCTTCTGGTGCAAACTGGGCTTCCCTATGAATTTGCTCAGAATTTGGGCCCGATTTTGACATTAATGCACTCCGAATCTATCAAAACTCAAAACATTCAAATTGTAGAGTTGTTCCTTATCTTTCCAATGCATCTTGAATCATCTCAACCGGAGACCGGATGGGAGAGTTATGCTTGGATTACAATGCGGAGCCGAAACTGTGCAAAATTACCCGATTAGCCTTTTTTTCTCCTGACGCCTTCTTTCATGCCCTGAATTGAAATACAAGAATAATGAGTCCTGATGTAACTGTTTCTGGTCACGTACCAATTCTTTATTTTTTGGCTAAGTACGTCATCACTTGACCTGCTCCCAGGAGAGGATGGTGTAGCTCCCGGGTGGTGAACTGCCTGGGGGAGAGCTATGCCGAGCTGCCCGAGCTATGCCGAATTGGGGAGAGCTATGCCGAGCTCTCTGATGGCTAACTGCCTAGGAGAGAGCTATGCTGAGCTGCCCGTGCTATGACGAGCTCCCTGATGGTGAACTGCCCGGGGGAGAACTATGCCGAGCTCCCTGGTGGACTCGTCATTTGACCTGCTCCTAGGCGGTCTTTAACTCAGAGGATGGTGGAGCTCCCTGGTGTAGTGCGACCCGACTGCCCTCTGCATGAGGTGATCTCCTCTCCTTTGTAGGCGGCGGGAGCTGAGGGACCTGCGAGAACTCCATCTTTTTCTCCTCTTTGTAGGCGGCGAGAGCTGAGGAACCTGCGAGAACTCCATCTTTCCTCCTCTTTGTAGGCGGCGGGATCTTGAGGAACCTGCGAGAACTCCATCTTTCCTCCTCTTTGTAGGCAGCATGAGTTGAGGAATCTGCGAGAACTCCATCTTTCCTCCTCTTTGTAGGCGGCGGGAGCTAAGGAACCTACGAGAACTAAACCAGGGGGCCCGAGGGTATTTACCCGGCAGGGACTCTTTGATGCCTGAGTTAGCACTTTGATTGTAGAGGGCTTGAAGATGATATTAGAGGAATGAGAGAGCTAGAGAGCAGGGATTACCTCCATTTTTTCATTCTCTTCCCCTTGGCTTTGGGGGTCGGAGTCCTTATATAGCGGTGCCTAGTCACATCAGGCGTAACTGCCACTACCCTAGCCATTACTACCAGGACTGAGGTGGCAGGTGCAGGTTGCTGCTGTAGGGTACGGACTCGTCTGTCGTGCCATGCTTTTTAGAGACGGCAGGCACGACGCCGCCTGGCAAGAGATGTGGGCGCTGCCACCAGATCTATCAGGTACGGTTGTTAGGCAGGAGATCTTCCTGCGATATGCCGAACTGCTCTTCTATACCGAGCTACCCTGCAAGTGGCGAGCTGCCTATGGCGATGATCTCCCTGGTGGCTACTTGGTGACCAGCTCCCTAGTAGTGAGCCACCTTGATGAGCTACTGAGTGCGCTGCCTTGGGGGCGAGCTCCTTGGAAAGCTGCCTAAATCCTTGGTGGCGAGCTCCTTGGAGAGTTGTCGAGCTCCTTGGTGGCGAGCTCCTTGAAGAGCTGCCTAACTCCTTGGTGGCGAGCTCCTTGGTGAGCTCCTTGGCGAGCTGCCTAGTTCCCTGGTGGTGAGCTCCTTGGCGAGCTCCTTGGAGAGCTGCCTAGCTCCTTTGTGGGCTCCTTGGAGAGTTACCGAGCTCCTTGGTGGGCTCCTTGGAGAGTTGCCGAGCTCCTTGGTGGCGAGCTCCTTGGTGAGCTGGCGAGCTCCTTGGAGAGATGCCTAGTTCCTTTGTGAGCTCCTTGGCGAGCTCCTTGGCGAGCTCCTTGGCGAGCTCCTTGGTGAGCTCCTTGGAGAGCTGCCGTGAGGTGCTAGGTGTCATAATTCCATTGGAGGGCCAAATCTGCCCTCATCATTTGCCCCCCACTCCCGAGTTGAGAGTAACTCGGCGGAGAGAGTAGATTTCTCCTTTTGGCCCATAAGTCGACGAGCTAGTAAGCGCTGATCTAATTTCTTAAGCTCTGGGAGCTACTTGTAAGTGGCAAGCTACCTGTAAGTGGCAAGCTGCCTGTAAGGTGAGGAGGTCTCCGCCAGTTCAGTACTGTAGCCCTTAGGCTATGGGGGGCAACTTATAGTCCACTTTTGCTGATTTTGCCCATGCTGAAGAAGCGACTGGGTCTTAAGCAATAATGTGGCCCATAGGCTTTGGGAGCGACTCATAGTCCACTCTTCTTGACTTTGCCCATGCCGGAGAGGCAACTGGGTCTTAAGCGGTTGTGTTGCCCATGCCGTAGAGGCGACTGGGTTTTTCAGCAGTAACGTAGCCCGTAGGCTTTGGGAGTGACTCGTAGTCCACTCTTTTTTGACTTTGCCCGTGCCGAAGAGGCGATTGGGTCTTTAAGCAGTAATGTGGCCCGTAGGCTTTGCCTGTGACGTGCCGAGCTGACCAGGTGCCGAGCTACCTGTGAGGTGCCGAACTGACGAGGTGTTGAGCTGCCTATGAGGTACCGAGTTGACCAGGTGCCGACCTACCAGTGAGGTGCCGAGCTGACCAGGTGCCGAGCTACCAGTGAAGTGTCAGGCTGACCGGGTGCCGAGCTACCTGTGAGGTGCTGAGCTGATCAAGTGGGTGCCTTAGAGCTATGATTGCGCTGTATCAGCTTCGTAATGCCGGACACCCACTCCTACAAGAAGCTACTAGGAGCTCGACCTTCGGGGGCAGCACTACTAACTTTAGGTCGCCAGCTCACACGGGAGCCCTGGAAGGCTCGACCAGTAAGGGCGCCTATGTAGTCTGTTGGCCACCAACTCCCGCGGAAGCCACGAAGARCTCATCTTTGTAGGGGGGACCTTGCGAAGAGGACTGATGAGGCTTTATCCAAATTGAAAGTAAAGTTACTTAATCTGTTAGCTCCCTGCATAGTCTTTGAGTTCATAAAAAATGTAAATTATAAAGTGAGAGCTTCAATTTCTAAAAAAGTGAGAACTTAGCTTTCTGGGAGAAGAGGACTTAGCTTTTGTAAAATGAGAACTTAGCTTTTGTAGGATGAGAACTTAGCTTTTTGTAGCGTGTTCCCATAGACGGCGCCAAATGATGTAACTGTTTCTGGTCACGTACCAATTTTTTATTTTTGGCTAAGTACCTCATCATTTGACCTACTCCCAGGAGAGGATGGTGGTGAACTGCCTGGGGGAGAGCTATGCCGAGCTGCCCGAGCTATGCCGAGCTAGGGAGAGCTATGCCGAGCTCCCTGATGGCTAACTGCCTGGGGGAGTGCTGAGCTGCCCGCGCTATGCCGAGCTCCTTGATGGCGAACTGCCCGAGGGAGAGCTATGTTGAGCTCCCTGGTGGTGAGCTACCTTGGTGGACTCGTCATTTCACCTGCTCCTTGGGGGCTTGTAACTCAGAGGATGGTGGAGCTCCCTGGTGTTGCATGACCCGACTGCCCTCTGCATGAGATGATCTCCTCTCCTTTGTAGGTGGCGGGATCTGAGGGACCTGCGAGAACTCCATCTTTTCCTCCTCTATGTAGGCGGCGGGAGCTGAAGAACCTGCGAGAACTCCATCTTTCCTCCTCTTTGTAGGCGGTGGGAGCTTGAGGAACCTGTGAGAACTACATCTTTCCTCCTCTTTGTAGGCGGCGAGAGCTTGAGGAACCGGCGAGAACTCCATCTTTCCTCCTCTTTGTAGGCGGCGGGAGCTAAGGAACCTGCGAGAACTCCATATTTCCTCCTCTTTGTAGGCGGCAGGAGCTGAGGAACCTACGAAAACTGAACAAGGGGGCCCAGGGATATTTACCCGGCGGGGACTCTCCGATGCCTAAGTTAGCACTCTGATTGTAGAGGGCTTGAAGATGATATTAGAGGAATGAGAGAGCTAGAGAGTAGGGATTACCTCCATTTTTTCATTCTCTTCCCCTTGACTTTGGGGGTCAGAGTCCTTATATAGCGGTGCCCAGTCACATCAGGCGTAACCGCCACTGCCCTAGCCATTACTGTCAGGACTGAGGTGGCAGGTGTAGGCTGATTCTGTAGGGTACGGACTCATCAGGCGTGCCATGCTTTTCAGAGACGGCAGGCATGACGCCGCCTGGCAAGAGATGTGGGCGCTGCCACCAGATCTGTTAGGTACGGTTGTCAGGCAGGAGATCTTCCTGCGATATGCCGAACTACTCTTCTGTACCGAGCTACCCTGCAAATGGCGAGCTGCCTATGGTGACGAGCTCCCTAGTAGTGAGCCACCTTGATGAGCTACTGAGTGCGCTGCCTTGGTGGCGAGCTCCTTGGAGAGCTGCCTAACTCCTTGGTGGCKAGCTCCTTGGCAAGCTCCTTGGAGAGTTGCCGAGCTCCTTGGCGAGCTGCCGAGCTCCTTGGCGAGCTGCCTAGCTCCTTGGTGGGCTCTTTGGAGAGTTACCAAGCTCCTTGGAGAGCTGCCTAGCTCCTTGGTGAGTTCCTTGGTGAGATGTCGAGTTCCTTGGCGAGCTCCTTGGTGAGCTCCTTGGAGAGCTCCTTGAAGAGCTGCCGTGAGGTGCTAGGTGTCATAATTCCATTGGAGGGCCAAATTTGCCCTCATCAAGTCCAATTAAGTACTAATTAAGTATAAAAGACTGAATATTTAGGGATAAAAATATGATAATTTTTATTCTTATCAAATCCCCCCATACTTAAACCTTGYTCATCCTCGGGCAAGACAAAATTCAAGCAAAAATAAAACAAGAACAAACTAACTATCCTATCGATTTTTAAATTCAACTCTCCTTCATCTTTCTCCACAAATATTCTAGGTTAACTATTGCAAACCGTTAAATCAATACAACCAAGTCATAAACGACTCATTCATCAGTCAATCCAATTTTTGCTACTGCAAACCAGGTAGTAAATCAGGGAATACCTCTTTATTTATTTATTTTTTTGGGAGTGGGTGCATTTTATACTCCATCTCACTTTTGGATCACTCGGCCAGTAGGTGCATTTTATGCTCCGTCCTACTGTTGAATTTGGTGGCTAATAGGTGCATTTTATTCTCCATCCTACTATTGAATTTGGTGGCTAGTAGGTGCATTTTATGCTCCATCCTACTGTTGAATTTGCTAGCTAGTAGGTGCATTTTATGCTCCATCCTACTATTGAATTACTTGGTTGGTAGGTGCATTTTATGCTCTATCCTACCAATTGTAGTAATGGTAAAACAACTACCCCATTTACTTAAACTTGAATTTAGGACTGGCTTAATTGGAAATGGCTTCAGATAAGTCATGTACTCCTTAATCGTACCTCATTACTAGGTTCACAAGAATTTTCCTAGAACATTGTTTCAATTGATTTCAAAAGAGTTGAGGTTTTGATTTTTTTCTTTGAACTGAAATAAAATCCTATACTCTCCCCCCCCCCCCACTTATTCTACGTATTTTCTTCAATGTAAGGTAAAAAGAAAAGGTGGAAATAACTTAACTATAAAAACAAGAAGAGAAAAAAAAAAGAAAAACAAACTTCCCTGTTTTTAATCATAAACCGGATCCTCCAGGTCTTGTAGTTACAACTTCCGATGTTTTCCCCTCTCATCCATCATGGGTGGGTTTAAATCTGGAAGAGGGGCCTGCACAATAGATGGGAGGAGTTTCGTGTGAGCTGGAGGTGTTTCAATGGAAGGTTGTAATTGCTTGGTAGAGGCCGGTCCATCCAATGGTAAAAATTTTCCTTGTCTTGGCTTGAACTCTTCCCGACCGGCCTCCAAATAGTTCAAAACCTCCTTAACTTCTTCATCCAAGACCTACACATTTTTACAAGAATTAAGACTGCAATGTTCTAAAGGATCATCTGTATCGACTTCAGCTGCCCAAACATCTATGCAATCAATTGCATATATTTCATGTTCAATTGTGTTGGGATACTTCATGTTTTAAATACATTAAATACTACTTCTTCCCCATTGATTCTAAGAGTAAGTAGACTTTTTTGCACATCAATTAAAGCATTACCAGTAGCAAGAAAAGGTCTCCCTAAAATCAAGGGCATTGTCCTATCTTCCTCCATATCCAACACAATGAAGTCAGCAAGTATAATAAAATTGTCCAGTTTGACTAAAACATCTTCTACTATTCCCCTAGAATATTTGATACTTCTATTAGCTAATTGCAGAATAATAGTAGTAGGTGTTAGTTCATGCAATCCAAGTTTTTCAAAAATAGAATATGGCATTAGATTTATATTGGCACCTAAATCGCATAAAGCTTTCTCCAAACTCAGTATCTCCTATGGTGCAAGGAATAGAAAAACTCCCTGGGTCCTTGAGCTTTGAGGGCAATTTATTTTGAAGAATTGCTGAACATTCTTCGTTCAATTTCACCATTTTGCATTCCTCCCATTTCCTTTTATTCGACATCACCTCTTTCAAAAATTTGGCATATTTTGGCATCTGTGAAAATACATCAAGAAGAGGAAGGTTAATATGTATTTTTCTAAACACCTCTAAAAATTTTTCAAATTGTTTATCCAAGTTAGCTTTCAAAACTCTTTTAGGGTAGGGGAGAGGAAGTTTAATGGCATCTAAATTTAGTTTAGGTGTACTCCCTTTGATCTCCATTTGTGAATCGGCTACCTCAATTTTTTGATCATCATCCTTGATCTCACCAATAATCTTTCCACTTCTTAAGGCAATGGCGTTCACTTCCTCAAGCTGTTTGCCACTTCTCAAAGTAATTGCCTTGCAATGCTCCTTGGGATTGACTTCAGTTTTGCTAGGCAAAGTACCTTGAGCTCTTGCATTGAATGAACTAGCCATTTCACCTATTTGCATCTCCAAGTTCCTATTTTGGCTAGTTATTTGATCAACCTTTGCCTCCAACCTGTCATATTGCTTTTCCATTTTCTCAAACCTTTCAAAAGTAGCCCCAATGAATTTCTCAAAAGTTGTTTCATAGGAGGGTCTGTTTTCTTGTGGTGCTTGGGCCTGATTTTGATTCCTTCGTTGAAAGTTATTTTGGAAAGGTTGCCTTTGGTTGCCTCCTTGGTTTCCTGGATTTTCCCATGCTAAGTTGGGGTGATTCCTCCATCCAGAGTTATAAGAATTCGAGTAAGGGTTGTTTGGTTTCCGATTGGGATTATTGACAAACTGGACTTGCTCCATCCCATGACAATCTGAATTATGGTGATTTCCCCCACAAGATTCACACACTTTTGGATGGTTGGAGAGAACATTGATGTTCACTCATTCCAAGGTCTTGGCTATCGCATCAACTTTGGAAGCAAGCAGAGAATACCCATCCACATCATAAACACCAACAACCTTTTTTGTAATGCTTCTTTAATTAGACCAATGGTAGTTATTAGCTGCCATTTCTTCAAGGAGAACATTTGCATCTATAGCATTCTTGTTCATGAGAGCCCCACCAGCTGCTGCATCAATAGTACTTCTCATTTGAGGGGAGAGACCATTATAGAACGTCTATACTATCAACCAATCCGGGATACCGTGATGAGGACACTTTCTTTGCAAGTCTTTGAACCTTTCCCATGCTTCATAGAGAGTCTCTCCATCAAACTGAGTGAAGCTGGTGATGTCATGACTCAATTTAGCAGTTTTTCCTAGTGGGAAGTATTTTGCTAGAAATGCCTTTGTGAGCTGATCCCATGTAGTAATTGATCCCGAAGCATGAGAGATTAACCATGTTTTGGCTTTGTCTCTAAGAGAAAAAGGCAATCAACGACTGAACTTGCAACGGTTTAATTGAAAGCGCTAAGACTATTGGTCCACCTAACCATCCCAATGAACATCAATTTATTAAATTAACCAAGATGATTTATTATTTTCATAAGCTGAAGTCTTTCCTAATTTATCTGATATTCCCTCCCAGGATATATCAGACCTACTTGTATCAAGTAACCCTTCGATCCCTCGATTAGAGTTCTTGAGATAGAAAGTGCATTAAGTTCTATGAAAAACCTGTATCATTAGATGAATCATGTATATATATTCCTATATACCATTCAATTCACACTATGAATTATTTAGTCTTTTATATGAATTCCCATTCTGGTTCATTCATATAAACCAAATTAACTAGGAGGTGGCCAAGCTCCTAATTGAATTACGCATAATAACTCATAGACAATATGAAAATAAAAACAACTTGGTTGGATTAAATAAAAATCAATCCATGGTCGTGGTTAAACTTTCCACAGCCCTAGCTACAAATATATTAGTTCATGATAAAGGAAATTAAACAAACAAGGTATAAGAAAGAACTCATGATGTCGCCCCTTGAGGTTGAGATCGATGAACTTCTTTTCCTTGCCGCCGCTTTCCTCATTTTCTCCTCCTGCGTTGCCGACTGCCTTCTTGAAGGCTGAAACTCCCTTGGAGGATTTCTCCTTGATTGCTCCATAAATTGATTGATTAATGCCTTGGTGCTAGTCCACCCCCCCCTTTATATAGTTTTAGGAGGTGGGACTATTTCCAACACCTTTTCGGAGTTCTTTCTCAAAAATAGAAAGTCCTAATTCCTAATGATTAGTTTAGATCTAATCCTATCCTATCTCTTATCTAGTAATCTCAATCTCCTTTATCTTTCTAGAATTACATCAGAAAATTAAATCTGATGGGACTCTTTGCAATTTCCTTATTCTTGTATTCGTATTGGGCTTCTGCTGCGAACTGGGCTTCCCTACGAATTTGCTCATACTTCGGACCCAATTTTGACTTTGATTCAATCCAAATCTATCAAAACGTAAAACATGAAAGTTGTAGAGTTTTTACTTTTCTTTATAATGCATCTTGAATCATATCAATCGGAGACTGGATGGGAGAGTTATGCTTAGATTATTATGTGGTGCCGAAACTGTGCAAAATTACCCGATTAGCCTTGTTTTTCTCCTGACGCCTTCTTTCATGCCCTGAATCGAAATACAAGAATAATGAGTCCAATTAAGTACTAATTAAGTATAAAAGATTAAATATTTAGGGATAAAAATATGATAATTTTTATTCTTATCAGCCTTCCATCATTAGCATGAAAATGGGTCCTTCAATAATGAGGAAACACCATAAAATTGGGCTATCCATTTGCTGCTGGATCTGTTGAAATGTTTCATAAGATGATAGGGGCATCATAGACCGATGTGGGAGGGGCTTATCCTAAAATGGAAGACTCTCTCATGATACCTTGGCGTTCACGAATATTGTGATTGAGCACTCATTGGACAAAAATGTTTAACCTAAAATGGCAATGAACCTTGTTTGACAGAGGCCTAAGGGAAAGCTCATATGATGAGTGGATATGATCCATCACAGAAAGGTGGTGGGGTTATGCAGCTGAAACAGTTGGCTCCATGCACCCAATGTGATTTCCCACATTTCAAGAGACATAATTCGCAGTCTCTATCACTAAGATAGGAGGGAAATCTTAGAGATGAACAAATGGGAACGGAACATAGATTAAAAGCCATATCTATGTGGATAACATGAATCAAATTAGGTTGTGTACTAATGTTTGCTTTTTATTAGAAATGATAAACGGACAATTCGCTAAACTATTGGACGACAACAAACTTAAGGGCCCAAACTATGCTGACTGGTACCGTAACGTTATGCTAGTCCTCACTTCAGAGAAGTTGGACAAAGTAGTTTAGAATCCTGCCCCAGAACGTCCGGGTGATAGGGCTTCTAAGGCCCGTAGGAGGGACTACCAGGAATGGGAAGAGGAAAATTCCCTAGCCTGCTGCTACATCATAGCCTCCTTGGATAATTTGATACAATGACAGTTCGATCAGATCGAATTGTCCAAGGATATCTTGGATAGTCTAAGCACGATGTACGAAGAGCACAATCATTCTACTCGACAGAAGGTCTTGAAACAGTTCATGACCACGCAGATGTCCAAGAACCAACAGGTTCATGACCATTGTCTAAAGATGATGGGTTATATTAATGAACTTGAGGCTCTTGGATCCAGGTTTGACCATGTCACGAAGGTGGATGCCATCCTAAATTCTTTGCCTCCTTCCTTCAAACAGTTCATCATGAACTACAACATGAACAAGCTAAATGTTAGCATTCAGGAACTCAGCAATATATTGCAGAGGGCCGAAGAACTGATAAATAAGGATGAGCCCATTGCTATGCTTGTTGAAGCTAGAAAATCGGGCAATAAGAAGAGGAAGGCAAAGAGAAAGCCTCAGAAGAAAGCTGCCAAGTCCAAAAGGTAGAAGAAAGACAGAGCATCAGATGCTTGTCACTTTTGCAAGCAGATCGGCCACTGGAAGAGGAACTGTCCTCAGTACCTGGAATCCAAGAAACAAGGTAATTTCGAATCCTGTGTCATAGAAACCAATTTGTTGGTAACTTCTACTTCCTTGTGTATTGACTTTGGGGCTTCGACTCATGCGTGTAACTCACTGTAGGGGTTCAGGATAAGCAGAAGACTGAGTGATGGAGAAGTAACTCTTTACTTGGGGACTTCTACAAGTATTGCAGCAACAGCTATAGGAACTTTAGAATTAATTTTCAGATAATGAACTATTGTACTAAAAGATTGTCTTTATGTACAGAATTTGAGAAAAAATTTGATTTCTGTTTCAAAACTGTGTGCGGATGGATATTCTGTTCTTTTTAGTAATACGATTACTATTAAACGAAATAACAAATTCCTCGCATACAGAGAACTTGAGAATGGTCTCTATGTTTTCCATCATTCTTTGGAAACTAACATAACCGAAACTACGTCGGGTGACATCCCCAAGAAAAGAACCCATGATACAGTTAATCCCACGTGCTTGTTGCATTACCGACTTGGCCATATTAACATAGATCGTATCACAAGGTTGGTAAAGGATGGTCCTTTGGATTTTCTAATTGTATAAGATCTTCCAACCTGTGAACCTTGCCTTCAGGGTAAGATGACGAAACAGCCATTTAACAGTAAGCCTGAAAGATGTACAGGCACGCTTGACCTTATACATACTGATGTATGTGGTCCCATGAGTGTTAGGACACGTAAGCAGCACGTTTATTTTATAACATTCACTGATGATTACTCTCAGTATGGTTACAATGATACACAAGTTTGAATCATTTGAAAAGTTTAAAGAGTTCAGACAAGAGGTCGAGAAGCAATTAGGGAGAGAAATTAAGACCCTTCGATCAGATCGAGGTGGCAACTATCTCTCTGACGAATTCAGGGACTACTTAAAGGTCAATGGGATAGTGTCATAGCTAGCTCCTCCTACTACACCACAACTAAACGGTGTGTTAGAGAGGAGGAACAAGACTTTATCGGATATGGTCCGATCATTTCTCATACACTCAGAGTTGCCCACATCCTTTTGGGATTATGCATTAGAGACTGCGATATACGTGCTAAACCGGGTTCCAACCAAATCAGTTCCAAAGACTCCTTATGAGCTTTAGACCGGAAAGAAACCAAGTGTAAGACACTTGAAGAATTGGGGTTGTCCAGCACATGTTAAAAGAACGGGTACGGACAAATTGGAATCCAAGACCAGTCGTTGCCTATTCGTAGGCTACCCCAAAGGCTCTGTGGGTTACCTATTCTGTGACTCAGGAGAACAGAAGGTGTTCCGTAGTCGAAATGCCCATTTCTTGGAGGATGATTACATCCTGAACAATCATCGTCAAGAAGTTGTTCTTGATGAGGAGAGCTCAGGGGTAGTGGTTGATGTTCCACAAGTTCCAGGTAATGATTAACCTAGAAGATCTACCCGGGTTTCTAGGCCTCTAGTTCATTTCGGCTATGACTAGGATAGTTACCTGGTGGAAGCTACGACCAGTGAGGAGGATCCCATGACTTATACGGAAGCTATGTTGGACATAGATTCCTTGAAGTGGGTAGATGCCATGAGAGCTACGATAGACTCAATGGAGACTAATAGAGTCTGAACTCTAGTAGATCCGCCCCCTGGGGTAAAAGCAATTGGTTGCAAATGGATCTATAGGAGGAAGAAGGGTCCCGATGGTAAGGTTGAGACCTACAAGGCTCGTCTTGTGGCGAAAGGGTACACTTAGAAAGAGGGAGTCAATTATGAGGAAACCTTTCACCAGTGGCCATGCTTAAATCCATTAGGATCCTGCTAGCTGTAGTAACATACCATGATTGCGAGATTTGGCAAATGGATGTCAAAATTGCATTCCTGAATGGAGATCTTAGTGAAGATATCATGCAACGACCGCAAGGTTTCATAGCTGCAAGTCAGGAACACATGGTATGTAAATTAAACCAATCCATATATGGACTTAAGCAAGCTTCTAGGAGTTGGAACATCCGGTTTGACTCTACCGTCAAAAAGTTTGACTTTGAGCAAAATCCGGATGAGCCCTGTGTTTATAGGAAATCTAGTGGGGGATAAGATTACGTTCCTGGTTCTGTATGTAGATGACATTCTACTCGTTGGGAATGATGTAGGAAGGTTGACTACGGTGAAAGTATGGCTTTCATAGCAATTCTCCATGAAAAATCTTGGAGAAGCCTCCTATATACTGGGTCTTTAGCTCTATAGAGATAGATTAAAGAGGTTAATAGGATTATCTCAATCTGCTTACATTGATAAGATAGTCAAGAGATACAGCATGGAGAACTCCAAGAAAGGAAATGTTCTTTTCAGGCATGGTGTCACTCTCTCCAAAGGAATGTGTCCCAAGACTCCCGAGGAGATTAAGGGCATGAAGGACGTTCCCTATGTCTCAGCCGTAGGGAGCATCATGTATGCCATGTTGTGCACTCGTCCTAACATCGCTCAAGTAATGAGTGTGGTAAGCAGATTCCAGTCAAACCCAAGGCAGGAGCATTGGACTGCTATGAAAAACATACTCAAATACCTTCGAAGGACAAAAGAGTTATGTCTGGTATTCGATGGTAGTTCACTACAGATCCAAGAGTATATTGATGCCAACTTCCAATTAGATCCAGATGATAGGAAGTCTACATTTGTATACATTTTCATGACAGTGTATGCCCTTAGCTCCAATCAGAATGATGTACATTATGACATTTAATGTAAATGAATAATGTATATATTTGATTCATGTTCTTATGGTGTGTTTCTATGTAATACTTTTAAACTGGACATATATGAGACTCGTGTTAGTTTAGAATCTTCACAGTTGTTGGATAGATTTGGGGAGATTTATCCTGCCAAGGCTAACACTGATGTGCCACCAAGTTGGTTGGGGTAGCTTGTCTCAGCTGCCAGGGTGAGACCTGAGGTACATGTTGTGTGGGTTTTCTTGAAACCCCGAATCGGACCAGAATTCCAGTATTGCCCTGAACCTTGGAGATATATGGGAAAAACTGGAATGTTACACCTGACCCCTAGACTCGATTATGATACTGCACTAGGTGTCGGATTGGGCTGTCGTTGATATGCTAATCAGTGAGATCCTTAGAGGGGGTTAAAACCTGGGTATGTTGGGACAGTCCGAGAATTCAACTGACTGGGTGATCATAGTGACAGGATCAGCCCCATTGTTGGACAAAGTGAATGATCAGGGATGCACTCTCTCTGATGGAAATCAAAGCTGCCGGCAGCCGATTTCAACCGTTGAATTTTGTTTTGCAAAATATATTTATATAGAGATATACATATATACATATATATATTATGGTTTCAAAATGTTTGCAAAAGGTTTTAATTCCCGGGATCCATGTGAGTAGAGAGTGCAGCACTGTTCCTTGCAGCCGAGGGAGAGGTCCTCTCTTGTCGAGCAGTGTTCGAGCATTATGGGCTGAGAGGTTAGACCATTGAGAGTAATACCTGATGGGCTAATCTTGAATCTGCCCACAATCCTTGGGTTTTTATAAGGTGGCTTGACCCAGGGACCATTTAGTGTAAATGTTGGGCCCATTAAGAGMCCATGGTGATGGACTCAGGGGTTCACTGTNAGGGGTTCACTGTCTCCTACAGTGAATTCAACCAAGCCTTGTAACAGAGGTTGGGCTGAACCCATGTGGTTGATGTGTAGATCAATGTTTGGGTCCCATGCCATACAAGGATACCCAACTGGGCAGCAGTTTGGAGGATAAGTGAGCACATGGACTTAATGGGCCTAAAACCCAATTCGAACTGGTTTAATATGATTAATTAAAGAAGGGCGGTTCTGGGATTTAGATCAGCAAATAGGATTAGAGAATGTCCCTATCCACTCAGAGAGTCCAGATCCAAATAGAGATTTGGATCAGGAAACTCCTAATCAAATTAAGAGGGCTGATTTTTATCTGGAGATAAGATAAGGGATTATCCTTATCTCTTAAAAAGAGTCTAGATCCAAATACAAGATTTGGATTAGGAAACTCCTAATGGGATTAGGATAAGCTCTTTCTAAGGCTATAAATAGAGAAGGGCGAACCCCAGTTCACCCATCAAATTACTGATTCAAGAGAGAAGACAGCTGCAGTTGGACTGATGCCATCTTCTGCTCTTGTCTTCTCCAGTTATTGCCGCCATTGCCAGTTTGATCTCCACCTGTAGGAGCGATCAAGAAAGGTTCTTAATATCAGTTTTTGGGAGAAAAACTGATCTGAAGTCGTGTTCACTTGCCCTCCATCAGATTCTTGGTGAAGAATCAAGTTCTTGCTAAAGAACCACCCTGATGATTCTACTCCACCCTATGCTATGTCATCTTCAGTGGGAGCAGTCTTTGGTGATATCCTTGGGTGTGAACACTTTCATTGGGAGTTACTACTACTCTGTATCAGGTATATCCCTCTCCTACCTTTTGGTTTCAGATCTGGTATAGTTTCGGTTCAAGATTGATCCTTGAAAATGCGGTTTTCTAAAATAGGGAATGTGATTCCCACATGGGAGAGAGAGAAATTTTTGAAATTTCGCCCAACCTACCTATAAGGTTCAGCCATCCGTATGATTGATCTCTCATCCCTTCAACCTTGACCCTATGCAAGCATCCTCACTCAGCCCCAATGTCAACATGCTCGTTGGCCGCCACCTCCTATTGCATGGGCTGTTGAGTGCCACCCTGTCCCTTGGCCGTGCCTGCCACCTTGGCTACCTTCTTGTTCCAAAGGTATGGACCTAGTTAGCTGATGTTGAAGTTGGGGAAGAATGCCACCACTTGAGCTTGGGTGTCCTCGATCCCCTTTAGATAGGAAGAGGCATCAAACTTGGCCAATTCCTCCTTGTAGGCCTCTGAGGCCTTGTACTCCATAGCTCGGATGGATGCCTCCTAAAATCTCTTCTCCACCTTGTCTAGTGAGGTCTTGGCGGCCCTCATCTACTCCCTCTTAGCTGCCACGTCGGCCTCAAGATTCTTACGACACTCGTGTTCCCCATGAGCCATCTCGACAATGGCCTCTCAGTTGGCCCACTCCTTAGCTAACTAGTGCTTTAGCTGTTCGATCTCCTCTTGCAACATCCATAGTTGTTGTATCATTACCTCCATTTTTTTTAGAATCCGACAACACAAGAAGACATTTACCTCGGCCAGCTTGTTGAGTAACATGTCTAGGACATCCTAGGGGGTAGACTTGGGTCCACGACTGACGATCTCCAGGAGGAAGCATGCCAGTGATCGAGGCGCGACCGACACCTACGCTGCTCAGAGAGTCGTCCTCCTTGATGCTCCAGTTTGGGCATGACACCCGATGCACCGCTAGTAGGATGTCATCTCGCGGGTCCAAGGAGTGAGGCCCTGACTGCCAAGATCCCCCACCCTTAGCTCGGCGGTCCTTCACCACAACCTTATTCGCACTTAGATCTTGAGGAACATCGGCCGATCGATTGGGTGTGGCCGCCTTTGTCTTCTCAACCTTGGCATTCCCCTTTGGCCGAGGCGGTTCCTTCTCGCTTAGCCTCCATGAAGGCTCCTCAGTCAGGCCCTTCCTAGACTTTGCCATCGCAACATGCAAAAGTCTCTCTTTCAAGCTACCATCCATTTCTACAACCAATGAAGACGACAAATGTTAGAAGAATGACAATGAACAATAAACAAGTGACACAACTAGCCAACAGAAGGAGTGCCTACACCGATGGGGGGGGGGCAAGACTGAGGCCACCCAACACCAAGGCCTCCTCCACCACTAAGGGTCTAGCATGAATCATTCCAGTTAGCCGAATCCAATTTATCATGGATGACTCCTCCTCGCAACTGTACGGCCTGATCCTCTCAACCAACAAATCTGGCATTCCCAATTAGACCAGAGGAACCATCCATGTGGGTAGCTAATGAAGAAAAACTTCTTCTTTCAGTTGTGGATAGACAATGGGTTATCCACTATCCTACCTTGTCGGCCTTAGAAGTACCACAGACCTTCCACGTAAGGATGCTTCCTCAATGCGAACAAACCCCAGAAGACTTTCAGGGTCACGAACACATCTCGGAGGCAGGTCATCACCAACACGACCACTATGGTCCTAATGGCATTCAGAGCAAGCTGGTTGAGAGAAATGTTAGTAGTTAAGGATTTTTGGGATGAGGGTAGGCAAAGAAAAACGAAGACTGAAGTGGAGGTAGTGCTCGTGCACACCTCCCCCTCGGCAAGCTGCCACGGTCAATCACCCACGTAAGGGAATCTAACCCTATAGCCCCCTAGGATGTGATAAATCTCGGATAGAGCCCTCACTTGCTCTTTGTCGATCTTACTGTGATCACAGGTGAAGACTCAAGGTTTGATCAAATGGTAAAGACTCACTCAACCAACATCCCTATTTAAAGGAAAATGTACGGCTCAGATCTCTTTGATCCAACAGCCACGAACTACCTAATCTGATAGCCCAAATCGAAGGAATGAGCCAGTTTGCCTGTTAGCTTCAGGTCAAGAACAACCCAAACTGGATGCCCCTCCACACAGTTTCACGCACAGCCTCGATCGGTCAACACCAACGCCCGTCCCGTGTACGAACCTGCACCGAATGACGTCAATACTCGTATGGGGCATGACCGGTGAATGCGGACATCCCACACCCATGATGGCCACGATCACACATTCTCAGCCCATAACAATCCTTTATTGAGATGGAGAGCAAATAGAGAAGCAATCGCCACACAACCGCCAAGAAGAGTCCTCTACAACCGAGGTTGATGCCTCCACACAACTTCATTGTATTCTCTTCAACCGAAGCCGAGGTCTCCACACAACACACCCTCCAACCTCAACCATTACAGCCTTAAGAGTGGGGGGCAAGTGATGTAGGGATACTTGGCAGGCCTCAGATCACACCACATGGTGTCGACTAGATCAAATCCTAACCGCACATCACTAATTGCTTCTAACCATTCCTAAGGCAAGGTTAGCTATAAAAGGGGGTACTCACCTCAAGGTAAGCATATTTAGAATCCCAAGAGAATCATCCTTAGCTATTAAGGACTAAGATCTGAACTCTCGTCTCTTGCTTAGTCCGAGCCCTCTTAAGCACTCGGCTAACTTGAACCGTCGAAGTCTTCACCCCTCGGGTAACACCCAAGGCCTTTGGTGTGTTCTCTTCTCTTGTTTACAGATCGGACCTGTCAGCCTCGAACACTAGTGAAATCACCTTGTTTCCCTTGGCCTCATATTTGGCAGCAACAATAATCATATGAGAAATTCTTGATGAAGTTAACTACTTGATCATTGTTGCGACTATTGGCATATTAATATATACTTTAGGGGTTAAATCTCAACCTAGCACCTTTGTTCCACTTTTGGATAATTTTATGTAAGGAATAAGCCATGGGGCTATTTAAAAAAAATAAAAAAACTAGATTTTTTTTCTACTTTTGACATTAATTTACATGTCAATATTCAAATCTCAAATTGTAGTAAGTAGGTTTCATCAATCATAGATTGTATTAGATAATAGGATTTTTTGTTTAAATATGAGAACCTAACTATTCTATCATTGTAGAGGTTATTTCGTAGATGTACCTCAGGAAAATCAATTTATTGCCAAAGGAATGATGTAGATGACGACTCAGAAAAAGCAAGGCAAGAGGAGAGCGTTGTTTAGAGATAAAGTTTGTGTAGACGAAAGTTATTTGTTTGCATCCTTTTAATGTACACATGGGAATTATTTATATTCATAGCCCATCTAAAGTCCATTCCTTTAGACCATACTCATAGTCTTCAATCAAGTATACCACATATCTTAGCTACACAACTAACAAATAATAGAATATTTGATGGAGTATGTTTAGTGCATTTGTAGTTAGGCATAATCCTTAATTAGGATTTGTCATTGGTTGTATAAATTAATGGATGTACTTAGGTCTAAGGGGGCGTTCTTCTTTTGGATTTTGAGAGGGGGGAAAGTTGGTCAATGGGGATCAAAATCCCCATTGACCAAGAATTTCATGTTCATTTTTCAGATTAATGTAGGAACCAGGGAAAGTTTATTTTCCTGGGTATCACATACCTAGGAAAGAGATACCCATCTCCTAGGTGGGTAAATATCTTTTCCACCTAAGAGGAAAGTTGCTAACACTTGAATGGGACAAAAATGCCCCTTTTAATAATGGATTTTTATGACTAAAATGGTCATTACCTTATTTACCTGAGAAATAAAAGAACTTGGGTAAATATACTTAGTCGGGTTTTCCTGGGAAAAACTTACCCAGGTAATTGCATTTACCTGAGTAAGTAACTTACCGAAAAGCGAACAGGGCCTAAACCTTATCCAATCAAATGATTATGCACATCCTTCACTTCAATAATGCCCATCATGCTAAGAGAAAGTTTATCAAATATAAGAACACTTTTAAATAAGCACTTATAAACCATTTATTTGCATTAAGGCTGCCTTTGTTGGTAGTGCAAATAACATTTCGCTACATATATGTACTCTAGTTTAGTTTTGCAATTGTTTGGTATGAATACATTTGTATATTAAAATGACAACTATAATAAATTTCAAGACATGTTTGTACTCAAACTATAAGCAAAATTTATATCCAAAAAAGTGATACAAACTTTGCACTCAAAGTTGGTTAATGTAAAAGGTAGATTTCAGTCTTGGAATTTGTATTTGTACTTATTACAACTAGAAACTGTTTGGTAGGAATACAAAATTTATCAATGTAAATCTAAACCATTTGCATTCAGGAACCGTTTAGAAGAGGTTTTTGAAGTATACATATTTGTTTTTGCACTAGGAAGCAAACATAAACTAAATGTTTAAATAAAATCATATTATCACATCTTGTCATCTACCAGATTGTATTTGTATATGTCTAATTGATATCCCATATCACTTTGATGCAAGGTTTGAGCGTATCATATTGTATCTTGGGGTCATTAAAACGTTAAGTACATGGAGTTAGAACATTTGACCACTTTTAATGGTTAATACCCTATTTTAGGTTTAATTCAAGAAACCTAATTATTTTATTATCTAAGTGTTTTCCCATTTCAAACACGTTATATGAAATTTTTATATATTGTGCATATCAATACCTTAAACCATCCTTTTATGTGCTTAGCTGATAGATCATTATGCTTAAATTAGGGGTGAGCATGGGTTGGTTTAATTCAATTTTAGAATTTTGAAACTGGAATCTACCTAATCAAGATTGGTTCTAGGGTAAGTTCAAGCCTTAACGATTCTTAGGGTTAATTTGCAAACCGGTGGAACCTCTTCTTTCCTTACCCCCCCCCCCCCTCGAAAAAAAAAAAGGAACATGTTCTTTAAAATCTTGATTTTTAATGATAATAATAATATATGGTTCAAAACATATATTACTTTTATTGATTAAATTAAGTAATTTAGGTGGTATTTGGATAGACTTTTTAAAAGTATGTACACAAATACAAAAACCATCACTTGTCATTTGTTTCAAGTGTTTTTACTTCTGCTTTCATACTTTATAAGTACAAAGCACTAAAAGCACGAAGTAGACTTTTCATAATTTGTGCTGTTTGCCTTGTACTTTTGGTCTCGTATGAAATGATGGCCACATGTGATTGTTATGTGACTATCACATGTCACTATTGTACATGTAAGTGTAACTTGACAACCAAGTGTATTCTAAGCTATACAAGTGTACAATTGTCACATGGTAGTCATGTATATTCTAGTTCATACAAGTATCATTGTTATCTAACTATCGCATGTTACCTTTATATATTGACCCTATGTGTTTTGATGATAATGAACTCATTGAGAGTACTAATGGTATAATCAAGTTTATAGCAATCTTTAATAAGTTTCTTTGTACAAAAAATGTATTAAAGCTAGAATGCTACCAAAGATGAAGAATGGAAGCTTTGCTGAATTGGTTGCTTATGCTTCAAGATCTCTACACCACCACCACATCTCTCTAGCTGAAGAAGTTCCAAGATATTCAAACATATCAAGGCTACTAAAGAACTAAAATGATTTTGGAGTTGCTTAAAGTATATGTATGACAATATCTCACTAAGGAAAGACTAAGTTGTGCTCAAATTGTATCTATCTTTTAGGATCTTGATGTAATAAGTTACACGATGCACTCTCTAGATGCTCAACAAGACAAAAGTCAGTATAATTAACCTTAGAAATCATAAACTAGAAAGGTTTCGGTTCTTATGCTTTCTTGGACATAAGCAATAGATTGAATTAAAAAAAAACACACATTTTGAAAACCAATAGAAGAAACCCCTAACCTTTAGATTAGAATGTTCATGGTTTCTAAGCGTTGGGTTATCTATTAGGCAAAATTGCTCTGGCTACATAAAGTAGTTGACTACTTAGAAACGTATTGTTGACTAATTGTGACAACTAATGCAAGATTAGCTTGACTATGAGACATAGTTGCCTACCCAAATAGCATGGTAGATTATGATAGCCGAGGCATGAAATGCTAGGACTATGAAATATAGTCAACTATCCCAAAAAGTATAGTCAACTAACTATGACGGCCAATGAATGAAATATGCCCTATTGAGAAGACTAGTCGAGTACCCAGAAAAGCATATCGACTAACCTAAACAGACTGACCTCAAGTAATACCAATCGACTGATGTGGAGGAACTAGTTAACCAAGAGAGAAAATGATTCCTTCATTCCTCAAGTAGTCGACTAACAATTTTGACAATTGACTACTTTAAAGAAATTTGATCATTTGAAAGCTCTAATGGTTATTTTCATCTATGGAAAGCCTTCTAATATGTTAGAGAAATTTGAATCATATTTAAAAAAAGGAAAAATCCCTCTAATGGCTAGCTAATGGTTATTTGCTCTAAAATCCTCTATAAATAGAGGAGTTCTACTTGATGCAAAAAGAAGCAAGAGATTGAATCAAGCTTGTAAAAAACAATTTATGCATTCCTTGTACATATTGTATATAGTTGTTTCACTATAAGAAAATGGGGTTATAGCTATTGCAATTTATCTACAAACACAAAAACCATAGCTAAAAGTTAGGATATAGCCACGAACATCCTCCTATTAGTAGTTAAAAATTGGACTTTAGCTACGACCATTTTGTTTGTGGTTAAAAGTAGTTTGTCCATAACTGTTAAATACCTATAACCACGGTTTTTAGGTATCCGTGGCTATAATTTAAGTTGATCTATAGCTATGGTTATTTTGCTCATAGCTAAAACACAGTTTTCTAGTGGTTTGTCTTCTTGGTAGGATCTCTGACTTGTAGTAGAGACATGGATTAAATCCCACTGCCACCAGGGTGGGGGTTAAGGGGAATGAGGAATGGGCTAAACTATTGTATAGCCCATGAAGTAAAAAAATGCCCGCTCTCCACTTTCTCTCCCATTTCTCCTTCTTTCTTCTTATTTTCTCTCTTTCTTCTTTCGTGGTAAAGGGGGGAGTTTGAACATGCGAAGGCAGAAACGATTACCATTGCTGAACTCATACCAAGCTCAAGTAAGTTCCTCTCTCCTTTCAACTTCGCATCCTATCTCTATCAATATTGGGCCTGAGAATGCTAGAAATAGGGTAGAAGTGCCCTAAAGCTCACATCCACTGTCCCTTGCTCTTCATCAATTACACCGGTGTATATAAAGACTAGCTTAGTTTTTCTTGGTTGCAACATTATATAGGGAAAGCTATTTAAGTCGACTCTAAAATCAGAGCCCTAGAAATCTCATCTTTATTGTCTCGTGAAGTTTGCACAAAAAAAAAAAACCCATAGGCCATCCAGTACTATTAATTAAATACTTCATAAATTTTATGTACAAAAATTTTATTCTTAAATGAAATATATTTGGATTTTCAAATTAACAAAACCATAGCTAGCCATATGGAGGTCAAGCTTAATGTAAACTACTTGATGGTTCTTTGTGTGACAATTTTTGACACAACACCCAAGACACTTCTTGCTCAGCAAGAAATACAAGTGATAATTATTTGTGTCAAGTAGTTTGGTGGAAAGACAAATGATATACATTATCCCTACACCAAAAGGTCAGCATTGAACACATTATTGTGCATTGGTTGTCCCCCAAAATAGTTTTTTTTTTTTTTTTTTTCCTTGTGTATATCATCTGCCAATAGGTTTTGTAGTAGGATATTTGTTCTTCTTGTTTAATGCTTGAAGTGTTTCATCTATTTCCATCTATTTTTAATTAAAACTAACAAAAGGCCCAGGATTTGTAAACTGATTTTCAGATTTAATAGTATGTTGTAAGAATTAGAGAGGTATTTGGTTCTATCCTCAAATTGATCCCTACACACACTAGTTTGACTATTGCATGTCATGCAATGGATGTATTCAACCACTCAGCCAAGTTATGTCTCCATTTCAATTGGAGAATTAGTAAGAAAATCATGAGCTACTAGCCACATAATGCATCTAACTATTGATGGCCATTATTTTTGCTTTTGACAAAAATGGGTTTGGTATTCTAACAAGTAGCCAATATTTATTAAGAAATGGCTGAAAGTGAAATTCATATCAGGTTCAGCTTATCAAAACTTATCTAGGTGGGTATACCTAATCGTGTGCAAGGAGTATTTTTGAGGCAAAAGTCTCTTATCTCAAGAGATATGCCAATCCTAAAAAGCATGAAACCCAATTGTTTATATCTCCCTACCTACAAAAACCCATCATCATCTCTCATTGTACAATGCATTTTTTATTATCCAATTAATTGATTTTAAATGTAAATATATATTGGGATGAATAATTAACAATGAGGCTAGGTGGTATATAGATCCTGCTATACATTTACATATCAATGGTTTCCTACCATAAAAATCAAAGAAAAACGAATAGGAGAGAGAGAGTGGGGGATATATAAATGGTTGCATTTAGCCCAATGTTTCCTTTTAGAACATAATAAAGGATGCCAGTTATGGGAACAAACATGAAGAGTGTAAACTTCCAAATGATAGCATTAATACACTCTTGTTTGCATCATTAAGAAACAACGTGAGGAGTGCAAAGTGAGTTTCAAAATGCAAACCCACTTTGTATTCATGAACTATGATAAAATTTGAGTGTTGGGAATAAAAAGAACCTTGTATTTTCATTGAACTTTGAAAGACTTAAATAGATACAATGGAGAGTTAGTCGAACACACCTAGGAGCTCTCATGCATGAGTTTTGCATGGGCTGGAACATGGCCTGATGAGTATGTTGAATTGGCCAATACTACCCCTCAAGTTGGAGAGTATAAGGTAGGAACCAACTTGCCACTTAATCTAGAAAAATTGTCACAACCTAAGGCCTTGGTGAAGACATCAGCAACTTGTGCATTAGAGAAACATGCATGGGGTGACTAGCCAATTTTTATACATTTTGTTCTCTCATGATGCATTGGCCTATTGGCGATAGAGAGGGCAGCCTTGTTATGACAAAATAGGAAGGCATGAGGTAGTAACTCCTAAGTCACAAAGAAGATAACACAACCACTGTACCTGGCAAAAAATGGTGGACATGGCACGATATTCACTTTGAGCTAAGGATCTAGATGTTAGACAGTTGTATGCCCTTAGCTTCAATCAGAATTATGTATATTATGAATTTATAGTAATGAATAAAGTACACATTTGATTCATGCTCCTGTGGTGTGTTTCTGTGTAATACCGTTAAACTGGACACTTAATAAGACCTCTGTTAGTTTAGAATGTTCACAGCCATTGGGTAAGTCTGGGGAGATTTATCCTGCCAAGGCTAACACTGGTGTGCGGCCAACTGTTGGGGTGGCTTGTCTAAGCTACCAGGGTGAGACCCGAAGCACATACAGTGTAGGGTTAATAGAACCTTTGAACCGGACCAGATTTCCAGTATTGCCCTGGACCTTGGAGATAGATGGACAAAACTGCAAAGTTACACCTAATCCCTAGACTTGATTATGATACTACACTAGGTGTCGGATTAGGCTATCTTTGATGTACCAATCAGTGAGATCCTTAGTGGGGGTCAAAACATGGGTATGTTGGGACAGTCCGAGAATTCATCTGAGTGGGTGATCATAG
>NW_010729223.1:1314179-1325665 GCF_000365185.1 Nelumbo nucifera | reverse complement strand
TAGCCAATCTGTGTAATACCCCAACCGACTTGGTGGCACAACAGTGTCAGCCTTATCAGGATAGGTCTCTCCAGACCGACCCACTGGCTGTGAACATTCTAAACTAACACGAGTCTCATTAAGTGTCCAATTTAAGGGTATTACACAGAAACATACCAAGGGAACATGAATCAAATATGTACTTTTATTCATTTACAATAAACTCATAATGTACATCATTCTGTTTGATGCTAAGGGCATACAAAACTGTCTAATAGTTCAAGGGTTGTAGAAGGGAAGGACGCCCAGATCTTGTCAAGAGGGGTTCCTGCAAGCTATTCAGCCAATCTACAACTACCGCCACTGGATCTGATCAACCGTCCTTTTATTTTCTTCATTTTTTTCTGTTATTTTTATTCCAACACTCTTTTAGATTTAATTCCTGTTCATTTCTCTATTTTGTAGATCTGAATTCGTCCGGTTCAATGCTAAGGTGTCTTGAGGGGTTCAAGGGCTGAAGAGGGGAAGGACGCCCAGTTCTTGTCAGGAGGGGTTCCTACACGTTGTCCAGCCAATCTGCAGCTACCGCCACTGGTCCAAATTTCTGATCACTTTTATTTATTTCTTTTGTTAATTTCAATACTCTGTTAATTTCTGAATTTTAGTTATTGTCTTCTTTAATTCCGAATCCATAATTTCAACATTAATAAATTTTATTTTATTATTTTCTACAATTCCCAATCGTATTCTCTTTCCTGGATCTAAGTAGGTAATGGTTTTTCCCTTGCTTCTCTATGGATACGACCCGTTCTCACTCATTTACTACATTTGTATTTGTTTGAGAATCGAAAAAATTTTATAAGTATTAAACTAGTGTTCCGAAGTGGTAAACGACACGCTTCCGAACACACCAAGTTTTTGGCACCGTTGTTGGGGAAGCAACAGAGAAAATTTTTTATTTGCTTTATCCAGATCTGTTTCATTATTTTTTTCTGTTTTATTACTTGATCTGTTATCTCATTTTAATTCTTACTTCTCTTTGATTTTGCAGGACAAAATAGCGAAAGGTGGGGTATCGGAGCGTTGAGAGACTGCAGAAGAAAAGAGAAGAGGAGAAATGGGATTGCATTTCAGGTGTAGTCGTCCCATTTTATTTTTGATTTTTTTATTTTTATTTTCGAACTTTTCTTTGGTAGGATAGTGATTTTTGGATTTTTAATTAATTTTTTTTAGATCCATTTTTTTAGTACTATTTCTCTTCCGTTTTGTTTCTAGATCTATTTTTCTTTCTTTATTTTAATTTCTTGTTCGAATTGTGTCTTATTAGGTTTGTGTTTGTCTTTTATTTAAAAAAACAGAATTTTTTTTGTTTATTTTATTTTATTTTATTTATTGCCGCATAATTTTCTTTTGTTTATTTTATTTTTGGTTTAATTTTTAGAATAGCAATTTTCTTATTAGAATTTATTTTGTTAGTTGTTAATCTTTTTATCATAATTATTTCTTTTATTTTCTGTTTGTTATAATTATTTGTTGCCTTATTTAATTCTCTTTTTTAGTTATTTAATTGAATAATTAATCGTTAAATAGGAAATTGTTTAAATTTTTGAATTTTAATTTGAATCTGAATCTGAATTTGAATTTGAATTTGAATTTCAAAATTTAAATTTAAAAAAAATAAAAAATAATAATTAATATTTTAAAAGTTTTGCATTTGCATCCCAACATTTAGGGTTTCATATTCTAGAACTTGTATCATTTAGGTTTATTTAATTGCTAAATTATCATCACTCGTTGTGAATGTGTTAGGTTTTCCTTTTATTATTTTAATTGTTCCTTTTGCTTAATTATTTTATGTTATATTACTGAATTACATTTTAGAAATAATTGTTCATGCATTATAATTAGTTGCATTCATTTTGTTTGATTGTTTTTGTTTCGTTAATCCATTTAAGGGCACCCACCTTAAATAAGATAAGGTGGGGATTTCATCACCCTTCCTTGGCCCAAAAATCACCACCCTTCACGTGCAGTTTACCCTAAACCCTAATTTAAAACTTGGATAGCAAGATCCTTTAGGGAAGCCTCACACTTGGTTCATAGGTGTGCTGAATTTTAGGAAAGCTTGTAATTACTTTCCATAATCGTCGGCTGGTGTCTAAGGAAAGAGGTTAAACGGCTACGCCAAAGCGGGTTTTGTGGTTACTTAATTAGGTCCTTGCGAGAGCAAGGGGAGCCTCCCACATCCCCACCTCTTACCTAGCTAACCAAAGGAAGTGGTCTAATTCCATGTAAACCTAAAATGATTCACATTGTTTGAACCACTAGTTTAGGAAACCCTAGGTCAGCCGCTAACCAAGACACATTGTTTGATTTGCTTGCATTTTTTTTAAAAGTTCAAATTTGAATTTAAATGTTAGGAATTTAAATTTCAAAATCTGAATTTGAATTTAAAATTTCAAAAATTTAAATTTTGAATTAAAAAAAGAGAAAACCAAAAAAAATAATAAAAATAAAAATAAAACAAAAAAAAGAAAAATATCAAATTTGAGTTTAAATTTCAATGTCCAAATTTGAAATTAAAATTCAAAAATTTCAATTTCAATTTTCAAAAAGAAGAAAAAAGGGGGTTCAAATAAAATGAATTCAATGGCTAGAGTTTATGGAATGAGAAACTACTTCCAACCTAAGCCACAAATAGATTGGAACCATGTGTCTTGACAACTGGACAAGATCAATGGGATTGCCCAAACACTTGACCAAGTCCTTGCATGTCGTCAACAATTTAGCCCATTCCCAACCTTGTTATCTTGCCCAATATGTTTCATCTATGCAAGCATGTCAGTCAGTGCCCTGCAGCGGGCCCATATCAACCGATCATTCCAGAGCAAGTTCATGCAGCTAATGGATTTCTCCAACCCAATGCTAACCCATCCTTTAGTTCATATAACACTGGGTGGGAAAATCAGCCCAATTTCGCTTATTGGGCCCAAGCCCAAGAAACCACCCTACCAGATGTGCACTCTCAATGGTCTGAAGCCCACTCATTGTGAGTATCATGATTACCCTGGGACCCAACCGGTTCAGCCTTATCAAGCCGATTCATTTGATGATAGGTTTCTGCTGCTCCAACAGCTGATCTTAGCTCAGCAATAGTCAATCCTAAAATTTGAGAGCCAAGTTATTCAGCTCATGGAAGCTAACTTGTAGTGGGAAAATGATTCAATGCTTAGTTAGCCAGTTGTAGACCCTAGAGATGAATCCTTACGTCTTCCCCAATACCAAGATCTTACAACCTTTAATGTCCCATACTTAGAAAATGATGAAGAAATCTCAACTCTTCAAAGGGAGGGAAAGTGTGAAGACCTATATGAGTCTGGAAGTCCTTCTGCCTACCCAGAACAGAATAGGAATTGTTGTATGATAGATGTAGAGAGAAACCCGGGAGAAACCAATCTGGTCATTGTAGATGACCCGACGGAGGAAGCTAATGCCTTAATAAAGTCTCCTCACCCATTTCAATCCTGGCCTACTGTTGAACCTCTACCACAACTATGTGAGTAAGGTCCTGCGTACTGCTAAAACAAGATATCCTAATATAGAGAAGCTCACCTTTGCATTAGTGTTAGCTGCCTGGAAATTAAGGCCCTATTTTCAGGCCCATACCACCGTCGTCCTGACCGGTCGACCCCTAAAGCAGATTCTTTAGAAGCCCGAGGTCTTGGGGAGACTGACAAAATGGGCAATAGAGCTCAGTGAGTATGACATTCATTATGAGCCGCGATCGGTGATAAAATCATAGGTTCTGGTAGATTTTATTGTCGAGTGTACTTTCAGTTCACCAACCCTAACACAACTGAGCCCGCAGAAGCATTGAAGACTTCAACCAATGTGGCACCACGCCCAACCAGCATGATCAGAGTTGGGACAAGGAGCCCTGGATAATCCATGTGGATGGCTCGTCCAATCAGAGTGGAAGCGGAGCAAGGTTGATACTCTACAAACCTAGTGAGGTAAAGCTAGAATACGCACTCCAATTTCAATTTCGAGCTTCAAACAACGAGGCCAAGTACGAGGCATTAATAGCTAGGCTGGCATTAGCAAAGGAGGTAGGAGTCAAACATCTTGTAGCTTGTAGCGACTCGCAACTAGAAATGAACTAGGTAAACCAGAATTATGAAGCACGAGAGCCCACTATGGCAGCCTATTTGGCCAAGGTCAGGGAACTACTGCACAACTTCCACTCTTGGTACTTCCAGCAAGTTCCAAGATCAGAAAACACAAAATCCAACGCCCTCTTGAGACTAGTGAGCATGATTGACTCGACAAAAAGAACAGTTTGCATAGAAGAGCTACCTCATCTTTCAATAGAAAAACGGGTAGAAGAGGTTGCCCACATAGAAATCACTGAGCGGAACTAGATAGATCCGATCTTCAACTACCTGAAGCATGGGACATTGCCAAAAGAAAGAAATCCAGCTCGATGGATAGAACAACAAACAACTCGCTACGTTAGTGGGTGAGCTACTCTACAGAAGGTCCTTCACATTGCCCTACCTACGATGCCTACGACGAACTGAAGCAGACCAAGTGTTGCATGAGATTCACGAAGGGCTCTATGGAGGACACCTGAGGGGCAAAGCCCTCACTCAGAAGACCATGCGACAAGGGTACTATTAGCCCACCATGAAAGCAGATGCGACTGAGCTAGTTCAGCAATGTGACAAATGCCAATGACATGCCAACATCTTACACCAACCAGCTGCTGACCTAAGATACTTAACTAGCCCATGGCCATTTGCGCAATGGGGCATAGACTTTCTAGGCCCCTTCACACCAGCGAAAGGACAAAAAAAGTTCCTAGTAGTAGTAATGGATTGTTTTACCAGATGGATAGTCAAGCCTCTAGTCACCATAACAGCTCGCAACGTCCAAAATATCTTTTGGCGAAGCATAGTCTACAGATTTAGTTTACCCAACATGTTGATTTCAAATAACGGGAAGCAGTTTGAAGATATCAAGTTCCACAATTGGCGCGCAAAGATGGGAATAAGGCAGAACTTCACCTCGGTAGTGCACCCCCAAGMTAATAGACAAGCTGAAGTTACCTACAGGGCCATTCTACGCGGCCTCAAAGCTCGACTCTCCCAAGCTAAGGGTTGGGTGGAAGAGCTACCCAGTGTATTGTGGGCGTACAGAACCACTGCCAAGAGAACAATAAGCAACATACCTTTCAACTTGACCTACGGAACCGAAGCAATAACACTAATTAAAATGGAGATACCAACATTACGATCTGAAGCATTTGCCGAAGAGTCAAGTGAAGAATATTTATGAGCAAACCTCGACCTGGTGGAAGAAATCAAGGACCCGGCTTACATATAGACAGTTGTATACCAACAACGTATAGCTTGGTACTATAACACCAGACTTAAGAGACGCCGCTTCAGGGCTGGCAACTTGGTACTCAGGAAGGGTATGGTAACTAAGCCCGGTGTAGGAAAGCTCGGCCCAAATTGGGAGGGCCCCTACAGGGTCTCCAAAATCATAAGTGGGAACGCATATGAGCACGAAACACTTGAAGGGAAGGCAGTGCCCTGGGCCTGGAATGTAGATAACCTACATAGGTACTACCTTTGAAGTGAAGTGTTTCGTGCCACATCTATGAGCTCGCCAAGGTTCATGACAAGGCTCGCTAGAGGTCAACTAAAAGCTCAACCAAGAATCATGGAAAGCAACCTTACAAAATTAAAGAGCACAGAGATACGTTCTATCAGCAAAATGATAATTGAGCCGAGCTAACCAACATGAAAGCGGCCAAGTAAACAAAAGCTGGAAAAAAATGTTCAACCATTCGGACATAAACAGGGCATGCAAACCCTGGAAAAACTTACAGGAGCATACCAGCCCCCGAAACAACGGAGGTACCACCACCACCACCTGACCAGCCAAGATATAGGGCTAAGCTACTCATCACCGTCACCATCCTGGACCTCCTCATTTCCTTCCTCCTTGACCCCTTCTTCACCATCATCCTCCTCCTCCTCTGGGGTCAAGGGTTCTTCATCCACCTATGTGACGAGCTTGTCCAGGACTCTGTGCACAAAAACAGAGCCAACGTCAAGAGCAGGATATAGAGACTTCAGATAATGACAACATAATTTGAATCCCCTCTTCATTGAAGGGATGTCGGCCTCCGCTCTCTTCTTTTCATACTTCGGGGACTACAAATAAAGAGCAACAACTTCTTCCCTAGCTCGGTGTACGTCCTAAACACACTTCAACCGCCTCTCCTCTAGGTCATGATGCGCCTCCATCAGCTCGCGTTGTAGATTCTGGTTCATTTGGTAGAGGCATTGGCACTCCCCCTCCGAATCAACCCGAAGTTTTTGCATCTTGGCCTGAAGCAAGCCAATGTTCACCTGCATGCTAGCCCTCTCCTTCGCCTACAAGGATTGAAATCAGAATAAAGTACCTCGCAGAAAGGGATCAAGAAACTCAAAAATAAGAACAAACTTGGATGATGCACTGAGTCATCCAAGCCCCAGTCTCAATAGGATCCAACTCAATGAACTGGCGCATGTCCTCGGGGAGGAGTATTCCTCTGGCTAGCCGGAGAGCTACGCGCGCATTGTTTGCCCAGTCAATCACTGAAACGTTAGGAACACTAGGGATGACCTCTCACTCCTCTTGGCTGACCTGAGACTCAAGCGGAAGCTGCTATGTGCACATCTGCTCGTCATCCCCCTCCAAGTCAACAATAGGGGGCATGCTAGCCGAAGTTCCCTCCATAGAAGAGCGACGCTCAGCGACACTTTTTTCGAGATCTCCTCTCTTTATCGATAGACATCATGGAAGTCAAGCTCACCATACCTGTAGAAAAAACAAAACCATTATCCGAGTTAATAATATAAGGAATACAAGATGCAAATGCATGACCTGTCAACCGAACCACCTATGCGGCTCACACCCGCCTGCACTAGCATGGGCTCAATCAAAACTCTCTCAAATTGCACATCCTCGCAAATAAACTCCTGAAGGGCAGCTCGCAACTCATAATCCTCACTCTCGCCAACATTCCAAGAATTATTGTACCAGAAAGTATCGAGACCCCAACCACCATCCTTACCGAGATAGAAGAATCTCTTCTTCCACCCTTTAACTTTGTTAGGAAAATTAGTCAGCACCTTCCTACCACTACGAAAAGGAAGGTAGAAACAAAAGGGACCTGAAATCTTCTTCATATGAACCAAGGTAGAAAAGGCTTCGAGACTCAAAGGCAAGTTCCGATGGTTGAACAAGCTGATTAAGCCCACCAGAGCCCGAATCGCGTTTGGTGCGATCTGACCTAAAGACACACGATAATGCCTCAGCACAGCCACTATGAAAGGGTGAAGAGGGAAGTGGAGACCCGCGACCAATGCCTCCTTATAGACACATAGAGCGTTTCGACCGTGATCCCAGGGGTAATGATCGGCCAGCATTTCGATCCAACTAAGCTCGTTGGGGACCTCGTAGTGGTGGCACAGCTCGGTTATCTCTTCACTAGATAGCTTAGTCAGGTTGAAGGAAGACATGGCCTACTCGACCTCGTGCCTCTTTCCCACCATGGCACAACCATAGAACACACCAAATGAGTCCTCCCCGGGGGGACTCGCTTCGCCATCTGAGCCATGGTCAGACAACCTATCCTTCACAGGACCACCAAACATGGTGAAAAGAGATTGAATACTCACTGGAGAGATGGAAGAAACCTACAAAACAGCAGCAGAAGAGCTCGAACTAGCAGGAAGATGGAGCTCGGCTCGGCAGATTGGCTCAGATCGCAAAATCGCAAACCTCCAAAATCCTCCAAGAAGCTATAGTGTGTGTGTGTGGACCTCAGCAAGGACCCCATACTTATAACTCGCCAACAATCATATCGACGGTGCTGATGTGAGTTGTAGCTGGTAGGGGCACATGAGTCAGAGATCCGACATAGATTTTGGTCGTGCAGAACAGACAAGCTACAACTATCAGGGCGCGCAGGCTCAAAATTTTGAGCGCAAAAAATTCGAAATTTGAAATTTCAAAATTGCGTGTGCGTGCAACGTGCACCAGAATTTGAACTTGCCCGCCCGCCAAAGACTCCTCCATGAGCATGCCCCAAATTTTTTCCCTCCTCTTTCAAGATTCAAAATTCTCCAAAAGCATTGGAGCACCTTGCACAGACCTCTCTCGACCTCGGCAAGGGCGAGCTGGTAAGGCTCCTAAGGTTGCTGGCGACCAGGCCTAGAAGACAATCGAGCTAAGGCGAGCTAAGGTGACCCGCGAGGATGAGCTCATCTAACTACCTCCACATCCTGCTTCCAAGGCCGCTGATATCGCGACCATTAGAGCAGCTCGCCGAACCATGCGCCACAATCTAAGTGAATGAATTGTAACTGCCGTGCAGATCTAGTAACAAACACATTAATACGCCTTATACTAGAGAAACAGCTCTACTAGAAACTCAAAGACGTTGCCAAGGTACCCTAAACCTCTAATAACTACAAAAGGAGCCCAAATTCACCTGGGGAGGTACGCGCGTTCATACTCTCAAGCTCTCTCACACTCTTAGAGAAATCTCCATTCACTTACTGACTTAAGCATCGGAGTGTTCTCCCCGGGTAAAAACTATCTGAGCACTCTCACTCTTCTTCCCTTGCAGCTCGCTTTAGCTCAGACATCCAAACATCAACTCAGCCACATAGTTCGGCCAAGCCAAATTGACATACAGTCATAGTCCGAGTCACAGTACATGAGGGAGTGTTCAGATTGCTTGACATCAATAATAATCCATTAGAGCATCATAGCATAGCAAAACAATCCTAACTCTAAGGCTAATAGACCTAAGTCGAATCGACATGCCATTAAAACCTAAAAGACAGCAATAAACAGACTGGGCTGGGGTCGAAAGCCTACTAGATCCCATTCCACAGAACCACATCCATCAACTTTCTACCCCAACCTCAAATGCCAATCACAATTATAAAAAAATGCAAAGAAACAACCCGAAATGAGGCTAAGTAATGGCAAACTTACCTAAGTTGGGCTTCGTCCTGGAACCGACTGTTGTAATAAGAGTCAGTTGAATTCAATTTTGATTCATTCGTCCTCTAGTGCAACAACCAGTTGTATCTTCGCCCGATCATACTAGGAAACAAGGAGAGTCCTGTTGCTGCAACTTTTTATTTAGAGGTAGGAGATTAAAGATGCGGGCTATCCTTTGTATCTTGAAGTGTTGGATTGTATTTCGGTTGTAGGACTGATGCTAGATTGGGATTTTGGCCTAGAAATGATTTCATGAAGCTGGGGAATGCAGATCTGAGAATAAATGGATGATGTCGAGAGCACTATTGAGTCTTTTCCACCGTCGTCAAGAGGATAAGGACGATGGATAGTAAAAAATTTTGGCGGAGATGGAAAATGATGGAGTGAGAGAAAAAGGAAAAAAGTCAATGAGAAATAGTAGAGATGAGAAGCTAGGAAAGAGGGTTTTGCAAGTTCAGATTTTTTGCAGCAACTTTGCAGTTTCGATGACGAAACAGAGACGAGAGAATGCATGAAAGGGAGAGTGGAATTAGATCGAGGAGAGAGAGTGTAAGAGAGAGAGATCAAAAGTGAAGGAAATCCGCCGCCACAACTCAGGTTTGTGTTCGAATGGGGGAGACAATGAACAATGGAAAAGGGTAAATGAAGAAGATAGGTTAGCTTTTATAATGGGGTTAAGGACAGCTTTGTAATTTTTGGTAATTTGAAGGGTATTTTGGTAATTTTGGAAAATAGGGTCAAACTAGGTCTAAGGGGTCAAACTGATTGTCTTGGTTCGATGATGGGGTTTTTGGGTCAATGATCAAAATGTTGAGATAGGTCCAGGGTACAAAGAGAGGTTTTGCATGTGCAGGCCAATGAGATTGGCTAAAATGGGATATTTCTAGATGGATGGGTAAACGAGGGTATTTTTTACTAAAATTTGGCAAGGTAAAGTTTTTGGACATTCTGAGTTAATTGGTAGTGTCAGATTGGGTCAAATAGGCTTGGATCGAAAAGATCTAGAAAGGACTTGACTTAGTCAATCTAGAGTCTTGAAATTGAATCTGTATGTGATCGAGGGCAAACGAGGGTATTTTGGGGCTGAAATTTTACAGGTGGGAATTTTAGAGTATATGGGATCTGATGGTAATGTCTGATTGGTCTAAGGAGATAAAGATCGTAATAATTTGGGTCAACGGGAGGATTCAAAATAGAATCTTGGTTTGATAGAAGGGTAAATGGGATAGTCTTGGGTCAAAACTTCATGGGAAAATGTTTTGGTATGTCTAGGGAACAATCATACAGTTTGATTAGTTTAGATGTGTTTGGGTCAAGGTTATCTAGGTTGTAGGTTCTTCAGGCTAATGACAAGGGTCGAAATGGAATCTTCATTTGATGAGAGGGTAAATGAAGGAATTTTGAGCTAAAATTTTATGATTAGGTATTTTAGGATGTCATGACTTTGATGGTGGTGTCTGATCTGAGGGTCAAAGTGTAAACAAGGGGTGATCAGGACCATTAGATTTGTAATGAACATGTTTAATGGTGGATTTGAGGGCTTTTGGTCCAAAAGTTCAATTTTTTTGAGACTTTGGTCATTTTAGAGAGGTTGGATGGGTCTGATCGGGTGTTTGGTGCAAATTGGAGGTTCAGGCGGTGGACCAAGCAAAACTCGGGTGCTGACAGCTGCCCCTCTTTGTTGTAACGTAGGAGACTACAAAACAACGAAGACCAAAAGAAGCACATAGAGATTTTTGCGAAGAGTAAGATCAGAAGAGGGGCGAAGAAAAGAAAGAAGAATAAGACGAAGAATAAGAGTTTTCGGGAAGCAACATTTCATCATGTTTAGACCATTTTATTATAGGCAAAGTGACGGCTCCTTGGTATCAAGAACCTTCGGAATCAAGGTACATTTACCATAAAGGAAAACATCAAAATAAACTCATAATGTTTAAAATATTCGGTTTTGGTAGAGTGGCCCTTCCTAGGTGTCAGGGAAACTCAAAACGTGTAAACTGATTATTTTTTTGGAAAAACGACCCCTCATAGGTATCGGAAACCTTAAAGAATCAAGGTAAACTTGTTACTATCAAAAAGAACTCATAATGTGAAAACTGTTTATCTCTTTTTTTTTTTCTTTCTTTTTTGGAAAAACGACTCCTCCTAGGTATCAGAAACAACTCATAATGTGAACCTTATCAAGTGAACCTTATGTAATCAAGGTAGACTTATTACTAAGTGAACCTTATTAAAAACAACTCATAATGTGACAACTGTTTATCTTTTTTTGGAAAATCAACCCCTCTTAGGTATCATAAACCTTACGGAATCAGGGTACATTTGCACAAAGAAAATGTTAGACAGTTTTGTATGCCCTTAGCTTCAATCAGAATGATGTGCTTTATGAGTTTATTGTAAATGAATAAAGATACATATTTGATTCATGTTCCCTT
>NW_010729223.1:1262813-1312434 GCF_000365185.1 Nelumbo nucifera | reverse complement strand
TGAAAATATGATTTTCTAAATAGGGAATACGATTCCCAGTTGAAGGGAGAGATAAAATTTTTGAAATTCGCCCCTTATTCCGCAATCTTTGGGCGTCCATAGGATGGATCTCTCATCCCTTCAGAAAAAACATATAAAAAACAACCAATTAAATATTAAGAGTTGGCATAACAAAATGTTCAAACTTCTTGCAAAGCACAATCACAAACTAACAAATATTCTTTAGTTTTTTTGAAAGATTTTAATAGTATATTTCAAGATTTAACAAAGGTCTTGAAATTGACATACCATAATTGCTCAACGTGAGATAATTGTTACAAAGTTTCACACATTATTTATCCTTCATTCCTTCATTCTCTCTCTCTTTCTTCTTTTTTTTTGCTCTTTTTCTCTCTCGTTTTTTAATCAATTAATAATAATTTTATTTATTATCATTTATATTATCTCCATTTACCCAATCAAAATAATGGTGTGGGTCAAAGAGTAGAGGTTAACATGACTAATGGGATTTCTTACGCAAGTCAAAGCATAGAGGCTGGCATGACCAAGAGAGGACAGACGTGGGTCAAGGCGTAGAGGTTGATATGACCAACGAGAGAACATGCGTGGGTCAAGGCATAGAGGCTGACATGATTGACGGGATTTCTGAGGTGAGTCAAAGCATAGAAGCTGACATGACCAATGAGATTTCTGACATGACTTAAAGGATAAAGGCTAACATGACCAATGGAATTTTTGAAATGGGTCAAAGCACAGAGGCTAATATGACCAATTGATTTTCTAGCATAGGTCAAATCATAGAGGTTAACATGACCAATGGGATTTCTAACGTGGGTCAAATCATAGAAGCTAACATGACCAATGGGATTTTTGACATAGGTCAAAGCATAAAAACTAACATGACCAACGGGATTTCCGGCGTGTTAAAGCCTAGAAGCTAACATTACTAACGGGATTTTTGACATAGGTCAAAGCATAGAGACTGACATGATCAATGGAATATGCTACACGAGTCAAAGTATAAAGGTTGATGTGACCAACAAAAGACAGACATGGGTCAAGGCAAAGAGGCTAACATGACCAACAGGATTTCTGACGTCGGTCAATGCATAGAGGCTTGCATGGCCGACGGGATTTCTAACGCATGTCAAAGCATAGAGGCTAACATGACCAGCAGAATTTCTGACACAGGTCAAAGCATAAAGGCTGACATGACCAACAGAAAGCCAATGTGAATATTATCAATGAAATTGGGATTTTGATACTCTAATCGAAAAACCATTAATCAAATCATGTACTCAAAAAGCAAAACACCGAAGTGTGAGATAAACACCCAAAGGGATTTTTGGAAAATAGGGCAATGTTTTGCACGAAAGAGCTCAGAAGAACCAACATATAAGTAAGGAAAAGGATATGGTATGATGGTAGAACCAAAATAGAAGTTGAGTATGGAATGAAAAGGTTAAAACATCTCCTTAAATTGTGGTACAAGTATTCAATATTCAAGCAATGCACGAGGACATGAAATATGGGAATGGTAACAAAGAAAGCTTTAAAACTCAAGGGAAAAGTGCCTTCAATCTCAAGTCATATGAGAGTAATTATGTCCAAATGGGCTATATCCAGTTTGCATCAGATGAGAGTGTGTATTCTTTCTTCAGGATCATCACTTAAAACTCATTGACTTGAAAAGCATGCACAATAGAATTGTAAGGTGTTGAACAATGAATTCACCATTGGAAATGCCTTTATCATATGGGTCTGCCCCAGTTTTTTTTTTTTTTTTTTTTTTGGCTAACATAAATGGTGGGTTATGAAGCTAAGACATCAATGGAGAGAAGGCCCTTCATTGTTAGCCAAATAGGTTTATCTAGTGCTGATTTTCCAATTTCTTAAAGAACGAAGAGGTCATGCTCTTTAGGATGAAACGTGGCATGGGATGGAGGATACACATGATGGGTTAAAAGTCCCAAATAAAAATTAACATAAGCATTGGATGATTAGATCATCTCTTTAGGGATTTAGTTCAAGTTCTACTCTCATCATCATATTTTCATCCTCTTTTTCTTCTCTTTCCTCTCTCTCTCTATCTCTATCTCTCTCTTTTTTTTTTATTTTTTATCAAGACTCTCTTCATATCCATATGGATGGAGATTGCTTTTCATATTCTTCATCAGCATGAATCATGTCTTCTTATTGATCAGAGAGGACTTTATTTTGGGACAAAATGTAAATAGGTAAGAGAGATCAAGATCAGCAAGCGGATGTCATCATGAAAAATCCCATTATGATAAAATCATCTTAACTGCCCTAATTTCTTTTAACTATTTCTTGATTCTCCTTGTGCCAATTAACTATTGCATTGATCTTCCTTGATAATTGCCCAAATTTCCCCGATCATTTCATTCTCAACAAAACTACCAAAAGTTCATTCATTTTCCTTTTCTTCATTCTCTTTTTTCTTTTATTCTTACCCTTTTTTGCACTTTTCTTTCTTTCATTTTCATTTTTCTCCTTTTCTTATTTTTTTTCACCTTTTCTTTGAGCTCTTGCTCAATTATCCTAATTGCATTCTACTTGTTTTGATACCCATCACTAGGAAGTGTTCATTGTGAAAAAAAGGTTGACAGAAAGGTTCAAAGGGCTAACTTGGGGACTTTACATCATATCATCAGGATTGTATGCACAAGGTCAAACAAGTGACAATGGAAGGCCTCTCTTCATTCCATCACCGACTGCACATTGCATATTGAAGAAGCACATGTTGAGTATAGCCTATGCCTAGTTTATTACCTCCTCAATCTAGATATGGTTAAGATTCCTTTAGCGAAGCAAGTTTACGTAGAAATTCTCATTCTTCTCTCTTTTCTTTTTCTTTTTTTTTTATTTTTTTCTCTTTTTATTTTTTCTCTTTTTTTCATTTTTTATCCCTTTGGTGATCCCTGAGGTGCATCCCATGGATTTGGCTAATTCGCCAAAACATAATGCCTAGTGCATCATCTCAATTGGCTAACAAGCGAATTTTGACAATTCATAAGGTCATAAGGAATCAAAAACAACCAAGGATGGCCTCTGGTCCTTTCTTTTATTAATCAATAGAGGACTAGGTTAGGATGGTGACTTTGTTCTATACCGTCTTAGGCATTATTAAAGGGAATGTACTATGGTTTGGCAGCTATAATTCTGCCCTAGTTTGGACAAAGATGATGGCTTTATTATAGGTTGGAAGGTCAAAAGGAAGTTCAACTATAGAGCTCTTGACTAACAACTAACTTTCCTCAAGCATGCACTTAGGACTCTGAGAGGGGCAAACTCTACCTTCTTCTACAAGTAGATAGCACTGTGTAAACTAATCACTCTCTTATAAGTAAGCATCTCAAGAAAGGGAAAGAGAAATGGAGGAAATAATATTTTATTTATAGAAGTGTCCGGACCCATGAGATGGGCTTCTCTATGTACCCCTTTCAAAGGGATCAGGCCGGACGTAGTTTAAAATGTCCTACAATGACAAAAAAGAGAGGATAGCAAACTAAATGCAATAACGAAAGAAGACTCTCTATGGCTAGAGGCAAGGTAGAAAGCATTGACCCCTTGTCTCAAATATTACATTCAAATTCAAACAGTTGGCTTAACACAATAGATAATACCCAAAACAAACCAAAGGCGACATGAGAATATGTTGAAGAGATGAACGAATGAGTTAGTTCAAAGATGGTTCTTGAGGCTCCGGAAATGCAATGAGACCCTGATCAATTAACTTCTAAACTGTAATCTTGAGTTGATGGTAATTGTTAGTTATATTCCCCGAGCTTCTATGGTAGTCACAATAAGCATTTTCATCATAATGTTTTGGTTTATGCACCAGTGAAGGCCTCCCTTCAGGCAACTCCAGTTATCTATCTTTAACCAAGGTAGGTAACAACTGAGAGTGTGGACAAGGAAGTGAGGCCAATTCTTTTTCTGTTTGGGGAGCTTGTTGCACCCTTGGGGTGCACTTCTGTTAATGTGATTATGGACGCATTGGAGTAGGGACCCTAAAAGAAGGATTAGATGGAGTTGTAGCTGCAAAGCTAGCTGGGTAGCTAGATATGAATTATATTTCACTCTCTCCTTGATACTTGGTTCTAGGCTTCTTTGGATCAGAGGTGGTTGCCCCTACTCCAATCATCAATGGGTTAATCCAGCCATGCCTAAGAGATTCTTCAATTTTGACAGCACCTTAAGTGGTTGTGCAACCAACAGAGTATGGTAGGGATCTTTCAAGGTCTTGACAAAAAGCCTATCCATTTCTTCCTTGGGCATGGAGTGACGCAATTTGGATGCCATTTCCCACCACCTATAGGCATAATCTAGGAAAGATTATCCAAGATTCTAAGTCATGGACTCAAGATCTACTCGATCCTGTACTAATTCCACGTTATAAGAAAAATGGTCTAAGAAGGCTTCAGATACTCATTTCCATGATTTCCTTTTCTCTTCATCAAGATTGGCAAACCACATTTTAGCACTCCTAGTCAAGATTTTTTGAAACATCTGGATTAAAAGCTTCTCATCAGAACCATACTAAAATATATCACCACAAAAGACTTTTAAGTGAGTCTACAAACAACCTTTTCCGTCATATTTCTCAAAATCTGGTATCGTGGACTTCTAGGGCAACTTGGCATCTGGTACAAGCATAATTCCTTGAAGTCAATGATTCCCCAAATTTTGCACTCCCTTCACTTGTCTCATTTTTTCTTTTAATTTTTCCAAATCATCCTTCCATGGAGTTTGGTCCATAGGCGGGGATGGTGTAGTAGTAAACATGGGATCGTCCTCACCGAATAGGGTCGGAGTGGCTGGTAGTAGGACTGCTCTAGAAAGATAAAGTTTGGTTGGGATGGGGACTGGTGCGATGAAGCAATGAACACGAAGGGAAGGGGGTGTAAAGGTATTATCGGGTGGGGTGGATGTTGAGAATGAAGAGGATGCAAAAGGCGGGAAAGCTATTGTTGTGTTCGGAGGTGTGAGGGTGGGAGAAGATCTCAATGCTGGGGGTTGGATGCCTTCATTTGATAGGGAAGGAGGAAATGGTTCTGGCCAAGCATGCTCCTCGTGAAAGGCTGCAAATTGGGTTATCACTTCTTCTAGCTTATATGAGACCGAGGTTGGTATCTTGGGATTTAATGAAGTAGGTAAGCATACAGATGAGGAGGTGATCATAGGATTATTCTGGGAAGAGTCCTGTGCCATGGCTCACTTGGCTGATCTGGTTATAATACAATGAGTCGGAGGTTTAGGATTCCCAATGGTGCTCTCTTGTCAACATAACATAGTTAGCAACTGGTTCTTTCTTTATTCTTTTCTCACTCACTCACACATTCTTTCTCTTTGATTTTTATCATTTTTTTTAAATTTTGATTTTTTTTATTTTTATTTTTATTTTCTTTAGGACTTTACACTTTTAAACTTGATTTTTTGTTTATTCTTATTTTTATCCTTTATCTTATTTTATTTTATTATTATTTCCTTAATATTCCCCTTCTCTTACTCTATTTTTTAATTTTTTTCTTCTTTTCTTTTCCTCTCTTTTTCTTTCCTTTGTTATCCTTTTTTTATTCCCCCTTTTAATGTTTATATGTTTCAACTTTCTTCTTCTTGTTTTTCTTTCTTCTCTTTCATCATTTTTTATTATTTTTTTACTTTTGGATTTTTTTATTTATAATTTTTACTATGTAATTATTATTCATTTTGATCTTTTTTGGGATTTTTTACTCTTTGATTGATCTGAGCTGATTTTTTTTATTTCATTTTTTCTTTTGAATTTTTTTATTTATGATCTTGTTTCATTTTTACTTATTTATGGTCTTATTGATGTTTTTTGTGCTATAATTTTTGAATTTTGATTTTTTTTCTTTTCTTTTCTTTTCTCCTTTCTTCCATTTCTATTCTTTTCCTTTTTTTTGTATTTTAATTTTTCCTGATTCTTTTAATTTCTTATTTGATTGTTTTTTTTTTATTTTGCATATATTTGTAATTTTTATTTTCAATTGATATATTATAAATTTTTTGCTTTTTCTTTTTTTTTGACACTTCACTTTATTTTTGGATTTTTTTACTTTTGTTTTCTTCACATTTTTTATATATTTTTCTTTTCTTGTTCTTTTTTATCTTCTTTAAAAACGTCCCCTTTAGTTTTTCTTTCTTTTGATTTTTTTTGGATTTGTTATTATTTTTGACTTTTTATTTGATTGTTAATTTTTGGGAATCTGATTATTTTATATATATTTTTTTACCTTTTTCTTCTTTCTTTTTATTTTTTTCTTTTTCTCTTTTCTCTTTTCCCTTTTTTCTATTTTTCTATTTCTCATTTTTTTTATTTTGGTTTTTTGAAATTTTTTTCACTTGTCTGTGTATTTGTGCTTAACTAACCCTCCTACCCCTTTTTTATTTCAATTTTTTTTCTTTTTTTTTAATTTTTATTTCATGTTTTTTTAGTTTTATTAGACTTGATGTTTTATCTATTTTTTGTTTTTTATATTTTTATATTTTTATTTTATATTATTATTTTTATGTGGACCCCATAAGGGGTATCCAAGGAAACTAAGCTGGGTGGTTGACATCCTAAATGATTAGGCTAACACGTGGACTAATGCATGAGGGGAGGGTTGACACTTAGACTCAAATGGCTCCAACAAGGTTGCCAGCCTTCAAACCTCCATCTCATCAAACAAGTGGGCTTCTCAGGTTGGTGGCTAGTTGAAAACCTTCAACTCGGCCAACAGGTACTTGAGAACCCTCCATCCCATCTAATGCAGAATGATGTGCAGAATATTGTTGTAATGTGTAAAAAATAAAAAATAAAAAAAAAAGAGAGAGAGAGAACGAGAATAACAAAAATCGAAGAAATCCATTACATTTCATTTCTAAATTTTTAGATGAATTCTGTTTTTGGAGATAATGAGAGTGTTTGCTTTGTCTTGGATACTTCCCTTTGGATGTCTTGGATCTTCAAAAGCATAATCTCTTATGTGTTGTCCTTAGTTCTGTCACTTTTTCTGAATTTCTAAAAATAAAGTAGTTGCATTAATTATGTCTAAATTTGCTCAGCTCTGAGTAGTATCATACTGGGTTCTTTTTTCACCATCCCACTGCATGAGCTTTGGAGATACATCATCATCTCTTTTGTTTCAATCCTCACCTGTGGCTAGTTAAGGGAGAATCCCATTGTTGAGTTTTGTCTCTTAGTTGGCCTTTGATCCTCAGGGGATCATAACTGTAGGAGAAAGACCTAGGAGGGAAGAAGGCCAAGGGACTGTTTTCAGCTGTTGGACATGCAGTTTAGAATTTGAAATACCTTGGGTGCTTGGGTGATAGTGAGGTTTGCATTGGTGGAATGACAAGAAGAGATATGCTTGTGCTGTTCAAACTTTGCATCTTGAAGTTAAGGTGATGAATAAAGATGATGTGACATAATCCTATAAACCTTGTTTTAATTAGGCTAAATGCAAAGACCATGTCATGTTCTGAATCTGTTGAATAATCTGAATGCAAGGATATCATTGTGTGTTCTATCCCTTGGAAAGGTTAGACAGGTGTCTTTCTTATTATTCGCAACCACATGGTTTCTTAAGCCCTGGCCTTGCTTTTTCTTTAAAAATAAATAAATAATTAAATAAACAGAGGAAGGATGTGAGTGGTTTGCTACATGATTTCCAGATTTCAGCCTTGTCTTGTTTCTCCCCGGTTATTGTAAATGAAGTCATGGTTGGAGTGTTCAATGGTTCTATAAGAGCTGAAATTGCATTTGAATTACCTCAGGTTGAGGCTCATTTTTCTGAAATCATTGAATAATAATCTCTCACCTACATCTCAGATTGTCCAAAAGTTGCTTTCAGGTTAAGATAGTGTTGACCTCAGGTCTGAATGTACTTTCACAGTGATCTTGAACCTTTCCCTAAGACATGGGAAGAGCCCAGTTGTAAATAGGTGAGTGGCTAGGCTCAATTTTGGCATGACATCGATCTAGAAGTAGGGCCTCTATCGTATTGGAAGCTCCCCACAAACACAACCTGGGGCGGCTAGAACAAAAGGATCTTACCCTTAGCATGGTTTGGGCCTCTGTAGGTTATGATCTAGGGCGTGACCGTCAGTTAAAGGATAGTTCTTTCTTACCTTTCTCAGTTATGAATAACCTTGTCTACTTAGGCCCTTCAAGCAGTTTTTTTTTTTTTTTTAGTTTGATGTTCAAGGAGTCGTCTAGGCCTAAATAATAGCATTACTGAGTATTATTTTTAGTGTGTTGTTCTTGGATCCATCTGAATAAATCCTGTTTTTAGTGCTTTGAGTTTTTAGAAAAACACCAATCTTCTTCTTGTAACAAAGATTCACTTTGTCTGCTTGGGGCACATAATATTGAGGTGGCTTTAGTTGTTTTTTTATTTTGGCTTAGGATCTAATGTTTGGTTCAGTCTTTCATTCTGAGTTGGTAAGTTCGGCATAAATCCACATTGATTCTTACCACTTATTTAATCTCAGTTTATCATCTGAGTTTATGTGTCATCCAAATTGATGCTAGATTTTTGGTTTCCTCAATTGCCATATTAGTAAGAAAATATTGCTACATGTAGTGTGAATTCACTGAACAACTGCTGTGCATGTTTTGTACCGGATTGAGGTTACATTTCCTTCTTGTTTACTAGGACTTAAATTCCCTCTTGTCGCGTGACCTATCAATGGAAATATCATCTTGTCCACTAATCAAGTTCAAATAATCTTGGTCTGGTAGTTGCAACTTGGGTGGGAGTCGTAGAGGGTCGAATAACATCAATATTTCTGGAGTTTGTCTAACTGTTTTTGGGTTGGCTTATGCGTGAATAGTCAGTTGCTAGCTGTAGGCTTTTTCTGAGTTTCTGTAAGCACAACTCAGCTTGTCTCTAAGCTTCAGGGTGAGGCTTGAGGAAACTAAACCTGTGATGTAAGTGGCTTAGGTGTTTGTTTGTGTTCTCTTTGACCTTCCTCTAACACCAGATTGCATACAAATTCTTATCAGCTTCCTGGCTGCATCCTTGCTAGAGCCATGACCCATGTGACCCAGTGGTCTAAATCCTGTTTTCCAAAAGGGGTTGCATAAAATAAGAACCAATAAATAAAGTGATTCAAATCACAATGAGGGTTGAGAATCTTGATCCTATTCTGTGGAATATTTGTTTTCAATAATAAGAAAGGGGCAATTTACGTGGTACAAGAGGGTGGGTGCATATGCCGGTTGAAGTATTGCTTTGAGTAAGTAATTGAGCAATTATTTTCTAAAGTAACATTGGAATTAGTGGGGCTGGTTCACGCTTGATAACRATGTAATGTTCTACTTTCTTATCATGCATATGCTAAGAATGTGTTTAAGCATAGGTTTTGAATTGGTTATATTACTATTCTTGTTAAAATTGTCACGTGTATGAGCATTTGCATATTTCATAGCATCTCTAGATACCTAGGAGCCCATCGTCCTATTAGGAGAGAGTCCGGTACACTTGGGCCATCAGGACTTGGCACCCGATGAGGTCGGAGGAAAGCTCTTAGCCAGTCACCAACCTGAGAAGCCCATATGGGTGGAGGTTTGAAGACTAATGACCTTGGCCATGAATTTAGATGTCACACCCCAAGCTCATGCGCATCATTTGTGTGCTAACCTAGATTAAAGGGTCAGCCACCTTGTGTGTGATACATTTACATGATAAATTTTAGAGGGTCCTATATTAAAAAAAAAAAAAAAAAAAAGGAAAAAAATCAAAAAGGTAAATCCAAAAAATCTAAAATTCAAAAATATATATAATAATAAAAATAGAAAAATTCAAAACAAAAAAAAAATCATCAAAACGAGGTGAATTCAAAAAAAAATACAAAATATAAAAAAAACAAAAAACATAGAAAAATAGAAAAAAGGAGGAAAAAAAGAAAAAACAGAAAAGAAGAAATTCAAAAAAGGGGGTAAATAGGAAAATCCAAAAATCCAAAAAATCGGGAAATCTGAAATAAAAAATAGAGTGGAAGAAAATCCAAAAGATAAAGAATGGAAAATTCAAAAATTAGAACAAAAAAGAAAAGAAAATTCCAAAATGAGAAATAAAAAAAGTAAAAAATACAAAATACAAAAGAGGGAAGATCCAAAATAGGAAATAAAACAAAAGAAAGAAAAAGAATCCAAACTATAAAAATGGGAAAGTCCAAAATCCGGAAAATACAAAAAAGGGGAAATATAAAATCCAAAAAAGGGAGAATTCAAAATGCAAAAAAAAATCATAAATTCAAAAAAGAAAGGGGGAAAATCCAATGTGTAAAAAAATCCTAAAAAAGGGGAAAAATAAAAATACAAATAAAAAAGAGAAAAGTTAAAATACAAAAAATGGAAAAATTCAAATTCTAAAGAAAAAGTACAAAAAAGGAAGATGCAAAAAAATCCAAAACAAAAAAGAAGGGAAAGGACAAAATAAAGAGAGAGAGAGAGAGAGAGAGAGAGAGAGAGAGAGAGAGAGAGAGAAAGAAAGGAAAATTCAAAAAAAAGAGAAAAGTATGGAAAACTGGAATCAATAAAAAAATAAAAATACCAACTAGTGGGAATTAAAAATAAATAAATAATGGTAGACAAAAACCATGAGAAAGGATCATAAAAAAAAATATCAAAAAATCAAAAGGAAAACAAGAAATATGAGAAAATAATAAAACAAGAAGAAAAATGATAAAAAAAGAAAAAAAAAACAATAAAACAATAATAAAGAATCAGATCTCTTTGCATAATACTTTAGTTATGATTATCTTGATTGAAGTTGGTGTGTTTGTTGCTCCTCTTAAATTTCATATGGTGAGAAGTCTTAAGCTTGTGATAACCTAAATAAATCTGGGTTTTTTCCTCAATTTTGGTATATTTCGAAAATGGGTGCTTCTTTTGTGTTTTCACGACAAACGTCCACTTTGTTTGCATCACATTGCATTTTGCATTCATTCAGCCTAGTCAACTATAGCAGCATTTAGCAGCTTTTCCAATCATCCAGCAAGCTCAAGTTGTCTTCTTGAATTGCCCTCACTTGCTACCCCTAATTAGAGTTTAATAAATCAACTTGTCAACTCAGTTCCTTAGCTCTCATCCTTCCATCACTACCCTTGACTTCAGTGAATAGATAGCCAGCTCATAGCCGCCTACCCTCTTCATAGGCGGTCGTCCCACTCCCAGCTTCATGCTTATTTCTTTATATGCCCGGGTGTTCACCGCATCTGGTTCTGAACTAGGGGCAAGCTGATTTTATCGATGTTTTCTCGATATTTTGTTGTCATTGCATGGTTTTCACATGCATTTTGCATCATCCCATCTTAGTTGTCTTAAAGCAAGTCTCCTACCACATAGCTCCTATCTATTTTATGTCATCCCATCTTGGTCACCTTTCTGAACCATAAGGGTTTCCTTAGGACCATCACATCCAGTTCCAAAAAGGTTAAGAAGAAATTGGACTTAGAGAGTATCATACCTTCAAAGTCAAACAACCCTAGAGAGTTGCAGATCCACTTTGACCTAGACCATTCCAAATTGGCTTCCTTGAGAATTCAAATAAAATATATTTCGTGATTGTTATAAGATGTCAAGACCTCCTATTGATCAATGTCTTCCTCCTTGACTCATAATACAAAATCTTGTTGACAGTGGAGCTTCTCTACCTTAGCGGCATATTGCTATTTCTGGTATCTTGGTTTTCTGCTCTTTCTTGTTGTTCTATAGTTAAAGTTGTAAATAACCCGAACTACGCTCGGCCTGATCCCTCACGAGGGGCACGTAGGCAACCTGGGCAATGGCGCTTGGGTTCGACCAAGATAATAAAATAAAAATAGTTTCATAATCATGTGAATTTCAGGATCAATCATCATTTCTTTCAAATAATCTTTTCCAATCTTGGACTCCTCCTTACCTACTGAACAACCTTACATTGCCTCCCTTATAGGTTTCGTCCCACCTTGGCCACACGTTCATTGCATCGTTTTCTCGCATTTAATTCATGCCACCAATGGCACGCATATGCACATGCACTTTTGGTTTTTTTTTTCCATTATTCTATCGCATGCATACTTTATTCAATATTCAAAGTCCGAAGCTCCAAAGAAGGGAGAAAAAATGTCAAAGGAACAAGAAACGATAAACCTAACCCAAAGGTCCTGGACATGTTGTCATTGCCCTATAATAATGTCTTCGTTTTTTTCCACAATTTGCATAATAAATTCAGTTTCCTTGGTTTTATGCTTTGGGTATTGCTTAGAGGCTCCTTTTTTCATCATTTTGTTTTTAAAGAAATAAGTTTTAATAAGGAGGGAACTCCCCAAGTTTGGAAAGAGATAAAGCCACCACTTCCCTTTGAGAGGAATGCTTGAGTAGATCTCAAGGGCATAACTTTGTGAAAAGTGATGGTTAATTAAGGGTCCATCAATAGAAATGTCTTAAGGAAAGGGATGGTAATCCTATCAATTCAAAGTAACAATATCCATTTTCAACCATGTCCACAAATAAGCCCATCATTGATAGCTCAAAATGGGGCAGCCATAAGGTTGAAGTCATGGTGGTGAGATATGCACTCCTTTGTCTTGCTCCTAGAGCTAGCACAGAATGAAGGCATATATTAATCTAGTGCATGCATTGTTGAAGAATCTAGAAAATGACTGGAGGCCATTATTAGTTGTTTTTGTTTACTTCAAACCCCTTACCACTATCAATACCACTAGTTAGCCTGTTGAGCTAATTTTATTAGACTTTCTTCTTTGTTAAGCCCATCAAATTCCTAGGATGCTTCTTTCCTAAGGGCTAGGAAAAAATTTAGAAAAAAAAAGAGAGAATATATATATATATATATATATATATATATATATATATATTTGAAGAAAGAAAAAAAGAGAGGAGAAAAAAGAAAGGAAAAAGAATCACTCCCATTCGAGTAATCTTAGAGCATTCAAGTCTGGAAGATGTCAAATGACATAACTACCCCTGAGTCAGTGGAGCTTAAAGCGTGCTCGACATATAATTCATTCCAATTGGTTATGCATTCGATGGAGAAATGATGAGAGGCCCTCTTTTGATTAATTGCTTTATCCACTTTTTTTCAAACCCTCTTTATTTTGCTAGTTATCCCTTTGAGCCTTTGTAGAAATCACTCCTTCAAATAAACCCTCTAAGGATGTGGATGTCATACGTTCAATTATGCATGTGAATCTCAACAAGTTTTTGTTAGATAATTATGCCCTTAGCTCCAATTAGATTGATGCATCTTTTGACATTTATTATAAATGAATAAAGTACATAATTGATTCATGTCATTGTGGTGTTTCTTTGTAATACCCTTAAATTGGACAATTATGAGACTCATGTTAGTTTAGAATCTTACAGCCAATGGATAGATCTGAGGAGATTTATCCAACCAAGGTTGACATTGATGAAGGGATGAGAGATCCATCATATAGAGGCCGAACCCTGCAGGAAGGTTGGGCGAAATTTTAAAAATTTTTCTCTCTCCCATCTGAGAATCGCATTCCATATTTTATAAAACTGCATTTTCAATGATCAATCTTGAACCAAAACCGGACCAGCTCTGAAACCAAAAGGGAGGAGAAGGATATACTTGATACAAAGTACTAGTAACTCCCAAAAATGTGTTCACGCCCAAGAAAAAATCCAAAACGCACTTCCACTAAAAATGACACAGACTGTAGTAAAGAAAAGATCAAATTGATGGGCGATAGATTCTAGTTGAAGGGACAAGTTCAGTTTTGATTCTTATCATTGATCCTCGATGCAAGGATAAATTCATATGTTTACGAATAAATTGGTTATACCCATGAACAAACTCTAATACCCAGCCTCTACTCGTACTATTCAACAACCAAAACCAGCTCTTTGATTGCTTCTCTTATTAATAGACTGTCCTAAACAAGCTCTTAGGATTTAATCTATTAATAGCATTAAGAGGGGAGAGACCCAATTCTGGTCAATGATTTCACAAGCTCGAACCGTTTAAACCAGATCATATATTTCTCTAACATAGATCAAAAACTTTTTTGCAATCAATTTATGTTAGTTGCCACCCTGATTAAACCTACCAATTATATATGAAATTGGAGGTTCAATCGGCCATAGATTATTCTCATTGAATGAGCAAGGGGCCCTTCTTGCTTAATCAATAAAAATAATCTTAACAGTAAATCGTAGAAAACATACGAATACCCATAAACAATGAACTAAAATAAAAATCAATTAGATCTCACAATGTTATAGAATCAAAGCTTCCCTAACCCTTCAACCAGAAAATAAAACCTTACAGACACTTCATGATGAAATCGCAGCTTCCAGATGAGAGGGGGCGAACTCTGCTTCTTCCTCCTTGGTTGATTGCTCTTTTCGAAGACTGAAGCTCTCTTGGAGGATTTGATGATGCCCTTGGGTGCTAATCCGCCCCCTTTACATAGACTTAGGAGGGAGATGTCTCCTGCTCCTCTTAGGAGTTCTTTCTCCATTGGGAGTTCAGTTCTCTAATAGATAATGCCTACATTAGATCTAATCTACTCCTATCTCTTAACAAGTAATTTTAATCTCTCTTATCTTTCTAGAAATACAGTAGAAAATTGAATCTGATAGGACTCTTTGATGATTCTTATTCTTGCATGTTAAATTCGTATTGAGCTTCCTCAACGAATTGGGCCGCTGCAAGGCTTCTCTGTGAACTAGTCTTCTGCTGCGAACTGGGCTTCTCTACGAATTTTCTTAGACTTCGGGCCTGATTTGACCTCGATGCAGTCCGAATATATCAAAATGCAAAACATGAAAGTTGTAGAGTTTTTCCTTATCTTTCCAATGCATCTTGAATCATCTCAGTCGGAGTCTGAATGGGAGAGTTATTCCCAAATTACCACACAGCGCTGAAACTGTGCAAAATTACTCGATTAGCCTTATCTTTCACCTAACGCCTTCTTTCATGCCCTAAATCAAAATACAAGAATAGTGAGTCCAATTAGGAACTAAATAAGTATAAAAGACTGAATATTAAGGGATAAAAATATGATAATTTTCATTCTCATCAAATCCCCCCACACTTAGACCTTGCCCGTCCTCGGGCAAAACAAAATTCAAGCAAAAATAAAACAAAAACAAACTAACTATCCTACCGATTTTTAAACTCAAATCCCCTTCATCGTTCTTCACAAATATTTTAAGTTAATTATTACAAGCCATTAAATCAACACAACCAAGTCATACATGACTCATCCATTAGTCAATCCAATTTTTGCTACTACAAATCAGGTAGTAAACTAAGGAAAACATTTTTATCTTCTTTCTCTTTTTTCTTTTTCTCTCATTGGTGGAAGTGAGTGCATTTTATGCTCCATCTCACTTTAGGATTACTCGGCTAGTAGGTGCATTTTATGCTCCATCCTACTATCAGATGACTTGGCTAGTAGGTGCATTTTATACTCCATCCTTCCATCGGATTACTTGACTGGTAGGTGCATTTTATGCTCCATCCTACCAATTGTAGGAATGGTAAAATATTTACCCTATTTACATAAAAGGAAATGGCTTCTGATAGGTCGTGTACTTCTTAATTGTACCTCATTACTAGGTCCACAAGAATTTTCCTAGAATATTGTTTCAATTGATTTCAAAAGAGTTTGAGTTTTTTTTTTTTGAATTGAAATAAAATACTATTTATCCTAAATCCTATACTCCCCCACACTTAAAACTTACATTGTCCCCAATGTAAGGTGAAATGCAAAGAAAATGTGGAAATAACTAAACTATAAATGCAAAAACAAGAAAAAAGAAAAACAAACTTCCCTATTTTAAATCATCATAAACCGGATCCTCTAACTTTTGTAGTTGCAACTTCTAGTGTTTTCCCCTTTCATCCATGATGGGTGGGTTCAAATCTGGAATAGGGCCTGAAAAATAAAGGGTAAAGGTCTCTCATTAGAAATTTGTAACGTAATATAAGGAACGTTATCTGACTGCTGTAACTCCGGAGAATCATTCAATGTTGCAATAGTTTCCTGCAATTTAGAATTCAAGGTTGACTCCTCTTTTTCAGGATGCTTAGTAATGGAAATTCTGAATCCCTCCTTCCCACCAAGATCAAAAACTTCCTCCTTCTATTGCTCCTCCTTCTTGGATTTTGCAAAGCGGCTAGGAAAGGGTGGAGTTGTCACTATGGCTTGGGGTTGTTCACTGCTTGGATCTTGAGTTTGGGGTGGAGGTGCTTCCTTTCCCATTTCTTCTTCAATTGTATTCTTAGGCACTTCCTTACTAGGCCTATTCAGCTCCCTCCCACTTCTTAAAGTGATTGCACTAGCATTCTGCTTAGGGTCGACCATGGTCTGTGAGGGTAGTTCACTTGATCTTTGAGATTCTAATCGACTCACAGCAGTTGCCAACTAGTTCACTTAATTCTCTAGGATTTGGATGCTGGTCCTCGTCTCCTGTTGAAATTGTTGGGTGTCAATTACAAGTGCTTTAACAATTTCATCTAAAGACATACCTGGTTTAGAAGACGAATATTGTGGAGCTAGTTGTCTAGCTTGATATTGTTGGAAACCGAAGGGCTTGGCTCCATTGCTAAGATTAGGATGATCCCCCCATCCTGCATTGTAAGTATTTGAGTAGGGATCGTACCTCCTTTGTGGGAATCCTCCAATAGCATGGGCTTGTTCATAGGGTTCATCTTGAAGTGTAGGACACATGTCGGTTGGATGACCCGTAGTGGAACAAATGCCACAAGTCTTTCCTTGTTGTACATGACCTACCACCAATTTTTCCACAAGAGAGGTAAGAGTATCTAATCGTTGATCAATGGAGGAAGTACTTACCTCATTGACTCTCCTCGGTATGGATTCTTGTCTATTGCCGAACTGTTGTGCATTGGCAACCATGTTTTCGATCTCGGGATCGTATTGGAGTTCACCTACATGAGAAGAACGAGGCATAAACYAAGCAAAAATAAATAAATCTACTTAGGACACCAATCCCCGGCAACGGCACCAAAATTTGGTGGGTGTCGAATTCAACCAAAGATAAAAAGTCTTGCTCGAATTAAATATTTTGTATATAGTGATGAGCAAGGTCGTCTCCACAGGGATTGGGTGGATTTATTTCCATGTAAACGAAGTAGGAGGTTGTGAAGATAAGGAAAATAAGATGAAATAAAAGAAAATAACATAAAGAAAAGATCAAATCGATGGGCGATAGATTCTAGTTGAAGGGACAAGTTTAGCTTTGATTCTTATCATTGATCCTCGATGCAAGGATAAATTCATATGTTTACGAATAAATTGGTTATAGCCATGAACAAACTCTAACAGCCAGCCTCTACTCGTATTATTCAACAACTAAAACCAGCTCTTTGATTGCTTATCTTATTAATAGACTGTCCTAAACAAGCTCTTAGGATTTGATCTATTAATAGCATTAAGAGGGGAGAGACCCAATTCTGGTCAACGATCTCACAAGCTTGGACCGCTTAAACCAGATCATACTCTAACATAGATCGAAAACTTTTTTGCAATCAATTTATGTTAATCCCCACCCTGATTAAACCTACCAATCATATATGAAATTGGAGGTGCAATCGGCCATAGATTATTCTCATTGAATGAGCAARGGGCCCTTCTTGCTTAATCAATAAAAATAATATTAACAGGAAATCATAGAAAACATACGAATACCCATAAACAATGAACTAAAATAAAAATCAATTAGATCTCACAATGTTATAGAATCAAAGCTTCCCTAACCCTTTAACCAGAAAATAAAACCTTACAGACACTTCATGATGAAATCGCAACTTCTAGATGAGAGGGAGCGAACTCTGCTTCTTCCTCCTTGGTTGTTGATTGCTCTTTTCGAATTCTGAAGCTCTCTTGGAGGATTTAATGATGCCCTTGGGTGCTAGTCCGACCCCTTTATATAGGCTTATGAGGGAGATGTCTCCTGCTCCTCTTAGGAGTTCTTTCTCCATTGGGAGTTTCTCTAATAAATAATGCCTAGATTAGATCTAATCTACTCCAATCTCTTAACTGGTAATTTTAATCTCTCTTATCTTTCTAGAAATACAACAGAAAATTGAATCTGATAGGACTCTTTGATGATTCTTATTCTTGAATGCTAAATTCGTATTGGGCTTTCTCAACAAATTGGGCCGCTACAAGGCTTCTTTGTGAATTGGGCTTCACTGCGAACTGGGCTTCTCTATGAATTTGCTTAGGCTTCGGGCTCGATTTAACTCGATGCAATCCGAATCTATCAAAACTGAAAACATGAAAGTTGTAGAGTTTTTCCTTATCTTTTCAATGCATCTTGAATCATATCAGCCGGAGTTTGGATGGGAGAGTTATGCCCAAATTACCACACGGCGCCGAAACTGTGCAAAATTACCCAATTAGCCTTGTCTTTCACCTAACGCCTTCTTTCGTGCCCTAAATCGAAATACAAGAATAGTGAGTCCAATTAGGCACTAAATAAGTATAAAAGACTGAATATTAAGGAATAAAAATATGATAATTTTCATTCTCATCAACCCCCTCTAAGGATCTCACTTATTGGCATATCAAAGACAGTCCAATTCGGCACCTAGTGCAGTACCATAATCGTGTCTAGGGGTAAGGTGTAACATTCCAGTTTTGTCCATCTATCTCCAAGGTCTAGGGCAATACTGGAATTTTGGTCTGGTTTAGGGTTTCAAGAAAACCCACACTTCATGTACCTCGGGTCTTACCCAAGCAGCTGAGACAAGCCACCCCAACCAACTTGGCAGCACATTAGTGTCAGCCTTGGTAGGATAAATCTCCTCAGATCTATCCAACGGCTGTGAAGATTCTTAACTAACAAAAATCTCATAAGTGTCCAGTTTAAGGGTATTACACAGACACACACCAAAACACATGAATCAATTATGTACTTTTATTCATTTACAATAAATGTCATCACATACATCAATCTGATTGGAGCTAAGGGCATACACTGTCTAACAGTTCCCACTTGCACTTAGGTCTAATCGGTTATAAGACAGAGTCCATACTTTTCACGTGTTTCTCAAACACTTTCTGTGTTAGTGGCTTAGTTAATGGGTCTGCAACATTTTCTGTTGATGCTACCTTCTGAATCAGGATGTCCCATCTTCCAACTATCTCCTACAGTACATGGTACTTCCTCTCGATGTTCTTTGACTTTGAGTGGGCTCGTGGCTCCTTATCCTGAGCAATGGCTCAAGTGTTGTCACACAACAATGGAATGGGTGGTGTGCTAGATGGAACTACTCTAAATTCCTGAATGAACTTCTTTATCCAAACAACTTCCTTGGTAGCTTCACTTGTAGCAATGTACTCAGCCTCGGTTGTGGAATCTGCGGTGGACCCCTGTTTGCTGCATTTTCAGCTAACAGTACACGATCCTATCGTGAAGATATAACCAGATGTAGACTTTCTATCATCTGGATCCGACTGGAAATCGGCATCAATATACCCATGGATCTGTAGTGAACTACCACCGAATACCAAACAAAACTCTTTTGTCCTTCGAAGGTTTAGTATGTTTTTTACAATGGGCCAATGCTCCTGCCCTGGGTTAGATTGGTATCTACTTACCACATTCACTGCTTGAGAAATGTCAGGACAAGTGCACAGCATGGCATACATGATGCTCCCTATGGCTGAGGCATAGGGAATCTCTTTCATGCCCTCAATCTCTTCGGGAGTCTTGGGAGGCATACCCTTGGAGAGAGTGACTCCGTGTCTGAAAGGAACATTTCCTTTCTTGGAGTTCTCCATACTATATCTTTTGACAATCTTGTCAATGTAAGCAGATTGTGATAATCCTATTATCATCTTCGATCTATCTCTATAGAGTTGAAGACCCAATATGTAGGTGGGTTCTCCAAGGTCTTCTATGAAAAATTGCAATGAAAGCCACACTTTCACCTAATTAACATTCCTACATCATTCCCAATGAGTAGAATATCATCTATATACAGAACCAAGAACATAACTTATCAACACTGATCTTCCTATAAACACAGGGCTCATCCGGATTTTGCTCAAAGTTAAATTGTTTGACGGTAGAGTCAAAACGGATGTGCCAACTCGTAGAAACTTGTTTAAGTCCATATATGGAATGGTTGATTTTACATACCATGTGTTCCTAAACTGTAGCTATGAAACCTTATGGTTGATGCATATAGATATCTTCAGTAAGATCTCCATTTAGGAACGTGGTTTTGATATCCATTTCCCAAATCTCGTAGTCATGGTACGCTGCTACAACTTACAGGATCCTAATGAATTTAAGCATGCCCATAGGCGAAAAGGTTTCCTCATAATCGATTCCCTCTTTCTGAGTRTWCCCTTTYGCCACAAGAYGAGCCTTSTAGGTCTCAACTTTACCATCAGGGCCCTTCTTCCTCTTATAGATCCATTTGCAACCAATTGCCTTTACCTCAGGGGGCAGATCTACTAGARCCCAGACTCCATTAGTCTCCATTCAGTCCATCTCAGCTCTCATGGCATCTACCCACTTCAAGGAATCTATGTCCAACATAGCTTCCGAATAAGTCACGGGATCCTCCTCACTGGTCGTGGCTTCCACCAAGTAACTTTCTTGGTCATAGCCGTAATGAACTAGAGGACTGGAAACTCGGGTAGATCTTCTAGGTTGGATATTTTCTAGACCTAGTGGGACATCTCCCACTACCCCTGTGTCACGGTCTAACATAGGCTTAGCCATGCCTACGCTTGGCAGGCTTACGTTAAGGGACACCACCGTCCTTTTTGCCTGTAAGATTTTTGGGAGAACTGATGTCATCTTCAGGCAGATCACCAAAAGCTTAACGTACTTTTTGAGGAAGGGTGGTCAACCTCCTTGGGTGCCAAACCTTGGCACTCCTAGACCAACTTCCCTTGCAGGGCGGCCCTGGTTAATGGCTAGCATGGCTACCAGGGTTCCTCATGGGCGCACACAAGCTCATGGGGACAGTGCATGGACCGGCACTGCGTTGCTGACACTCAAGGGAGGCTTGCGGGCCTGGCTCAAGCATGTCCCTTCACCTCGCCAGCCCCTTGCCCAAGCTAATTGAGCTATCCCGTTGCCTCTAGCGCACGGGTGTGTTCCGGCCCAAGCAGTTGCCTCTCAACATGGCACACAGGTGCCCATCATCATCGGCATACAGGAGACCCATCACATCGGTGCCAAGTCACCTCTTCGGCGCACAGTCGCATCACATCATGCCCGTCCCCCTTTAGCATGTAAGTGGCGCCTCCCATGGACCGGCCAGAGCCAGCAGAGTGCCTCGGCCATGCGACATGAGGTCATGATCCAGTGCTACTGACCTTGGTGGGGCCATCTCATCGGGCAACTCCTAGCCTCTAAGCACACAAAGGCTTGTCCTGGACGCCGCACGGGTTTCTTCCGCTGTAGAACTACCTCGTGACAGTTGGTATCAGAGCGATCTAGCCAATTGATGCCACAGTTGGTGTCAAGCAGATTAGCCCAAAGTTAATTGAAGTGGTAATCATGACAAGCAGCATTGTGGGGTGTGGTCCTTAGGCACTCCCACCCAGGATCGAGCAGATTTCAGATCAAGCCTGGCAAGAGGCCATTCTTTGTTCGTGTCCCCATGCCAATGACCCTGAAAACAGCTTCCCTTGTGGGAGCAGACGCATTGGTTGCTGTACTCAGATGGGGGCAGACACGTGAGTCTTGATAGAAATGTGGGTACACTGGCCGTTGGAGCATGACAGCCCTACACCAGCAATGCATCTAGTGGACATGCTCAGTTCAACGAGGCGGAACATTCGCAGCAACAACTCTCAACACAAGGTGAGTGCATGTTCGGCAACATCAAGGGTAAAAGTTGCCACACTCGCACTCAAAGCGGTCAGGTCTCCTTGAGGCAGTAGCAGTGGGGCCCCCTCAGAGCGAAGAGGTAGCCCAAGTCGGCATGGTGAAGTGTAGTTTCGAGGGCCAAGAGAGCATAAGCCATGGCTAGGATTGAGTAACCCACACATGGCGAGTTGAAGCCTACAGGCCAACATGGTGAAAGGGTACCTAGGACACATCGCCAACAAGAGGAGTAGACTTATCAGCATGTTCGGTAGCACCACCGAAAATCTACCAAGAAGACGGTCTTGCTTTGGGGTAAGATGATACATGGGGCGGACCTCTGCAAAGCACACATCCAATTTCTTCGAGGGCCCTTCTCACACAATTCAACGACATAGCCATTGCGCAGTTTGAGTAACCTCGACACAGGGGGTGAAGTCCAGGCAGGCCGGCATGGTGAAATGGTTTCGTCCCCATAAATGGACACCAATATAGGCAAGACCCGGGTTGGCCAGGCGAGCCTAGGAACTGGCAAACAAGTGGATGGCACAGGACACAGACACCCATTCATGTGAAGACCATTGTCGAGACAACAATGGATTGAGTGGGGGAGTCTGTCACGGTCTGACACAAGCTTAGCCTTGCCTACGCTTGGCAGTCTTACATTAAGGGACCCCACCATCATTTTCGCCTATAAGATTTTTGGGAGAACTGATGTCATCTTCAGGCAGATCACCTAAAGCTTAACATACTCTTTGAGGAGGGGCGGTCAACCTCCTTGGGTGCCTAACCTTGGCACTCATAAACCAACTTCCCTTGCGAGGCAGCCCTAGTTAATGGCTAGCATGGCTACCAGGGTTCCTCATGGGCGCACACATGCTCATGGGGACAGTGCATGGACCGGCACTGCGCTGCCGACACTCATGGGAGGCTTGGCATGCGGGCTTGGCTCAAGCATAACCCTTTACCTTGCCAGCCCCTTCCCCAAGCTGATTGAGCTATCCCATTGCCTCTAGCGCACAGGTGTGTTCTGGCCCAAGCGGTTGCCTCTCAACATGGCACACAGGTGCCCATCATCATGGGCATAGAGGAGACCCATCACATTGGTGCCAAGTCACCTCTTCGGTGCACAGTCGCCTCACATCATGCTCGTCCCCCTTTACAACGTAAGTGGCACCTCCCATGGACCGGCCAGAGCTAGCAGAGTGCCCCGGCCATGCGACTTGAGGTCATGATCCAGTGCTACTGACCTTGGTGGAGCCATCTCATTGGGCAACTCCTAGCCTCTAAGCACACAAAGGCTTATCCTGGCCTACCTTGGCCTAGACGCCACACGGGTTTCTTCCGCTGTAGAACTACCCCCGTGACACTTGGGCTCTCCTCATCAAGAACAACTTCCTGATGAAGATTATCCAGGGTGTAATCTTCCTCTAGGAAGTGGGCATTTTAACTGCAAAACACCTTTTGCTCTTTTGGATCATAGAACAAGTAACCTAGAGAGCTTTTGGGGTAACCTTCAAATAGGCAACGGTTGGTCTTGAATTCCAATTTGTTAGCACTAGTTCTTTTAACATGTGCTGAACAAGCCCAAATTTTCAAGTGTCTTACACTTGGTTTCTTACCGGTTCATAGCTCATATGGAGTCTTATGAACGGATTTGGTTGGAACCCGGTTTAGCACGTAAATCACAGTCTCTAATGCGAAACCCCAAAAGGATGTAGATAACTCAGAGTGGACGAGAAGTGATCAGACCATATCTAATAAAGTCCAATTTCTCCTCTCTAACACATTGTTTAATTGTGGTGTAGCAGGAGGAGCAAGTTGTGATACAATCCCATTTTCCTTTAAGTAGTTCCTAAATTCGTCAGAGAGATACTCGTTGCCCCGATCTGATCGAAGGGTCTTAATTTCTCTCCCTAACTATTTCTTGACTTCTTGTCTAAATTCTTTGAACTTTTCAAAAGATTAAAACTTATGTCTCATTAGGTACACGTAAACACACCGTGAATAGTCATTGGTAAAGGTTATGAAATAAACATGCTAGTTACATGTCCTAACATTCAAGGGACCACATACATTAGTATGTATCAAGTCAAGTGTGCTTGTAGATCTTTCGGGCTTCCCTGTAAATGGTTGCTTCGTCATCTTACCCTGAAGGCAAAGTTCACAGGTTGGAAGATCTTCTACAGTTAGAAAATGCAAAGGACCATCATTTACAAACCTTGTGATACGATCTATGTTGATGTGGCCAAGTCGGTAATGCCACGGGCACGTAGGATTAATTGTATCACGAGTTCTCTTCTTGGAGATTATTTCCGACGTAGTTTCGATAATGTTTGTTTCCAAAGAATGATTGAGAACATAGAGACTATTCTCAAGTTATCCATATGCGAGGAATTTATTATTCCGTTTAATAGTAATCACATTATTAAATAAGATAGAATAACCATACATGCACAATTTTGAGACAGAAATCAAATTTCTTCTTAAATTAGGTACAAAAAGACAATCTTTAAGTACAATTGTTCATTCTCTTAAAACTAGTTCTACAGTTCCTATGGCTATAGCTGCAACTATTGCAAAAGTCCCCAAGTAGAGCGTCACTTCTCTGTCACTCAGTCTTCTGATTATCTTGAACCCCTGTAGTGAGTTATACACATGAGTTGAAGCCCCGAATTCAATACACTAGGAAGTAGAAGTGACCAACAAATTGGTCCCTATGATAAAAGATTTGAAATTACCTTATTTCTTAGTCTCCAAATATTGAGGACAATTCCTCTTCCAATGGCTGGTCTGCTTGCAGAAGTGACAGGCATCTGATGCCTTATCTTTTTTCTGCTTTTTAGTTTTGCTACCCTTCTTCTGAGCCTTCCTTTTAGCCTTATGCTTTTTCTTGTCCAATTTGCCACCTTCAACAAGCATGGCTATTGGACTATCCTTCTCAGTTCTTTAACCCTCTGTAACATATTGTTGAGTTCCTGAAGGCTAATGTTTAATTTATTCATGTTGTAATTCATGATAAACTGATTGAAGGACGGGGGTAAGGAATTGAGGACCGCATCAATTTTGGTGTCATGATCTAGCCCTGACCCGAGAGCCTCTAGTTCATAGATATAACCCATCATCTTTAGACAATGGTCATGAACCTGTTGATTCTCGGTCATCTGTGCGGTCATAAACAATTTTAAGACCTTTTGTCGAGTAGAACGGTTCTGCTCTTCATACATAGTCTTCAGACTATCCAATACATAGTCTTCAGACCTTTTGTCATTGTATCGGATTGTCTAAAGAGGCTATAATGTAACACCGGGCAAGAGAGTTTTTCTCTTCTCAATCTTGATACTCTCTTCTTCAAGCCTCAGAAGCCCTATCACCCGGACGTCCAAGGCAGGATTCTTAGCAACTTTGTCCAATTTCTCAGATGTTAGAACCAACATAAGGTTTCGGAACCAGTTAGTATAATTAGGGACCTTGAGTTTGTTATTATCCAATAATTTGGTGAAGTTTTCGTTTGCCATTTCTGGTAAAGGCAAGGCATATTTATTAGTTCACAACTTGAATTGATTCATGTTTACTACATAGATATGGCGTTTAATCTATGTTCCATTTTCATTTATTCTCCTTTGAGATTTCCCTCCTATCTCAGTGACGGAAATTGCGAACTGTCTCTGAAAATGTGGGAAACCACATACAGTGCATGGAGCCAACTGTTTCAGCTACATAACCCCACCACCTTCTTTGAATGATCATATCCACTCATCTAATGAGCTTTCCCTTTGCCCTCTATCAGACAAGGTTCATTGTCATTTTAGGTTAAACCTTTCTGTCTAGTAAGTGCTCACCCATCATATTCGTAAACGCCAAGGTACTGTGAGAAAGTCTTCCATTTTAGGATAGACCCCTCTCACATCAGTCTATAACGCCCTTATCATCTTATGAAACAATCCAATAAATCCAACAGCAAATGGGTAGCCCAATTTTATGGTGCATCTCCTCATTACTGAATGACCCATTTTCATGCTAATGATGGAAGGCCTTTAGAGAGTTCATCATATGAATCTCCCTATCACATACACTTATATTTCGATGAGGGAATGAATAATTATGCCCTAGATTTGTTCAGGTCAAACCAAAGTGGCTCCCACTGACTTTCATAAAGCCAGATTTAGATGGACCCTAAACGGCTAGGGTTCCGCACGGTTCCTCTTGGAGAAGAAGCTGATGTCGGGCCCACCATGCAAGGAGATCATCCAATGATCTTAAGGACACCATGGCAATGATGTGCATTCAGCCATGGTGTGCGAAAGAGCCACGATCGAATCAACATGGGCCAAGTGCTTATGGCCCGTGAATGTAGCACACCACACATCCATACATCACATGCATGAAAACCATAACTAATCCAATCAATTAAATAACTGTAAAACCTGATGAGAATAAAAATTATCATATTTTTATCCCTAAATATTCAGTCCTTTATACTGAATTAGTACTTAATTGGAATCATTATTCTTGTATTTCGGTTTAGGGCATGAAAGAAGGCATCAGGAGAAAAGCAAGGCAAATCGGATGGTTTTTCACAGTTTCGGCACCGTTAAGTAATCTATACCTAACTCTTGTATCCGAGCTCTGATTGGGTTGATTCAAGACTCACTGGAAAGATAAGAGAGAAAGATACAACTTTGATGTTTTGGGCTTTCACAGATTCGGCCTGCATCAAGGCCAAACCCGGGCCCAAAGTCGGAGCAAATTCGTAGGAAAGCCCAATTCGTAGCAGAAGCCCAACTTACAGAGAAGCCTTGCAGCAGCCCAATTCGCAAAGGAAGCCTAATACGAATGCAAGAACAAGAAACTGAGAAGAGTCCTATCAGATTTAAATTTCTGATGTAATCCTAGAAAGATAAAGAGATTGAGATTACTAGATAAGAGATAAGAGTATGATTAGATTAGGACTTTCTATTTTTGAAAGATAAACTTCAAGAAGGAGTTGGAGACCGCCCCCTCCCCCTAAAGCTATATAAAGGGATGGGGGGCGGACTAGTGAGATCAATGAAAAAAAAGCAGAGGATCAATCAATCTATCAAGCAAGAAGACTTCAARAAGGAGGTGGCGGCAAAGAGAAGAGGAGATCTTAGCTCCAAGGGCGATACCATGAGTTCTTTCTTTCCTCTTGTTTGCTTTATTTCCTCTAGTATGAGCTAATTTATTTGTAGCTAGGGCTGTGGAAAGCCTAACCATAACAATGAATACATTTTTATTCTGATTTATCCAAGATCATGACTTTCATATAGTCCATGAATTATCTTGCTTAATGCGATTAGGAGTGACCATCTCTTAATTGATTAGGTTTATGTGAATAAATCGAGAGAGGAATTCATATAGCAGACCAAATAATTCATGGTGTGAATTGAATGGTATATAGTCGAGAGATCGAAGGGTTACCTGATAGAAGTAGATTTGATATATCTTGAGAAAGAATATTAAATAAAATTGGAAAAACTTCAACTTATGGGAATGACAAATTATCTTGGGTAATCTCATCCATTAATATTCATTGGAATGGTTAGGCGGACCAAAGGTCCTAGCGAATTCAATCAATCGTTGCATATTCAGTATTGGTTACTCTTGCTTTTGTTTTCTTTCTCTATTTTTCAGAAGTTCTTATTATTGGATCTGAAATTCGATTGTCCAAATAATTAAGGAAGGTTGTAGTTCTAATACTTATTTTGTTAAATCATCGTGGAAACGATATTTTTATACTACTTGATAACTAGTGCACTTGCTAGAGTTATAATTATAGCTATCAAAACCCATAAATAAAGCCCATTTAATTCCATAATATTACCAATTAATATTATCTAGGTATATAGGCTGAACTGCAAAAAGCAGTTCGGCCCATATAGCATTTATGTTGAATTGGGCTAAAACAGTTTAAACAGATTAAAATTAGGTTTTACAGATATGAACCGAATTGCATCTTGCAACTAACCATCAATCCCTCGCCCTATGAAGGAAACTTTAGGGCTGAAACARCCCTCATCAAACCACAGATTCGGTCCAACCAGTTTGGTCCAATCTGGTTCGAATGGCTCTAGGGTTTAATGTTTAATTCAAGATTCAATTCAAGAAGATGATCTGAAATTAAATAACTGATAAATGACATTCAAGAATCAGCGAACAAACACAAAAGGGGGCTGTTCGCAAGGCTGTAATCCTATAAAACAAAAATTAGTTCACAGATTGCAGTTTCCATTACTGCAATTCGTAGATCGCAAATTTCTTATCTGTGCAAGTTTTCTCTCCCACGCGAACCAGCTTCGTCTTCCATGAAATAAAATAGAAAAAAACCTAATTTTTCTATTAATATTACATCATAATCAAATCTTATATATCCCGTCTAAAAAATAAAAAAATTACTTACAAACCAAGAATTAATAGAATAAATCAATAGGTGTGTAGATTTCTTGTGCCAATAAAAGAATTCGATCTCCACCATATGAATAGCCCGAATTTTAAGAAATATAAATAGAAAAATTCTAAATATATTACAGAAAATAAAAGATTTAACTTCAGACCAATCGCCCAAAACTAGGAACCGATTTCCCAGGAAAAATGCTAATTGCGCAAATCGGGTAGAATGCCTTCTACCCATTTGCACAGATCCAGATCTAGTTTAATTCGGTTCAAGATTTGAACCTAGCTCTGATACCACTGAAGGGATGAGAGATCCATCATATGGATGGCCGAACCCTGCAAGATGGTTAGGTGAAATTTCAAAAATTTCTCTCTCTCCCATTTGGGAATCGCATTCTCTATTTTAGAAAACAGCATTTTCAATGATCAATCTTGAACCAAAACCAGACCAAATCTGAAACCAAAAGGGAGAAGAGGGATATACCTAATACGAAGTAGAAGTAACTCCCAATGAAGGTGTTCACGCCCAAAGAGAAAACCAAAACCCACTTCCACTGAAGATGACACAATGTGTAGTGAAGCAGGATCAGCAGGACAGTTCTTCAGCAAGAACTGAATTCTTCAACAAGAATGAAGTAGAGGGCTAGTGAGCACGACTTCAGATTTGCTTATTCTACCAAGAAGCAATATCAAGAACAATTCTTGATCACTCCCACAAGTGGAGATCGAACTAGGTAGGGGCGGCAAGAATAGGGAAGAACTCTTCAGATTGATGTGATGTATAACTGAGGAATTTGCCCCCTTTATTTATAACCTTCTCAGGATCAGCCTCCTAATCTAATTAGGAGAGGGTTCCTTAACTCAAATCTAATATTTAGATCTGGACTCTTGAATGGATAAGACTTATCTTATCCTTCATCTAATCCTAATCAGATTATAAATCCTATCTTGTCTCCTTTTAATTAACTGACTTAAGCCCAGTTCGAATTGGGCTTTACGCCCATTAAGTTTATATGCTCACTTAACCTCTTAACCTGCTGCCCAGTTGGTTCTCTTTGTATGGCGTGGGACCTAAACATTGATCTACACATCATCCACATGGGTTCAGCCCAGCCTTTGTTACAAGGCCTGGCCGAATTCACTGTAGGAGACAGTGAACCCCTGAGTCCATCACTATGGACCTCTCAACCCATAATGATCAAACACTACCCGACAAGAGAGAACCTCTCCCTCGGCTACAAGGAACAGTGCTGCACTCTCTACTTACATGGATCCCGTGAATTAAAACCTTTTGCAAACATTTTGAAACCATAATATATGTATGTATATCTCTATATAAATATATTTTGCAAAACAAATTTCAATGGTTGAAATCAAGTGCCGGCAGTTTAGGTTTCCATTAGAGAGAGTACATTCCCCGATCATTCACTTTGTCCGACAAAGGGGCTAATCCTGTCTCTATGATCACCCATTCAAGTGAATTCTCAGACTGTTCCAACATACCTAGGTTTTGACCCCCTCTAAGGATCTCACTGATTAGCATATCAAAGATAGTCCAATCCGACACCTAGTGCAGTATCATAATCGAGTGTAGGGGTCAGGTGTAACATTCTAGTTTTGCCCATCTATCTCCAAGGTCYAGGGCAATATTGGAATTTTGGTCAGGTTCAGGGTTTCAAGAAAATCCACACTGCATATACCTCAGGTCTCACCTTGGCAGCTGAGACAAGCCACCCCAACCAATTTGGCACCACATCAGTGTCACCCTTGGCAGGATAAATCTCCCCAAATCTATCTAACGGCTGTGAAGATTCTAAACTAACACGAGTCTCATAAGTGTCCAGTTTAAGGGTATTACACAAAAACATGCCAAAACACATGAATCAATTATGTACTTTTATTCATTTACAATAAATGTCATCAAGTACATCAATGTGATTAGAGCTAAGTGCATACACTAACAATTGATGTGCCGCCAAGTTGGTTGGGGTGGCTTGTCTCAATTGCCAAGGTGAGACCTGAGGTACATGCAGTGTGGGTTTTTCTTAAAACCCTGAACCAGACCAAATTCCAATATTGCCCTAGACCTTGGAGACAGATGGGCAAAACTGGAATGCTATGCCTAAACTCTAGACTCGATTATGGTACTACACTAGGTGCCGGATTGGGTTGCCATTGATATGCCAATCAGTGAGATCCTTGACCGGGTCAAAACTTGGGTATGTTGGGGCAGTCCGAGAATTCACTTGAGTGGATGATCATAGTGACAGGATTAGCCCCTTTGTCGGACAAAGTGAATGATCGGTTAATGCACTCTCTTTGATGGAAACCTAAACTGTCGGTAGTTGATTACAAACGTTGAAATTTGTTTTTGCAAAATATATTTATATAGAGATATACATACATGTATATTATGGTTTCAAAATGTTTGCAAAATGTTTAAATTTTGGGATCTATGTGAGTAGAGAGTGCAGCACTATACCTTGTAGCCGAGGGAGAGATCCTCTCTTGTCGGATAGTGTTTGATCATTATGGGCTGAAATGTTAAGTGTAAGACCATTGAGGGTAATACCTGATGGGCTAATCTTGCATCTGCCCAAAGTTCTTGGGTTTTAAATGGTGGCTGGATCCAAGAACCATTTAGTATAAATGTTGGACTCACTAAGAGCCCATGGTTATGGACTCAGGGGTTCACTGTCTCCTATAGTGAATTCAGCCAGTCCTTGTAACAAAGGCTGGGCTGAACCCATGTGGCTGATGTGTAGAACAATGTTAGGGTCCCACGCCATACAAATTAATGGGCCTAAGGCCCAATTCGAACTGGGCTTAAGTTAGTTAATTAAAAGGGGGCAAATTCAGTTTTAAACTGATTAGGATTAGCTGAAGGGTAAGATAAGTCTTATCCATTTAAGAGTCCAGATCCAAATATAATATTTGGATTAGGAATCTCTCTCCTAATTAGAATAGCAGGTTGATCCAGAGAAGGCCATAAATAGGGGTGAATTCTTTAGATTAAACACACAACAACAAATTGTAGAATTCTTCCCCAGTTATTGCCGCCCTTACCTAGTTTGATCTCCACTTGTGGATCTAATCAAGAAGTGTTCTTGATACTACTTCTTGGTAGAAGAAGCAATCTGAAGTCATGCTCACCAGCACTTACCCAATTCTTGTTGAAGAATTCAGGTTCTTGCTGAAGAACCATCCTGCTGATCCTGTTTCATTACACACTGTGTCATTTTCAGTGGAAGCGGGTTTTGGTATTTTCTTTGGGTGTGAACACCTGCATTGGGAGTTACTGCTACTTCGTATCAAGTATATCCCTCACTTCCTATTGGTTTCAGATTTGGTCCGATTTTGGATTCAAGAATGAACCTTAAAAATGCAGTTTTCTAAATTAGGGAATACGATTCCCGAATATGAGCGAATGAAATTTTTGAAATTTCACCCAACCTTCCTATAGAATTTATCTGTTCAAATCATGAAAACCTCATTTGAATTATATCAGTATCAAAGTCCCTTGCGACGTTAAAGTCCCTTGTAGCATTAAAGTTCATTACGGTACCAAAGCCCTTCATGGCACCAAAGTCCCTCACGGCAGAATGTTAATGTTTTACGGCTTAACGCACATAGAATTTATCTATTCAAATCATAAAAATCTCATTTCAATTATATTTGTATCAAAGTCCCTTGTGGCATTAAAGTCCATTACAGCGCCAAAGCCCTTAATGGCACTAAAGTCCCTCACGGTAGAGTATTAATGTTTCATGGCTTAATGCACATAGAATTTATCTATTTAAATCATGAAAATCTCATTTGAATTATATCAGTATCAAAGTCCTTCACGGCGGTCAAAGTCCTATGTGGCATTAAAGTCCGTTACGACCTCAAAGCCCTTCATGGCACTAAAGTCCCATGCGGCAGAGTATCAATGTTTCGCGGCTTAACGCACATAGAAGTTATGTGAATCTCATTTGAATCATATCGGTATCAAAGTCCCTCGCGGCATCAAAGTCCCTTGTGGCATTAAAATCCATTACGGCATCAAAGCCCTTTATAGCACCAAAGGCCCTCGTAGTTTCCTACCTCACAACAAAGAGGGGCAACTATCAACACCCAATTTTTGCTCGGTCCACCGCTTGAACCTCCAATTTACCTCAAACACTTCCAATCTCTCCGAAACACCCAAAAATACAAAAATCCCAAATTTCACCCCAAGATCCCTTAGATCCACCATTAAACCTACCCGATACCTATCCAATGGCCCTGATCAACCCCCACTTACACCTCAACCATTAGATTAGACACAACATCTCCCAAAACACATACCCATGAAATTTGAACTCAAAATTCCTCTATTCACCCACCCATTAAGCAAAGATTCATTTTCGACCCTACTCCATGGTCAAACCCATCTCAACCCTCCATTTGATGGCCCAAAAATCCCCACCATTGAACCACAAGACCCAGTTTGACCCATTTCCTCAAAACTACCAAAGTACCCCTTAATCAAATTCCCAAATTACCCCTTGCACCAACTTCCTAAAATACCCCTTGGACTAATTACCAAAATCCCTCCTAAATAAATTCCCCCACATCAAATTCCCAAATTACCCCTTGCATAAAATTCCAAAAATACTGCTTGGACTAATTACCAAAATACCCCCCTTGGCCAAATTCCTAAAATACCTCCCTTAACCAAAATAACCTTCATTTCAAATATCCAAAACTACCACCAAAACTTCCCTCATACCCTAAATTCTCAATTCCCAAAATGCCCTAGGCCAAATTACCAAGATACCCCTAACCTAATTCCCAAATTACCCTCTTTCCAAATTATCAAAATACCCTAAACCAGTTTACCCAAATTACCCCTAGGATCAATTCCCAAATTACCCCTTCTTCCAAAAGTTACCAAAATCCCCTTACCCAAAATTACCAAAATACCCTTTTCCAAATTCCTAAAATACCCCTCACACCAAATTATCAATTTATCCCAAAAATTATGAAAATACCCTTTGGACCCCAAAACCCTTTTAAACCTTTTACTGAAAACCCCTCCATCTTGAGAGTTGGCACAACCTTCCCCTCCTTCCTATTATAAATAGGAAGCTCCCTTCTCAAGAAAAGGGGGTCGGTAAGAGGTCGAAGGGGAGGAGTAAGGGGTCAGACAATAGCAGAAAATTTCAAGAGAAAGAGAGAGGGTGAGAGTAGAAAGTTTTGAGAGAGAGAGAGAGAGAGAGAGCAGAGAGATAGAGAGAGAGGAAGAAMGAGGCGAGAGAGAGATATCCCATTTTTCTGAGAATCGAAAGAGAGAAAACTAAGAAAGGAAGGTAGAGAGAAGAGGAAAGGGGTGATCGAGTTGAGAAAGAGAGAAAAGCGGAGATAGAGGGTAAAGACAATTTGAGAGAGAAAGAGGGTTTAAGCTAGAGAGGGAGATGGATAACGAGCAAGAGAGAGAGAGAGAGGCTGACCTAATCTTCCTATTCTATTCCTAGTTGTCGGAGATGCCATTTTGCCTATTGTTGTTGCCGTATTAATCCCATTGCATCATCAACTTTCTCAGATCTTCGTAGGTATCCATTCAGCGACTGTCCAAGCCAGTCAAAGTTCCCAAACCAACAATTTTCAATTGTTTTAGGTTACATGAGGTAAAATGTTTTACCTCATCTCCTTGATCCTTATCTATTTTTTTTTTTTTTTAGTTCTTTCTGCCAGCTAGTTTTTGTGTGTTAAGTTTGGATGTGAAAATTGGTGCTTCCCTTAGTGACTGAGAAGTTGAAGCATTTCTTTGCTCTCTTTAGACCAATCGGCTGAGTCCGAAGATGGGGGTCTGATAGAAAAGGAGTGAGAATTCACCCTTTTGCTCAGACCCCTATGTCCAAAAGGGGGTTGGTCTAGAGGAAAGGAGAGAAGCTTTCAAGTCCTCTCACATTAGGGTGAACCTAGATTCTCACATTGACTCCGAGAGAAAAAGGGAAATCTGGTATTCACACTGCCAAGAGAGAGAGGGGAAAGGGATTATCTTGTCCGATGGTATGGAGTCACTATTAACCCCAAAATATTTTATGTATTATGATGGGTGGCAACTCCATTTATTCAGCCATGAAGTGAACTGTCGGGGGGATTTTTCGGACGTTCACAGCTGGCAATGTTGGCTACGCCATGGGAAGGATTTTTCGGACGTTCACAGCTGGCAATGTTGGCTACGCCATGGGAATCAGTCTCATTGGATTGAGAGACAAGGGTTGCATTCTCATGATGAAAAATCTAATGAGAATGTAATTGGCAGTGAACTTCATCTTGCAATACCAAAGAGTATGCTTTCTCTGATAGTAGGAAGCAGATCCACTAAGAGTATTTAAGGTTGCATATTAGAGTATATATCATTTAACTCCATGAGAAATTCGTTTATTCTTAATTATAGTAATAATTAAGTGAACACTACGGGCAATATGAGTATATATCATTTAACTCCATGAGAAATTCGTTTATTCTTAATTATAGTAATAATTAAGTGAACACTACGGGCAATATCTCGATGTATAACATTCAAAATCACTACAACAAATTTCATCTCTAACGGCATTTTTTATGGTGGCATTTTTTACGGGCAATATCTCGATGTATAACATTCAAATTTCATCTTTTGTGGCATATTTTGAAAATGCCACCAATAAATGCTGTTATATGTACATTTTAAGTGGTAGATATTAAATTGTCGCTAAATCATTTTAAAAATGCCACTCATTGCATTTTATTATAATGCATGTGTCTTTAAAATACAATATTAAACGCCGCTACATTTGTGGTTTATTTCAACCATTGATTTCAACTGAAATCAATGGTTAGAAATTATTAGTAACTTGAAGAGAATACTAAAAGAAAAATAGCTTTCGTTCCCGCGCACATCTCCTTCATCTCTCCCAAACCTCGTCTCCCTTTTCGTTTCCCTCTGTTCTTGCTAGAAATGGCAAGCATATCCTTCGTCTTTCCTTAATCTCGTCTCCCTCTGTTCTTGCTAGAAACTGCACGCATCTCCTTCGTCTCTCCCTAAACTCGTTTCCCTTTGTTCTTGCTAGAAACCGCGCACATCTCCTTCACTGCTCGTGCTAGATACTAGAAGTTGTTGCTCGTGAAAGAACACCAAGAGCTTTTTCATCATCTGCCCATTCTCTTTGGTGCTCTCCATTCAGGTATGCTCTTTCCCTCTTCGTCTATATTTGCTCGTGCAAGATATCGAGAGTCATTTTTTTAAGGATTAATTTGTTTTAGTTTTTTTCTTTTCCAGTTTCAATTTGGAATTTATTTGGTTGTTAGTTCTGTATCAAGTTTGAATTTTTATACTATTTTCTTTTATTCTTTTGTCTTATTCTGTTGTTTACCTGATTACCTTATTTGGCTGTTAGCCTCGCCTTTGAAGTTTGAATGTGATCAGTCTTGGCCAGAATAGGTATAAGTTTAATAGAAGTTTCAATTGCATATCTGCTTTGTTTTGTGACCTTAAGTTTTTCATTTTTCTTCATTTGAATATGACTTTTAATTGTTTAGGTGCAAAGGTTTCATTAATTTTCTGTTATTCGTCAATTCTTGGTAGTGGATTTGTCAAAATAGGTATAGGTTTTCTGATAGGACCAGAAACAAGTTGGAATCTTTATACTCAAGGCTGTCGTGGTCTCCACTAGGTTCTTCAACAGCTCTAACCAGCCTAACCTGTACAGCGTTGGTATCCATTTCAATTCAAACTCTATACCAATTGACAAACAAACTGTAGTTTGGGTTGTAGGGGCTTATGTTTCTGTAGGATGTCATTCATATCTCCAGCTTACCTAAGCTGGATCTTGTTCTATTTGATTCTTCAAAGGGAACCATTGTTTGGACCAGTAACACTAGCCACTTGTCTGTTTCTTTGGCATTTCTTCTTGACAGTGGCAACCTTATCCTCCAGAGTGGAGATCAAGCTGTTGTTTGGCAAAGTTTCAGCACTCCACCAGACACACTTATCCTAGACCAGAATCTTAATGTTGGTCAAAAACTCTGAGCTGCTAGCAGAAACTCAGTATCAAGCTACTAGTCTTTCTTTTGATGCATCAGGTAAGTTGAAACTGAAATGGAAAACAAAAATGTGAACCCGGTGTCACCATGCTCACACTTGAGCATACATTCCTATATGGGATCTATCCACACAATGACACAGTCACCAGAACTAGTTTAGAACAATGTAAAAGCTCATGCTTGGAGGACCCATGCACATCCGTGACTGTAGTAAATGATGGTACTACACAATGCCTTACAAAGCTAACTCCACATATTACTGGTTATGCACATCCCTCAATAAAGTCAATATCCATTGTCAAAATGTGTTTAGATCCAGTTGATTTCTTGCCCAAACACCGGCCTACATCCTCTGCATCTCCATCACCATTATCACTGCTCAAATGGTCACACCAGTTCTGCATTCCATGTCTTATTGGGGCAACCATGGGCACACTTTTAGCATTGGTTATAATTCAGATTGGAATTGGCCTCTGTATCCACAGAAGGAAATCCATCAAGAACACCACAACTTTATCTCACATGGATCCTAATTTCAGAGGCTTGATCATTTTATCCTATAGAGAAATTAAGGATCTAACTAGGAACTTTAAGCATTGTCTTGGGCCAAAGAGGTTCAAGGGTGTGCTTCCAAGCAACCAAGCAGTTGCAATCAAGGACTTGAAGGCAGCTGTATCAGAGAAGCAATTCAGGCAGCACTGTGTCAATTATAAGTACCATTCGTGTACCATAAAAACCTGGTGAAGCTGGAGGGTTATTGTTGTGAGCGAGGCCAAAAGTTTTTGGTCAATGAGTTTGCAAAGAATGGTTTAGTGGATAAGTGGATAGAGGAAGCTAGTCTCAGATATAAGAGGCTGACTTGGAAGAAGAGAATGGAGATTTGTATTGGTGTGGCAAGGGCCATATCCTATTTGCACACTGGGTGTAGGGAGTTTGTAAGTCATGGGAATTTGAAGTGGGAGAATGTGGTTTTGGATGCTGAATTGGAGGCTAAGGTAACTGATGCCCCACCACCACTACATCTTCTGCAGCCCCTCCACTAGATATTCTGAACGCACTCTCCCTTTGAGTCTTATCTTTTACTCCAGATTCAGCCAAGATAGTGTTCTACTACAGTTGTCCCTACTATATTTTATTTAGTAGTTATGATAACCGTCCCTCTACTTCAATACCTGTCTAGCTTTGCTAGAATGAGTTCACATGTTTCTCTCTCTCTATATGAGCAGTGGGCTTTGGTTGTCTAGATTTGTTCTTTGTTTTATTGTATCTTAATACATTAATAATAGAGTTATGAAGGGAGACAAAAGCAATGGGGGAGGAGCTTCACGAGCTTCTCTTTCCTACATGATGATGAAACCCAAGAACTACATGCTACATCAGAACAGTCATGAAACATTAATAGCTACCCAGAATGCTCTCTAATGGGATTTGAAGAAATCCGTATCATGTCTGCTCTGCCGAGAGAGAGAGAGAGAGAGAGAGAACTAACATATTATATCTCAAGATTCTAGGTGCCTGTTGCATTATGGGTAGATAGCCACACCTAATTCACGTGACTCCCTCTACCCATGTTATATGGATAAGGTTGGTGAGCCCAACATAGACAGCACTGTCACCAGCCTATTGACATGGATCAACATGGGACCCACTTTTCCAATAGATATTGAGGCAGTGAAATCCATAAGATACACCATTAAAATATAGTTGGGGTTGAGGGGACCCAATTGAAATGATACAATGTTGCATAAGATGGTTTCTAAGAACTTTCACTTTCACTCATCCCCCTTTATTCATGCTGCAAATTAATATCAGCCCTAAAGTCCTTGACTCCTTGGTCTTTGCCACGTGTCTGAATATATTTTAAGTACTTTTTTTTAAAAAAAGTAAATCCACAAAGTTGCATATTTGACATGTATTGCCATAGTTTTCATTCTTTTTGATCTTGATTACTGAATTAGATGTGTTACTGGGATAGCTTGCAACTTCAGAAAGCCTTTTTATTAAAATTGGAGAGGCTTTTTCGTTTTTTTACAAAGCTTCAAAGAATAGGTCATTTATAAGAAAAAGTACTATGCAAGCCACAGTGACTAGAGATTATTATTATATTATGAGGGAGAGATCCATGCATAATAGGAGTGCTCAATAAGATTAGTAATTTGATTGGTTTCATCTTCTTGAAGTTCCTGGAAAATGGTCAGATTCCATGAGAGTCCAAATAACAAATGAATGAATAAATGAACCTATCTTTGTTTCTTTTAGGAAGGGAGGTTGTTCTAACAATGATAACCAGAAGCAAGTGCTCCTTTTTTAGTCCAAATATCTTACTAGAACCTTATCCCCATCAAGGGACTATAAATGGAAGACTTTTTGTCATTGGATCTTATCACACCTTGAGTCCCCCTGATAATAAGCATTACAACTAAAACGCCTTAGGAGCTAAAGCTTTCTAAGTCACTTTCAATATGTTTTTAATACTATGCCAGTTTTTCACAGTAGAATGAAATAGTAGGGTATGGTAAGGAATGGGTACAGGTTGTACCCTTGTAAGTGGAATTGTATAGTTTATTCATGTCCTTATATATTGCTTACTTAGTTTAAATCTTATACACAGTTGAGGTAGTATGCCAAGTTTTCCATGATACGAAAAACTGGAAAAAGCTTAGACCCACTTATGAAAAGGGGTTTCAACCAGTGTTACATGGAATGTTCTAAGTGGATGAAGTATCTACTTCTGATTCCAACACTGTATGCATTCCTAATAGAAACTTCAACAAAACATTTTCCTTTATCTACCTGCATATTTGACATAATTGAATAGTTAGTACACACAATRATTGCCATTTATAAAAGCTGAATTGTTGACATAACTGCAGGGTCTTAGGTTAGCTAAGCAATTGGGATTCAGTCAAATGGAGGTGGAAGGGGACTCAAAAGTAATCATCTCTTGGGCTAGACGAGACATATTCTGTAGACTCTCAAGAATGCTTACAAGGAAATAGAAAGGACTGCATGAGAGTTGGGTGCTGAATTCAAATGGCTGGATGTAACATACATATTCTGTGGACTCTCAAAAGTTTGCATTTTTTTTGTAGGTTGATATTACATACTACACAAGGAGCAATAGTGATCAATGGATGGATGAAGACTTTTGATTAATATTTTGATATGTTTTTTGAAGTTTCATATGTATTAGAACAATTCATTTAACATTTATAATATACCTTTTTTTTGTGTAAATATTCTTTTAAGATGTAAATGTATGAATTCTATTTGAAATGAGTATTTATTTTGCTGAATTTTGTTTTAAAATTACAGGTTTTTAATGATTATAATATTGAATATGATAGCTGATAAAACATGTTTTAATTATTTATAGTGGCAGTTATAAACACCACTATAGGTTCAACCAAACAAACCTATTGCAGCGGTTATAAACACTAGTACAGGTTCAATCAAATAGATCTATAGCAACAGTTACAAATGCCACAACACGTTCACTAAAATAGATCTATTGTGGCGTTTATAAACGCCATGATAGGCCCAATTAGTTATTGCTATCATGGCGTTTATAAAATGCCACTATAGATGTTATATTTATAGCGGCAATTATATGTGCCGCAAAAGACATATAAATTACTTTTTTAGACTTATAGTGGCATATCCATATGCTGCCATTGATGGATTAAACGCTACTATAGAATTGTTTCCTGCGGTGTTTCTCTAAATGCCGCTATTTCTTATACCAACATAATTTTTAGCGGCGTAAAATGATATGCCACAAATACGCCACCAAAAGTATATAGAGTGGCGTATAAACTGATATATAGCGGCAACAAAAAATGCCGCTATAGTCATTTTTTGTTGCAGTGAATCCAAGATAATACCATATTGTTGGATTATAACTAGGAGTTCTAGAGAGGATCTGAGAGATTAGGTTTATTAATCCTGCGCACCATCAACAAACCTGAGTTTGTTTTTGGTTGATAAAGCCATTGCCATGACTTGTGACCATGTTGCATAGTTCTCTCCTATGGGGGCGTGGTAACCAATGTTGCACTAGGGCTATTTGAGTGATGAACAAAATAAGGACTATTCACATCCTCAGCAATTGTAACGGTTTAATTGGAAACCATTTTTTGAGGCCATAATTGAACTCAGCTTAACGCTCTAATACCACGATAAAAACCGAGTGTTGGGAATAAAAAGAACATTGCATTTTCATTAAAACACTAGAGAGTTAATGTTTGATTAGGATTGTACAAAAAATAAAGATAAAATAAGAAGATAAGCTAGAAAGGTTGAGTTGTAGAGTTCTCATGCATGAGTTTTGCATGGGCCAACAACATGTGGTCTGATGATGAGTTGCTGAAGCGGCCAATAAACTGGGAACACAACTTTATTGCAGCATACAAATTTGCATTTGCACTCCAAAAAAATGTAACCTTTGTTTCAAAATATCTACTACAACAATATCCTCTCTAATGCTTTCAAAATATCTACTACAACTATATTGGAAGCATTAAAAAAAACAAATGTCTCTTTTAGAAATCAAATTTTCAATGTCCTTTGAATGAACCATCTACAACTTCTCACTGAAAAAGAAAGATCCTTTGAATGAACCAATTAGCATTTTGTGCTGCTATTCCAATCAACTGCGTAACCACTTCACCAAAGCTCCAATGTTACCTTGGTCCACTGTGTCCAAGAAGCAAAGCGATGTGCAGATGGTTTACCTAACCTATCTTTCTGTTGTAGATATCTTACTAGTCTTCTAGCTGATGTTTTGTCTTTTTTTATGGGAAAATATGTTGATACTCCCAAGGGAGGTTTTGTAAGTTTTCTATTAGATATATAATACTATCCTATTCCACCACATATAAATATATATATATATATAATTATATATGTCGAATATATAATCTATATGTATAATATAAAACCGCATTGTGTTGAATTGGCACATTGCTGCAATGTAGTTAACTTGAGAGAGTACTTTGTTTCTCTTTGGTTGTTTTGAGAATCCATTTTGTTGCGTTTTTTTTTTTTTTTGAGATTTTATTTATTTATTTTTCAAAAAATATTATTAAAGTTGGATGCCATTACATTTGGATTTCCAAAACACTTTTGGGAGACCAAGCGTCTCAAAAATCATGCATTAGATTCTTAAAACCAAACTCAGTCTCTCAAATTCTCCCTTTTCAATTATCTCAAACCCAACTCTCACAACCTCTCAAAACCGACATTTTCAAACGTTTCAAACCCAATTTTCACAACTTCTCATACTCCCACACATTGAGGAGATCAAAGACATCATTGCAGTTTTTAAATGTCTTCAATTGTAGGTTTTCAACCTTCAAGATATATATTTTTTTTTTAGTTTAGTAGATTCAAACTCTTAAAAGTTTCAAAACATTCTAAGTTTAAAACTCTTCTTGGTTGCAAACATTTAGTTGTACCCAAGGTTCAAAATATCGATACGCCTGGTATGTCGGTAGGGGCGTATCGAGCAAATTGATACACATTTTGGTTGTTTTTTTTTTATTTTTTTTGCAACCGGTTCAGGGGGGCCGGTTTAGGTCTCCTCTACCCCCTGAATCAGTCAGACATCCGATACACCCACTGTAGGGGCGTATCGGAGGGGTCTCGGAACGATATGTATCGGCCGATACAGGTCGATATGTGTCGATACTTTGAACCTTGGTTGTACCAACTGTAGGCTGTAGTTGTAGTTGGTGACGTTTGTGCGACTCAAATTGTCATCCAAATTTTAACCACTTCTAAACATCAGGTAGGAGGCCAACTCCCTTTTTGTTGTGAATAGATGTATAGAATATTGAAAAATGTAAGTTTAAAAAAACAAACCGATGAGCAGATGATTTAACTATGGCCCATTTGGCAAATCTTTTTGAGAAGATCTTCTTGTAGCTCTGACAGCCAATAGACACATTGAGTTTTTGACATAAGATCTGGGCAGCCCGAAGACCATTTGGCAGACACGCATCTTTCCATGTGTTATTTCAGGTCTTTCCTTGGGAGATTAAAACATGAAAGGCGCGAGAAGCTTCATTTGGAGCTTCCCGAAATTAGCCCAAAATAGGCTTCGTGCGTCTTTTGGCAAATAGATCTTTTGCGTGACAAATAGGAATAGACCGATTTTCGGTCTTCCCTGCTTATAAGTAGCCGAAAGACCGTGCAAAAAGACGTACCAAATGACGCCTAACATATCTTTCTCTAGATCTTTCTGTTGTAGATATCTTACTAATCTTCTAGCTGATGTTTTATGTAATGTCTTTTTTTTTTATGGGAAGATATGATTGATACTCCCAATGGAGGCTTTGTAAGTTTTCTGTTAGATATATAATACTATCTTATTTCACCATATATATATATATATATATATAAGTAATTATATATGTTGAATATATAATCTATATCTATATATTAAACCGCAATGTAGTTAACTTAAGAGCACACTTTGTTGCTCTTTGGTTGTTTTGAGAATCCATTATGTTTTGTTCTTATTTTTTTGAGGTTTTATTTATTTATGTTTCAAAAAATATGACTAAAGTTGGATGCCATTACATTTGGATTCCCAAAACACTTTTGGGAGACCAAGCATCTAAAAAGCATGCATTATTCTCAAAACCAAACTCACAACCTCTCAAATTCTCCCTTTTTAAATGTCTCAAACCCAATTCTCACAACCTCTCAAAAACCGACATTTTCAAACCCAACTCTCACAACTTCTCATACTCTCACACATTTAGGAGACCAAAGGCTTCATTCCAGGTTTTAAATGTCTCCGGTTATAGGTTTTCAATCTTCAAGGTATTTTTTTTTTAAGTTTATTAGATTCAAACTCTTAAAAGTTTCAAAACGTTATAAGTTTCAAATTATTCGAGGTTACAAACATTTAGGCCCTGTTTGGTTCACAGGAATAAGGGTATGGAATTGGAATCAGAATGGGCTATTCCGATTCCAACTGTTTGGTTGGGCAGAATTGGAATCACATTCCCATTCCTGCTAAAATGACATTCCCCCATTTGAGGAAACGGCCATTCTCTACCCCTCCCTTGGGAATGAAATCCCATTCTTGCTAATTCCAATTCCCATTCCCATTACTATTTGAACAAATAGACTATGGGAATGGATCGATCCGATTTTGATTCCGGAGGATTTTGATTCCGATTCTAACTACAAACCAAACGGGTCCTTAATTGTACCAACTGTAGTTGTAGTTGGTGATGTTTGTGCGACTCAAATTGTCATCCAAATTTTAGACACTTCCAAAATTTCTGGTAGGAGGCCAAGCCCCTTTTTGTTGTGAATAGATGTATAGAATATTGAAAAATGGAAATTTGAAAAAACAACTAAAAACATTAAAAATAGAGAAGAAAACTAATCGGGTCGGCGTGTGACCATTTTACCGTTTGGATGAAGAAGACGATCGAAATGGGTTCAATAAACCCGAATTTGAAAAGTCGGACTATATGTCCTAACCCGTGTACTGTATAGGTTCACCATGACATGTGTATAGTACAAGTCATTTATCTATATCTACAACCAATTTAAATTTATACTAATTACACCAATATTATTAAATCTGTTAATTTAACAATATTATTTGGATTGGATTGGAACTAGCCTTACCCAAATGAGAATAGTGAAAAAATACTAAAAAAATGCTGAAAATCTATAATTTAATTAGAAAATACTAAAAACAGTGAAAATAATACAATTAATTTTGTTTGTAATTATTGAAAATAAACTGAAATTATTGAAAATTAATTGAAAATTGTTTTTAGTGAAATTTCAAAAATGACTAACAATTAATGAAAAAATACAGAAAATTAATGAAAAAAATACAGAAAATTAATGAAAAAGGATTGAAAATACCAAAAATGCAAAATATTTATAAAAATAATTGAAAATCATTAAGAAAATATTGAAAAAGGCAATAAACAGTTAATTTTCAGGTGAAAATTTATTGAAAATCAACTGAAAATTATTGAAAGATTAGTAAAAATTAATAGAAGTTACCAAAAATTATTGAAAAAATATTGAGAATTAATTAAAATACCGAAAATGCATTAATAAATTACTTTTTGCTGAAATTATTTTTTTGGTGAAATTTATTAAAAATCAACTAGAAATTAGTGAAAATTTACTCATAAATTCATTTTTTCTTAAAATTAATGAAATAAATGCTGAAGCATAATGAAAAAATTACTGAAAACCCATAGTAATTATGAAAGTGCACAATTTTATTATTGAAAAATAACTGAAAATTGTTGAAAAACTATTGAAAATGCTAAAATTACTAAAAATTATTGAAAATATCTGCAAATCAATGAAAAAAATACTAGAAATACCAAAAATGCAAAATATTTCTGAAAATTAATAGAAAACTATTAAAAAACATACTTAAAAGGAATCAAGATTTGTTGAAATTAATTTTCCAGTGGCTGCTAACAATCGAGATATCCTTTTGACCTTTTTTATCATGAAATATAGCACTAACAAATAATATGTAAAAACTAATTATTTATTAAATAATTATCAATAATTTTTTATTTTTGTTAAAAATTTGAATAATTAATCCAAATTACTACATTACTAAATTATTTGTATAACAGATTATTAAAATAAAGATTAACTATTTTAAACAATATATCATTCCTTATAATATTTATTCGTTTTTATTGTTTTAACTTCCCTTGACAAATCCCATGACAAATCCCATGCATCACGAGTCACCACATTAACAATTAATATTTCATTTTGATACTTTTTATCAACAAATTGCATATTACATTTTTCTCCTGCATCGCACGGGTTCCCACTAACTATATATTATTTATTTCAAATATCACTTGTCCAACGGTGATGAACCGATGACCCGCGACCTAGAGGAAAACGGTTCATCCTCAGGGTCGGTTTTTAAAACACTGCAATGCAACGGAATGGAACAGATCGGGATTATAGATTAGGCACAATAGGCAGTAGAAGAGAAAGGTCTCACACCATCGAAGACAAACGAAATTGTTCCACTATAAAAGATTCCTATCCAATGGTTCTGGGTGTAGATCGACTCCATTCCATCACCCAACAGTGACTTCTCTCCACGGAAAGGCTAGATTCTTTCTCACCGGCAGGGCAACGAAAACTATAAATAAGGGAATCAGAATTTTGAATAAAGGTCGAGGGGTCAGAGAAACGAGCATCGAATCGAAAGGGGTTTAGGGTTCTCTTCGGTTCTGTGGAGAATCATCATTCGAAGCTCTCCAATGGCGGGCCTATCCCTCAAATGTGGAGAATGTGGGACCCTTCTCAAGTCTGTAGAAGAAGCTCAAGAACACGCAGAGCTCACTTCTCACTCAAATTTCTCCGAATCGACGGAAGCAGTCCTAAATCTCGTCTGCACTACTTGCGGAAAGCCCTGCCGATCCAAAACTGTATGATCTTTGTTAACTTTGATGTAATTGTGGGTAATTTTGCTTTAATTTTGCTCTGGAACTTTTTTTAGTACATCTTGGTGTGTTTATGGTTGTTGGTATTTTGTGTTTTATATTTTGAAGGAAACTGATTTGCATACGAAAAGAACTGGACACACTGACTTTTCTGATAAGACTTCGGAGGCAGCAAAGCAGATCTCTTTAGAGGTTCCGAAACCTTCTGCTGATCTAGAAGAGAGTGTTGTTGCTGGTGAAACCAGTCAGCCTGAAGGTTATATTCATTTCTTATGTTTTTGTTTTTTGTTTTCCGATGTTGTAGGTTGTAATTGTTAGAGAACCTCACCGTTCAGGTTCCTTGAGATGGTGGTATCAGAACCTGTTTGACCAAGTGGTCTAGTGTTCGATTCTCCTCTCCCCCATTATGATTAATTATATTTCAGCACAAGGCATGGGTGGGCCTGTGTTTATCCACCTTCAAGCCGATAGGCTTTCGCGTGAGGGGCATGTCAGAGAATAAAAACTTATTCAAGGACCTCACCTGACAGCTTAATCTTTTAGGTTGAAGGTTCCTTGAGAGTAATCACTGCAAGTTCTAGTTTTGGTTTTCTGCATTTTATTTCTGTTGTGTTATTCAATTTGATTGAAGTCACAGTTGGGAGATGAGTTATTAGACCTTTCCCCCTTTTGGTTTGGTGCTGTTTATTTTAATTGGTTTTGCTGTTTATATATTTTTTGATAATTTTACCCGTTATGTTGATTAATTTGTCTGCTAACTTCACCGTTTTCTTGGATGTCATATTTGTTTGCCTCTCCAGGTTTATTGGTTTGGGTACCCATGACCATAGCTGTATATTTGTGGGAAAGTTGGTGCTAATTTTTTTCTGTTGTTTGTTGATACTATGAATGAGTTTAAATTATCAAAAAAAAAACTATGAATGAGTTCAACTATTTTTCTTTTTCTTTTTCTTTTTTACTTTTCTGTGGTTTTCTGCAAGTTGAATATGCCAATATGCTTTGGTATGTATGTATCACTATCTTTCTTTCTTTTGCAAGTTGAATATACCAAATTTGTGTGCCATTAGTTATAACTTTTCTTTTTATTATTGGTAGTATTGTATAATGTGGGGTTCTTGTTAGTTAAGCTTCTTCACTTCTTTTGTACCTATGGATTATTGATTGCAAGTTTTATTTTGCTAATTTATGTATTTTTTGGTAAGGTCCAGATTTACTAGTTTCATGCTGCCGGTAATGGGAGTTGTCTTTTGTTTTTAATTTGCTATAGTTTGAGCCTCACCTTTCTTTTCTGGATAATCTTAACAACTTTCTCTGTACAATAAATTAATGTTCATGGTTTCTGAATTGAAAGATAGATTGTTGTCTACATTTTTTTATATATTTGATTGGTATTTGCTTTCACTTACTAATTTATGATTTCATAGATTGTTGTCTACATTTTTTTTTTATATATTTGATTGGTATTTGCTTTTACTTACTAATTTATGATTTCTTTTTTATTAAATAATCTCTTTTCCTTCATCCAGAAATGGTTGTTCCAGAAGTTGATGCAAAATTGCTTGAGGAACTTGAAGCAATGGGATTCTCAAAAGCCCGAGCAACACGTGCACTGCATTATTGTGGTGAGGCCATTTTTAATTCCAAAACACTTTTTTATTATGAATACTTATTTCTTATAACATAGTAACAGTGTAATCCTGCTTATATATGCCTAGTTAATTCTGTTTTTGATGTTTTGATGGTTGAATTTGTCTAATTATTAAATCCTTGCGAGCAAATAATTTTTTAGATTGAATTTTCAGGTGCTTTTATTTTGAAAAATTATATTTTATGCATTTAAATTCATTGCCTTTTGTGAACTTCTATCGGCCAATAGGCTACTAAACTGCTAAATGATTGAAAGGGGGGACTGGGTGGTATTAAACTCAGTATGATGACAGCTAGATTGAACATACACCAGGAATTTGACCTGTCATTTGGCCAATCCCACCTTGACTGTTCTGGATAAAAAATCTGTCCTAATTTGTCTATTCTAACCATCTGAATGATGGGGTTTCTGAATTTAATATAACAAATGGTTAATATTGAATATTTGTTTTCATTTCTTTCTTCTCTTTTGTATTATAATTAAGGTGGAAACCTTGAATGGTGCTCTCATTCCTCTGCATGTTGCTAATGTTACCAGAACCTGACAGACATTGCTATTAAATTTTAAACCAGTAGATTGATGCTCTTTGCATATTGTTGGACTCTTATAGTAATTTTTCTGGATACTATGCTTTTTTTTGAGGTAAAAATTTGTTTTTACAGAGCACTTACCATAATGGGCTGTTTTTTTATCTTTATTTTACTTCAACTTAAACAGGGGCGAACCTGTAATTGTACAAAATTCAGTAGTGGCTGAATTATACAAAGATGTTGGGGGATATCCTAACCCCCACGACTGATTGTTCTCTCCCAACTTCTTCTCTTCTCTCTTCTTCGCTTCTCTCTTATCTTTCTTGCTTTCAGCCTCTTTTCTTCAGGTTTTTCTTCAGTTTTTGGGGTAATTTTTACTGCTGAAAATCCAAGTGTTTCTTGATAACTAGTTTATGAATCTTTATTTTATGAAAAATATTGAAATATCAGTTTAATCTAATTTCAGTGCACTATTCAGTTTTCTTTCATTTATTTGATGTTGCATTTTTCTTTCATGCAGGTAATGTTAGTGTTGAAGCAGCTGTAAACTGGGTTGTTGAACATGAGAATGACCTGGACATTGATGAGATGCCCCTGGTATGATTGCTTCCTTAATCGTTACATTGTTCCTTGACTTATTTCTAATGCTTGCATATTTTGTTTTCATTTTTGTTTTTTTTTGGGGGGGGATGTGTAACTAATAATTTGTTAAAGAAAGAAAAAAGGGTAAGGATGTGTAACTAGTGTCGAAGCAGCTGTAAACTGGGTTGTTGAACATGAGAATGACCCGGACATTGATGAGATGCCCCTGGTATGATTGCTTCCTTAATCGCTACATTGTTCCTTGACTTATTTCTAATGCTTGAATATTTTGTTTTCATGTTTTTTTTTTTGGGGGGGGGATGTATAACTAATAATTTGTTAAAGAAAGAAAAAAGGGTAAGGGAGGTTAAGAGCAGCTGTTCTCTAGTCCGTTTGGGAAGAAAGGAATAAGAGGATCTTCAATGGAGTGGAGAAATCAAAGGAAGAATGGTGCAGGAGCTGAAGAGTCAAAATTGGAATTTTATGATATTTTATGTATTTCTGTATTTTTGGACAGTAGGGGTATTTTTGTCATTTTTGTAATTTTCTGTGGGGTCCAATGGTAGGGTTTAAATTTTTTAGTTATAGTTTGTTTATGTTTAAAATTTCAGAGTCATTGCATAAGTAGGATTAGAGTTATTAAGTTTTCTTTGAATTGAAATAGGATATGACAGCTTAGTTTGAGTCCTACTAGGATTATTGAGTCTAGCAGTTTGACTCCTAAGACTATTTTGAGTCTAACAGTTGGACTCCTAGGATTATTATGAGTTTAGAGTCAATAAATATGTATGGATGTTTAACACAAAGGCAATGAATCATATTGAGTTTTCAGCTTATGCTTGCTATGGTGAGTGATTCCCATGCCCTAGAGTGATTCTAGGCACCCCGTGAGTGATTCTGATGGATTCTCAGTGATGAAGCTGTTAGACAGTTTTGTATGCCCTTAGCTTCAATCAGAATGATGCACTTTATGAGTTTATTGTAAATGAATAAAGATACATATTTGATTCATGTTCCCTTGGTATGTTTCTGTGTAATACCCTTAAACTGGACA
>NW_010729223.1:1242952-1254064 GCF_000365185.1 Nelumbo nucifera | reverse complement strand
TTGAAAATATGATTTTCTAAATAGGGAATACGATTCCCAGTTGAAGGGAGAGATAAATTTTTTGAAATTCGCCCCTTATTCCGCAATCTTTGGGCGTCCATGGGATGGATCTCTCATCCCTTCAGAAGCTTCTTCGAGGGAGCTCCTTCCTCCAAAAATAGAGTTACGAGAGAGAGAGAGAGAGAGAGAAGACGAAGAAGAAGAGAGAAATGAAATTGGTTATGCTTTTTCTGCTCATTCAGTTCTACCTGTAGGCCTTATATAGGCTTTCCCCTAATCAGCTCATCATGACCACGCGCTTATGCAGGTGGGTGGTTAAGACGTGGCCTGTGGTTGTAAACGAATTGCAGGGGGGCTTGCAATGCTTTGCATGTGCCGTTCTTGCTGCTGCATGTGCCTCACGACCTGCATGGGCCTGGGCCTGGTGACCCGATGGCTGATTACCTACCTGGGTTCTATCATCTCCCCCACCCTTAAGAATGACCTTGGCCTCAAGGTCAAGATGGGGAAACTGCTCCTGCAACTTACTGAAGTCTTCCCAAGCGGCATCCTCTGTGGGCAGGTTCGTCCACTTAATAAGGGCTTGCTTCACCACTTTGCGACCAACCTTTATCCAGCGGATATCTGAGATGACATTGGGCTCAACAATCAACTGCCTTTCACTAGTAAACTCAGGTAATAGTGGCTTCACCAAGGCTGCATATGTTGGACATGGCTTGAGGAGTGAGACATGAAATACTGGGTGAAGCTGGGCAATACTCGGCAAGTCTAATTTGTAAGCTACTGCTCCCACTCTCCCTGAGATGCGAAAGGGGCCAAAGAAGCGAGGTGAGAACTTCTGCCATGCTTGTTTTGCCAGAGATGACTGCCTGTAAGGTTGTAGCTTCAGGTAGACCAAGTCCCCCACCTGGTACTCCACATCGCGATGTTTCTTATCATACTGCATCTTCATGTAATTCTGGGCTTTGAGTAGGTGGTTCTTGAGTGATTGAAGTGCTTCGTCCCTGGCTTCGAGTTGTTGTTCAACCTCTGCAACTGATGATGTGCCCTTCTCATAGGGTAACACGGAGGGTGGGTCCCTTCCATACAAGATCTTGAATGGGGTGGTCCCAGTAGAAACATGGTAAGTGGTATTATACCAGAATTCAGCCCATGGGAACCATTTTAGCCACTGGGTAGGCTTTTCTCCCGTGAAACACCTGAGGTAGGTCTCTAGACAGCGGTTAACCACTTCCTATTTGCCCGTCAGTCTGCGGGTGGTTGCTGGTGGAATGGTAAGTGTGAGTACCCTGTGCCCGAAAGTATTCTTCCCAGAATTGGCTCACAAAGGTTGGGTCCCGATCTGTGATAATAGTTGTTGGAGTACCATGGAGCTTAGCCACTTCTCGAATGTAGACTTGAGCTACTTGAGATGCCGTGTAGGGGTGGGAAAGCGCAGAAAAGTGCGCAGACTTGCTCAATCTATCCACACCAACCAGTATAACAGATTTCCCTCCAGACTTAGGCAATCCCGTGATAAAATCCATAGTTACCTCGTCCCACACCTGATTTGGAATGGGTAAGGGCTGTAGCAACCCCGCCAGTAGAAGTGTGCTGCTATGCGCTTATAAGTTCTGATCATCCCAGAATGACCTCCCTCTGCTGTCTCATGGAACAACTTCAAGAGATCTGTATGAAAAGCCGATTTGGGTGCTATCACTATCTGCCCTTTGTAGAACAAGTCTGAACCCACTAGGGAGTACCCTGCCACTCGGCTTGCCCCTGATTCCAACTGTTCTCGAATCAGTTTTAATTCATCATCTTGTTGAGTTTCCTTGATGTGATCAAGCAAGGGGTGGAGAGGTCTGTAAACTGTCAAAGAGTTCATTTCTTCTCTTCTGGATAGAGCATCAGCTGCTGCATTGGATGGGCCAGGTTTGTATTCAATGGTAAAATCAAAGCCCATTAACTTGCTGGCCCACTTCTGTTGTTCAAGGTTAAGAATCCTTTGTTCCATCAAATGTTTGAGACTCCTCTGATCAGTCCTGACTGAATTTTCGCCCCAACAAATAAGCTCTCCACTTGTACACCGAGAGCACCAAGGCCATCAACTCTTTGTCATAAGTAGACTTTAATTGGGCTTGGGCTGATAAGAACTTACTAAAATAAGCAATAGGGTGTCCCTCTTGCATCAAGACTTCACCAATTCCTCTGCCCGATGCATCACACTCCACCACAAATGGGCTTAGAAAAGTCAGGTAAGGCCAGGGTAGGTGGTGTCATCACCACTACCTTCTTGAGGGATTCAAATGCCACCTCCGCTTGTTCTGACCAGTAAAGGCGTCCTTCTTTAGCAAAGCTGTGAGAGGGGCGACTAGGGAGGCATAACCTTTTATGAACCTTCTGTAGTAGCCGGTGAGACCTAGAAAACCCTGCAAACTCTTGATGGTCTTGGGTCGGGCCCACTGTGTCATTGCCACAATTTTCTTAGGATCAGTTATTACAATCCCACGCGAAATTAAGTGCCCCAAATACTGAATCTGTGTTTGGCCGAAGGTGCACTTGGAAGGCTTGGCGAATAATTGGTGTCGCCGGCTCCAAATGTTCTAAATGAGAAGCCCAATCACTACTATAGACCAAGATGTCATCAAAGAACACCAAGATAAAGCGCCTGAAGTAGGGCTGGAAGATGTCATTCATGAGGCTCTGAAAAGTGGAGGGTGCATTAGTCAACCCAAAAGGCATGACCAGAAATTCATAGTGGCCGTCATGGGTTCTGAAGGCAACTTTGTGGATATCTTCTAGATGGACCCGGATCTGATGGTAGCCGGATCGTAAGTCCAATATGGAAAAATAAACAGCGTGCTTCAACTCATCAAATAGCTCATCTATTAATGGAATGGGAAATTTGTCCTTCACAGTGATGCTATTGAGGGCCCGATTATCAACACAGAAACGCCACCTTCCATCCTTCTTGACGAGAAGGACTGGAGAAGAATAGGGACTGTGGCTCGGTTGTATCAGTTGCTTGGTCAACAATTTTGTGACTATTTTGTCAATTTTATCCTGCTGAACATGTGGGTATCTGTAAGGCCTGACATTGGTGGGTTGGGCCCTAGGCTGAATAGGAATATGGTGATCTTGAGTGCGTACAGGTGGTAGGCCGTTTGGTTCTCCAAAGACATCTTGATATGCTGCTAGGAGCTGTTGTAAAATGGGGTCTTCTATCACTTTGTGGGTTCCGTTGTCACAATAAACATTGGGCCCTACGCTCAACGAACCCAGATAGACCAGGGTTGCTGGGTCGGTTGTTATAATTGACAACATGCCGGGCTGAGTTGGCTTCTGGTTCGGTTGGTCCAATCCCTTTTAAATGACATTGCTTCCCATTCATCCAGAAATCCATAGTCAGGAGGGTCCAATCACATATTGTTGGCTCGGGGAGTTTAAGCCATTGGATCCCTAAGACTAAGTTAGCCCCACTGAAATCTAAGGGATACAGGTCCACGCTGAACACATGGCCTTGAATTCTAGGCCCATCGCCTTGCATAGCCCACCACAAGGTATGTATTGTCCATTAGCTGACTTAACAGCAAAGGGAGTAACTGCCTGTACCTCTAGGCCCATTTGTCGAGCTAGGTCCGAAGTGATAAAGTTAAGAGAACTCCCACTATCAATTAAGATGCACACTTTTCTACCCTTAAGAACACCATGCACTCTCATAGTCTCAGTGGAGTGGAGCCCAGTTAGGGCATGGAGTGAGATCTCTGGGTTTTCTTTGACGGAATCTTCCGCCTTGTCAGGGACCATGGGTCTGGTATCCACATCTTCATTCTCATCCGGGCTGTCAATAATTTGAAGAAGGAACATCTGCTGGGCCTTGCACTTGTGTCCCAGAGAAATTTCTCCTCACAGTTGTAGCATAAGCCTTTTTCCCGACGGGCCTGCACCTCGGCCCAGGTGAGTTTTCTCACAGTGGGGGCCTTCGGGGGGTTTGGTCGAGCCAGGGTTAGCTTGGTTTTAGATGTCAAGGGTTTGGGAGCCGGCCTGAGAATTCCCGGCCGTGGGTTCCTTCGAGCCCGGTTCAATTTGTCTTCATGCAGACGGGCTAGGTTCACTGCAACCAGCATAGTAGGGGGTTGCAGGGCTTTCACTTCCAGTCTAATGTCTTCCCTCAAGCCTCCAATAAAGCAGTTGGCGAGAGCATGTTCCGGCCATCCATGCACTCTCATGGCTAGCCGTTCGAAATTCAACTTGATATTCTTGAATGGAGCTAGTTTGTTTTACTCTAGATAAAGCTTCGTCAAAATTTTTGAAGCTGGAAGGACCAAACCGTATTTGCAAGGCCTCCACGAAGTCTAACCAAGACAACTGTGGGTGTGAACGGCGGTACCATTGGTACTAGAGACTAGCCCCTCCATCAAGATGGATGGAGGCAATCTGAATTCTCTGACCGGCCGGAATTTCATGAAAATCAAAATATCGTTATGCGTGATAGATCCAAGGAGAAGGATCGTCACCTGAATACGTGGAAAATACCAGTTTGGGGCTGCGGAGGTTGAAAGTGCTGCTCGGCTGAAGAGCACCCCTGCTTGATCCCTCCTGGTCTGCCTCCTTATTCGGCCGGGATGACATTCACTCGAGCTGAGATACTACCGCAGAGAGGGCGTCCTTCATGCTTCTCAGTTCACCCTCCATCCGGCCAATCCTGTCTTCTTGTGACTGGTTGCGAGTTGTGGGCATGGCGGATTGGGGGCTCTGATACCAGTTGATGGATTCTCAGTGATGAAGCTTCTTCGAGGGAGCTCCTTCCTCCAAAAACAGAGTTACGAGAGAGAGAGAGAGAGAGAGAGAGAGAGAGAGAGAGAGAAGACGAAGAAGAAGAGAAACGAAATTGGTTATGCTTTTTCTGCTCATTCAGTTCTACCTGTAGGCCTTATATAGGCTTTCCCCTAATCAGCTCATCATGACCACACGTTTATGCAGGTGGGTGGTTAAGACGTGGGCTGCGGTTGTAAACGAATCGCAGGGGGGGCTTGCAATGCTTTGCATGTGCCGCTCCTGCTGCTGCATGTGCCTCACGACCTGCATGGGCCTGGGCCTGGTGACCCGATGGCGGATTACCTACCTGGGTTCTATCAGATTCTATGTATTTTCTCTCTTCTTTCTCTCCCTATTTTCTCTCTTATTCCTTTCAGAATCCATTACAGCCATTGACAGCCATAAAAATCTGATCAAGAAGACCATTCAACATTCTCTAAGGACTAGAACTGAGCTGGTACATCAAAGAAACTGTTGAAAGAATTTTCATCAGGGTCATACATTAGTTGAAATCAATTGACTTGTTTAAGGATTTCTTAGCTGAGGACATTTACAGAAACTGGAGAGAGATTGCAGCTACATCTTTCTTTAGGCCTAAAGTGCAGGAACTATGGTCCCCACCAACACAACACAATACAAAACTAAACTTTGATGGGAGCTCTAGAGGCAACCCAGGGCTGTCAGGAATTGGGCGAGTATTCAGAGATGGAGATGGTAAAATTGTTGCTATGTATTCAGGGCCTATAGGAGTAGGTGACTCTTTGAGGGTGGAGGTAATGGCTTTACTTCAAAGTGTGAGATTTGCCAAACAGATGGGGCTAAACCAAATAGAGATTGAAGGAGACTCTAAAATGCTCATTGATTGGTTGAAATCGGGAAGTTTGGGAGCTTGGATTTATAGACATGCCATAAGGGAGATCACCAACATAACAAAGGAGACTGGGGCCTCTTTCAAGTGGACTAGAAGTTCAGCTAATGGACTGGCTGATACCTTTGCTAAACAGGGGACAATGAAGGAGAATCTAGTCTGGGCATAATTGTAATAAGGATTTTTGGGGCTTAGCACCCTTTTCAGGGGCTGACAGTTGTGCACGATATCTCTTAATTTGCTTAATGAAGTTACTGTTTCCAATAAAAAAAGCATCCACAAAGCAATTGAGTTCCTCAGTGATGAGCCAACACCTAATCTCAGGCTAGGATACAAAAAAAACACAATTCTGCAGGGTAAAACACAAACCTTAGAGATCACAAAGCTTGTGGTAAGCCAAACCCAGCTCCAGATCCTCCAATCCCACCAAAACAAACACCGGAAAAGACAGGAAAATGCACCTACTAATGTCCATCTTGACCTCACTGCAGCAGTGGTGAAGAAATAATCAAATGAAAAAACACCATGAGATCCTGTTATCCCACACTGAGAAATACCACATTATAGTCAAGATAAATCTGATCCCCTCCCCTACCAACCTAGTCCTCACCTTGTCTTACTCTCCTATACTTTCCATCCCCCAACTGCTACTCTTATACTCCCATTCTTGACAATCATGGGTTGTAATTTTCCTGAAATTTGCCATAATTTGCCACTTTAAGGGGTCTTCAAATATCAGTTGAAGGAGTTTGCAGAATTTCATAATTTTGACAAGTATTGACAATATTTTGGTTGAAATACCTCATAATAACGTTTAGGGAAATTTCACGTGAAGTTGGAAACTTTACGTTATAAAGTTACCTAATATCAATTGAAAGAGAGAATGCATGATTTAAGCCATTCATTTTGCCTTCAAGAACAGAAAAACCTCCAAGCATCCAAATTTCATTTTTTTTTGTGGTTTTCTTTGGATAATTGGCAAACTTAGGAGCAAAAGAATGGATCTACTTGTTTGAAATTTCTATATTTGTGAATATTTATTTGAAGTGAATACCCTATAAACTATAAAATATATGTGCATTGTCGCAATGACAATTGCAATTCAAAGGAAAAAAGGAAAGATAAAATTACGGTGATGGCAAAGCATGGTGACAATGATTACTCAGGAAGTGATGGCTGCTAGTAACGTTATTCTCTCTTGCCATGTGGCAAGTAGGAAGACTCCCTATTTCTCTGTCAGTCTCTTTTGATTGCTTGGGTTGAAGTGGTTAGTCCTTTTAGGTTAACCAGTTCAATGAGTTAAATATGTGATTGTATGCTTATTCTGTTAGAGTTTATGATTAGTTTGGCGTGTGTGGATATGAGCATTTTGGAGTTTGGACATTTTTCATCTTTAAATAAGGGTTCTCTTGTTTGACCCCTTTTGTAACTTAAGTAGGGGTGGATTTGTAATTCTCTCTATTTTATACTCTACATATCACATGCCTCTAGGTGGGGACTCAATCAAGGATTTAAAAGGTGTGCCTAGGCACACAAGCAGGGTACATTTCAAGGTCTGTGCCTTGCCTAGGCCAAGATACAGCCCCTTTGAGAAGGCACGTGCCTAATACGCCTAGATGTGTGCTTGGTGCACCTTGTGCCTCAGCTCAAGCGTGTGCCTTGGTTAAATTTTGCGCTTTTTGAAGCATAGTGACTGGGTCAGGGGCTCCATCCTCAGACCTTGACCAAGCCCTTTGAGGCAAGCCCAAACAAGTCCATATTAGGGTCTTAAATTCTTAATCCATACAACCTCCTTTTGCTAATGTTGTTCATTCGTTCTTTTTAATACAAGACATTTCTTAAAAGACAGAACCATAATTAAAATTATAAAGCCATTTTTTTTGTACAGATTAAGAATTTAAGACCCTAACATGGACTTGTTTGGGCTTGCCTTAAGGGGCTTGGCACAAATGTGGCTTGTAGAATCAAGAATGAAAGATCCTTAACATTATATTAGCTATTTGAAATAATGTGATTGGGAAAGAAATAAAGAGATTGAAAGTAGTATGACATGTTTGGATTGTTGAGTGCTTTAATATGTTTTATATGGTATGCTTATGTATTACAGATAGGTACCCCATATCCTGTACTTTTGAGGTAGTGACACTTAAGGGTTTGAAGTTTCAAGTGCGACATTTTAGTATCTTGAACTTTCAAAAAGATACACTTAAGTCTAACTCCGTTAAGCCGGTTTTACAGTTAGGGTGAAAATTACTAAATTGCCCATGTTCAGATTCTCCTTTTTTATTTTTCCTCTCTTGCAACCTTCAAATGCAATCTAGTGGCGGCACAAAGAAAAGGTCAATTCACAGAATAACAAAGCAGATAAAGTTTGCACCTAAATAAAAGCATCCAGAAACAAGCAAGAACATTTGAGTTCTCTAGTGAAGCCTCCAGATGACGAGGATGGATGAATATTGAGCAATGCTTTCATGTAGGTTTCTGTACCCATACAAATGCACCGCCCACCAAAATTTTTGCTGCCATTGTTTCCGTCAAAAGGTAGAAGAAGATGAAAAAGAGAATCTGAACATGGGCATTTTCATAATTTTATCCTTATCTTAATGTCAGTTTTAACGGAGTTGAAATTAAGTGTACATTTCTTAAAGTTTAACGTACTAAACTGTTGCAATTAAAAGTTTAGGCCCTAAGTGTCTCTTTCCCCCAAAGTACAGGGTACCTATTTGAAATTTACCCTTTTAATTTGAACTAATAAGCTTTTAAAAACATTTAATTTAAAATTAAAGTTTGCATTATTTATCAAAAAATTAAAGTTTGCATTTTTTAATTAATGCTATTTTTAATACTTGGTTTATTTTGAATTTTTACATGCTTTGCATTGTTATTTTTTTTTTTAAATTTGTGCTTTGCTTCAAAAAGGCGTGTGTGCACCTCAGGTGCAAAAATCCCTTTGCGTTTTTTTTTTGCACCTTGCGCTTTTGAAACACTGGACTCAATTACAGTCTTCACCAAACAGGATAAGAGTTCAAGGCTTTTTTCTGCCTATGTTCTCTTTTGGTCTCTCTTCTCTCTATTTTTTGTTTTCTGTTTAAGTCTGAACCATTATTATATCATCCAAATTCGAGAATCCCTTTAAATCAAGATGAAACTGTATATGATCTGGTTCTGATTGTCCAGTCTACTGACTCTACTCAACTGTTCTAGACTTTAAAACGTTTGCAAAATATTCTTTTAACATTCTAATAAAATTCTGATTGTTTGTCGAAGGCTCTTCCTTGGCTTCTAACCATGTTTCTAGTTGTCTCTGAGACTAGCCAGAGCGTAGAGGGTCACAAGCATTTATACACAAAACTCCTTTAACTTTAGCTTAGGGCTGTTTTTATGCACAATAACTGTGGTATTGTAAAGTTCTTGAGGTACTTGTTCTTTATTTCTTTGTAAGCTTTGACATGTAATCAAGATTATTTATCAAATAAAAAGGGTTCCCTGCTTTCAAGAACTGCTTGTCTATCTTGATTACCATTTGGGAACAAGTGCTGCATTCATTTGGATCCTAGGCATGTTAATAGAATGCTATTTTTGTGATTTCAACCCAAGGCCTTCAGTTTTATTATACAACTGTTTCTTCTTATTTGCATAAAAGAACTGATGGCACATAAACATGACAATGCTTCTCAAATTTCATTTTGTTGGTGCATTGGATTTACATAAGTTTAGAAAATAGCTTCTCAGCTATTAACCATTTCATATGCTTTTAAGTGCAAACAGGTTCCTGCCAATAAAAAAGTTGAGCCTCCCAAACCAGCTCTTACTCCAGAGGAAATGAAGACGAAAGCACAAGAATTAAGGTAGTATTCTGACAGTCTTTATGCCTTCTCTGGTGTTTCATTTTATTACCACTTAGCCACCCTGGGTTGGCATTATTTGCAATTCTTGGTAAACAAAATATCATGGAGGTCCAATACAGGGAGGTTGAATTTATTTATTTATTTTCACCATATTACTTTATTGTCTAGAAAGCACTCTCCTTCCACTGATATATTCTGGTAGTATTAATCTCTTTTTTTCCCTTTCTGAATCTCCCTTAGTCCCTTGGAAAACTACTCTGGAACACTTCTATTCCTAGAAAATCTTGTTCCTTATGTTAGCAGAAATTCACAATGAATCACTTGTTTAGCCAGGGTGGTGACTTTGAATATTTGTTTCTTATGTATCGACTCATTCGTTTTCCCTTCTCAAAGAGAGTATGACAGCACATGTATTCCCATCATGATTTAATTGATAAGTCCTGGAAACCTTTTTGATCTGTTCCATGTTGGATCTCTGAAAATCTTAGCCCAATAAAGTGGCATCTTGTTGCTGCATCTCTCCTTTTTCTGTTTGTGAATGCTTTTGGAATGGGAAACAATTTTCCTTGGAGATCTCAGCCATTAAAAGTTAGAGGCCTTATGTTTTTTGTGCCTTGTCTTTGTTTGTTCAATGCCCTACATTTGAAATTTCAGGAAAAGAGTTGGCGGTTCTAGAGGGTTTTATGTAGAACTTTTGCTTTTGTTTTATGCACCATCTCATGAATGTTTATACTTTGTGTTTCTTGTACAGGTTGTTCTTTTTGTCTACAGGGGAAAGCTGCATGCTTTGCCTTTTCTCCTCTTTCTCTATTAGTGAAATTCATTTGAAATTTATTCCAGATTCAATTTTTATTTCAGTGCATCATGTGTAGTTATTCTTAGATTCTTTCTCCTTGTTCTTGACCTTTTTGTTTTTGTTGGTTCACTTTATCTACTTTCACCATTGCCTTTATGTTTGGTTCATGAAACTTGTACATTGCTATTGATTAAAAAAAAAGATAGTTGTATATTGCTTATACCACTAGTTTAATTTTATTTCATACTTCCTTGATGTTATTGTTGTTATTCTTATATATGATTTTTCATACATTCAGAGAACGTGCTCGGAAGAAGAAAGAAGAGGAAGAAAAGAGAATGGAAAGAGAAAGAGAGAAGGTAATGCCGAATGTACTTGTTTTCAGTCTTCTGTTATACCTCTACCAATTCCTGTTATACCTCTCCTAGATTTTCTGTCATTCATCAAGGGTGTTAAAGTGAGCCGAATAGGGGTAGTTTAGTCATCTCATGTTTGTTAAGTACCTTGCTTATGTGGCAGTTTTATTAGAGATACTCTGCCCCACACTTAAGTAAGGGCAATTTAGTCTTTGTAAATGTTATTAGAACCTAATATACATTAGGGGGTCAAATGAATAGTGAATTAATCAGTTTTGACTAAACCCTCCTGTTCTCTCTTTCTCTTTTCTTCTTCTTCATCTTCTTCTTCCTTCTCTCCTGGTTCGGGTTACTGTAGCTGCATTCGAAACATGGTATCAGAGCGAGGTTCCTGATCTGCTTCAGTTTGTAAAGCATCTCAGCTGTGTTCGTGACACCTTCTTC
>NW_010729223.1:1124199-1224844 GCF_000365185.1 Nelumbo nucifera | reverse complement strand
AGTTTTTTGACAGGCCGCGCTCGGCCCGCTATAGGCCCTGCCATGAGCTGGGTTGTGCCAACCCATGGACTACGAACCCCTGGCCCAGCACGGCACGAACCATTGTGCCAGGCTTGACATGGCCTGATTTACACCTCTAGATGGGAACCAGGCTATTAAAACCCAAATCCTGCATAGCACTACTGCCTCAAATTGAAAAAATGTCACAAGCCAAGAAAGCCAAAGGGGGTCCTCTAGGTATCCAACCATAGGACTCTTCTTGACCCACTCTATGTTTCTCTTGTCCTTAACAGACTTGTCACTGCTGTCACATATAGCATTAGTAAAGCAATTGAGCTATTTTGCACAAATTAGAACTGCCCAACTAAAGAGAGACAGAGAGACAGAGAGAAAGATGAAGAGATGATGGATATGCTATTGAGTCAAGGTTATTGTTTGTCCTGAAGGGATTACCCATATAGAGAGCCATATTTTCTTACGGACAGGCCCAATGCAGATCTCTGAATTCCACTGCAGACCTATAAACATTCAAAATGTCAAAAATCCTCACTCTATACATCAATGCCCACCCTTGAATTGGCATCAATTCCGAACTGGCACCTACCGCAGCTGTACTTTGGCCTAAAAATTCTGACCCTGGGCTGAACCGTCATTCTCCCTATTTGTTCTTGTGGCCATTGACGTGTGTGTTAGCTTGTTCTTTGTATTGGAGAATTCTCTCACTCAACCGGCTGTCATCAAAACAAGGAAGGTTCCACACAATCTTCAACATGTTTCCTAGTCGATATTACTTATTGTTTTGGCTTTTTTTTCCTTTTATTTTTCTTTAGATTTGTTATATGAAAATGTAAAGTTTTCATTGTATGATTCACTCTCTTAATTAATAATTGGAGCCTAGGCCGATTGACCTAGTGCATCTTATTCAATTTTCTTGAACTCTATAATATTAGTCTAGAGGTGTAAATCAGGCCATGCCACCTRTGACCTGAATTTGGATCGATCGTTATGATGGCATGTGGGTCATGTCAGGCCTGACATGATGGTTTGGGCCGTGTTGGGCCTGGGGTTCCAGGTCCATAGGCTGGCACGACCTGTCATAGGCCAGCATGCAATGGCCTACGAGCCGCGCTCAGCCCACTCGATGAACTAGCCATTGGGGATCCCCAATGGCTAATTTCAGCTTTTTGGTTTTTTTTATAGAAAAACCCTCCTAGCAGCTATAAACAACTATATAGGGGGGTATTTATGTATTTTGGTTTTTTTTTTGGGGGAGGGAGAAAGAATGACACAAATTCCCCCCAACAACTATATAACAACTACTTTGAGGGGAGAGCAAATTTTGGTAAAGTGATAAATAACTTTATAATGACCAAAATACCCCTCCAAACAACTAAAAAATGGCTAGTTTTTAGGGTATTTTGGGCAATTGAATTATTTTCAATTCATATAAATGGCCATATCCTCTACCATTCTCATCACACCAATTCAACAATTCCTATAAATGGTCCTATCCTCTACCATTTTCAATTCCTATAATGATCAAAGTCAAGAATAATAGGAGAAAATAATGAAGTCAATATTTTTTATACTCAATAGTTGTATAGCATTTTTTCAAATTATTGTAAATTTAATTTTAATTTTATTTAATTTATTAGATATTTTTAATAACATGATTTTTTATTTTCAATTTGTAACTATATTGTATTTGTTTATATTTTATTAATTTATTCTATTTTCCAATTTTCATATTTCATTCATCCAACCATTATATGCTTTATATCATTCAAATTTAAATGAAATAAAATTCCCATTTTTCTTCTAACTTGTTATTCACTTTAAGTCTTTGTCTCTTTGACTTCTTATTTGGTTAAGTATTTTTTTTTTCATTTCTTTGTTAGATTTATTATTTTTTCAAATAGTTCCCAAAGGAAAGTTAAATGTTTTAGTTTTACTTAACAAAGAAATAAAAAAATAAAAAATGTTAAAAATAACCAGTTTGACCCAATTCGGCCCATGGCCAAAGCCTGGCGGCATGGCCCAGGCCCACGACACGGCACAGGATGGCCCATGGGCCAGCATGACACAACCCACACTTTGCACGGGCGCACAACCCGTTAGCCAAAGGTAGAGAACTGAGTTTTTCATCATTTGGACTTCCTCTGCTTCCTCTTAAACTCAAAGCTCTCTTGCAGTAGCAACAATAATTAATGGAGTTGTTACTATACCCAATCTTAATCTTCCTACTACCATTGCCGGTTTGATCAATGTCTAACTTGATCACCACAACTATTTGATGTGGAGATCACAATTTATACTCATTTTGGAGGGTTTTGTGCCATAGGTTTCATTGATGGCACAACTGGTCGACCAATCAAGACCATATTGCTAAAGGTGATACTGGATAATCTGTTAACCTAGAATTTGCTCTCTGGGAATAAGACCAATTCATATTGAGTTGGATACTATTATGATATCAAGACATCAAGAGCATGTGCTACATGTGCTACTCAACTTCCCCAACTAGCATTCCAGCTGGCGCCTCCTTGATCTTGGTTTCTTGCCACTTGCTCGACAATCTGATAGCCATCAAATTGTATTTATAAATACCATTGCGTACCACTAAGAAGCTGAATGAAAAAGGTTTCCCTTTATCTCCTAAGGTTACTATCATTTTGTCGCCTTATCGCAAACTACCGTCGCTTCATCACAAGTTGTTGTGACCATTGCTCACTTGCTGTCGCTTCATCACAAGTTATGCTAAGCTGCATCTTCTTTCCCCATCGCAACTCTACGATTTTACATGGTATCAGAGCAAATAGTCTGATCAATCGCTGCATCTTGGGTTCCTCAGTGACGCCGACAACTCTGTTCTTCATCAGATCACAAGAAAATGGTGGTTAGAAGTAGCGGGTGTAGAGACGTTGACATTAGAGACACAAACTTCTCTGGTCCTACATCTCCATACTATCTTGGCACCTTAGACAACCCCGACATGGTGCTAGTCACCACTCTTTTGAACGGTGACAACTATCCGACTTGGAAAAGAGCAATGACCAATGCTCTATGGGCAAAGAGCAAGATCAGTTTTGTTGATAGCACAATATTGAATCCGGATCAGACAAGACCAGTAGAGCTCTTTGCTTGGAAGAAATGTAATTCAATGGTCATATCTTAGATTTACAATGCCTTGGCCAGAGAGTTACATGACAGCGTTGCTTACCTGGATGGTTCCTGCACAATCTGGTTGGATCTTGAAGAAAGATTCTCACAGGGAAATGTTCCCCACGTATTTCACTTGAAACAAGAATTAGCTCTGCTCAGACAAGACAACCTCTCTACTTCAATGTATTACATGAAGATGAAGGCAATCTGGGATGAACTCTCAAATTATATCCCAGTGCCTGTGTGCACTTGCTGTACATGTGGTGTGATGAAAGGTCTAGTAGCAGAACACAAGAAAGATTGCGTCTACTAGTTTCTCATGGGTCTTAATGACCGCTTTAGCACTATTCGCTCCAACATTCTTGGAATGGAGCCACTTCCATCTGTGAGCAAGGCATATGCCTTAATTACACARGAGGAGAAACATTAGTTGGTTATTGGCAATGAAATCTTATGATTGAAGCAACAACTTTCCATGTGACTGATCAAGCCAAGGATAGTTCCAAGAATGCCAAAGATTGGCCAAAGCTTCGTTGTGATCACTGCAAAAAGACAGGACAAAGCAAAGATCGCTATTATGAACTTGTTGGTTATCCTCTTGGTTGGGATGTGAAAGGAAAATCGGGCATGAAGAAAACCCGTTATCAAGAAAAGGATAACACCTATACTCTGAGGCCAAGCTCACATGCTTCAAATGCTTCAGATTCTACATCGGTAGCAAGTCTTATAATGGAACAGTACCAGCAACTGCTAAATCTTCTCAAGACTGATAACCTAGTAATTTCCTCAAATTTTGCTAGTAAGGCCTCTAGCTTTCATTGGCTATTTGAGTCAGGACCTTGGTTACTGGACAATGGTGCATTAGACCACATGGCACCCTCAACCATGAGTTTAGATAATGTTATTGTCTCTACACATGACAAGCCTATCCATTTGCCAAACGGATTTGTAATGCCAGTGCAATCACAGGCCAATTTGGCACTATCCCTGGATATGTTCCTACGGGATGTTTTATTCGTTCTAGAGTTCAAATGCAAGTTACTATCCATCAGTAAACTGACCTCAAAGCTTAATTGTGTTGTCCTATTTTTTTCAAATTTCTGTGTGATATAGTACTGAGCTCCAAGAAGGTGATTGGACTTGGTCTGATGCATGGTGGCCTGTATTATCTTCTGCCTAGCACACCATTAATGGCCCTTCACGTTGTACATGATGCTGAATTGAGACTATGGCATTCGAGACTTGGACATGCTTCCTATCAAAACATTGCATTGATTCCTGATTTATATGTCTCTGTACCTAATAACACTTGCTGTGACATTTGTATGAAGGCAAAACAGGCTCGTCATTGTTTTTCCATTAGTAATACGCATTCTACAAAATGTTTTGATTTGATACATATAGATATCTGGGGTGGATACCACACTCCATCACTTACAAGGGCTAGATATTTTCTTACTATTGTGGATGATTATTCGCAAGCTACATGGGTTTTTTTGATGCAAGGCAAATCTGATGCTTATTATTACTTGCTTATGTCATGGTTCAAACTCAACTTAGCATATGGGTAAAATGTGTCCGATCCGATAATGGGTTGGAATTCCTGTCGGGCCCTATGCAGACATACTTTAATGAGAATGGCATACTCCATCAACGTTTATGTGTTGAAACTCCACAACAAAATGGAGTGGTGGAACGAAAACACGGTCACATTCTTGAGGTAGCTAGAGCGCTATGGTTCCAAGCAGGTTTGCTAATCTAGTTTTGGGGAGTGTGTTCTTACAGTTGCATATCTGATCAATTATTTACCCACCTCGAACCTATTTGGTAAAACCCCGTATGAAATGTTGTTTTAGAAGTCACCTGCCTATGATCATCTCTGCACATTTGGATGCCTTTTCTATGCCACAACACTTAAACGTGGTAGGGATAAATTCAGTCCATGATCACAACAATGCATATTCATTGGGTACCCTCATGGCTAGAAAGGTTACCGTGTTTTTAATCTTGAAACGAAGCAAGTATTAGTCTCTTGGGATGTAAAGTTCTATGAAGACCAATTTCCATTCAAGACCACGGATCGCAGCAATGTTGGTACTTCCCTTACTACAGTGGTTCCTGTTCCAATCGCTGAGGATGCCGTCTCTTCATTGGGAACAATCAATGGGGATGGGCTCAATCTGGATTCTTCTCAAAGCCCACTTCATCAAGTTGGTGGTACAAGCACGATCCCATCACAAGAACTGTATGCAAACCCTACAAATTAGATTGAGGTTGCAGAGCCATCAGAGCCATCACAATAACAACCATGTGATGTATGTCGTCTCTTCATTGGGAACAATCAATGGGGATGGGCTCAATCTAGATTCATCTCAAAGCCCACTTCATCAAGTTGGTGGTATAAGCATGATCCCATCACAAGAACTGTATGCAGACCCCACAAATTAGATCGAGGTTGCAGAGCCATCACAATCACAACCATGTGATGGACCTGTTGGATCTACTCATACCAATGAGAATACCCAATCCAACTCTAGGCCCATCAGAATGCGTCAAGCAGCCACCAAACTGAAGGACTTCATTTGCCCCACTATCAAACATGGACCAACAACATGTAGCACAAGTCATCAAATCTGTAACTTTCTTACCAATCTTAATTCAAGCTTTACACCATTTGGCATACCCCCTGAACCCACCACCTATCAACAAGCCAACCAACATCCATGTTGACCCAATGCCATGGCAGCTGAACTTAAAGCTCTTGAAACCACCAAAACCTGGTCCCTAATATATCTTCCTCCTAGAAAAAAGCCTATTGGCTGTAAATGGGTCTACAAAATTAAGATCAATCCTGATGGTGGTATAGAGCACTACAAAGCGCGTTTTGTAGCCAAGGGCTACACCCAAACTAAGGGCATGGACTACACAGAAACCTATGCACCACTTGCTAAGCTCATCACTGTCCATTGTCTATTAGCCTTAACAGTTGCACAGGATTGGCACTTACATCAGATGGATGTGAACAATGCTTTCCTTCACGATACTCTACATGAAGAAGTATATATGCAGCCCCCTCCGGGCCTCCTTCCTCCAGGTGACAACTGTGTTTGTAAACTGAACAAGTCAATTTACGGGCTGAAGCAAGCATCTAGAAATTGGTTTGAAACTCTAACCCAGGCACTCAAGCAAAGAGGGTTCTCTCAGTCTTCTGTAGATTATACTCTACTTGCACTTCACAAAACTGGAGGGACTTTGATTGTGTTAGCTTATGTGGATGTTTTATCATAGCTGGGGATGATCCAGCCAGCATTGAGTCACTTGAAAGGTACCTTAGTCACTGCTTTCCCATCAAAGACTTGGGTCTACTCCGATACTTTCTGGGCATTGAGATCTCTCGGTCTCCTTCTGGCATCTTTCTGAACCAACGTAAATACACGCTCAACATTCTCAAGGAAACATGAATGCTTGGATGTCGTCCAAGTGCTTTTCCTATGGAGTAGCAACACCATCTTGGCCCAGATTCTAGTCCCCCCATACCACACCTTGATCAATATAGACGATTGATTGGGCGCCAAATATACCTCACCATCACTAGACCAGAAATCACCTATGCAGTACATATCCTTAGTCAGTTCATGAGTGACCCACGACAACAACACCTGGGTGCTGCTATGCATGTTCTTTGATATCTCAAGTCTTCGCCTGAGCATGGGATGTTTCTCTCTTCTAAATCTGATCTCGTCATACATGGATACTGTGATTTAGATTGGGCAAGTTGCCCATCAACAAGACGGTCAACAATTGTTTACCTTACTACTTTGGGTTCCTCCCCTCTATCATGGAAATCTAAGAAACAACCAACCGTTTCTCACTCTTCTGTTGAAGCTGAACACAGATCAATGGCGGCAGCTACAGGTGAGTTACTCTGGCTTAAACTCCTATTTGCTGATCTTGGGCTGCAACATCCACAACCCATGCAGCTCTTTTGTGACAATCAAGCTGCTTTACACGTTGTTGCCAATCCAGTTTTTCATGAATGGACAAAACATATAGAAATTGATTGTCATTTTGTCCGTTCCCATCTTCAAGCCCACACCATTGCGATAATCCACATTCCCTCTAAGTCGCAACCAGTTGATCTGTTTACCAAAGCTTTGGGGCATGACCAGTTTGCGTTTCTCTTATCCAAGTTGGGCATTCAACCTCCTGTTCAAACTTGAGGGGGAGTATTACGACATCAAGACATCAAGAACACGTGCTACATGTGCTACTCAACTTCCCCAACTGGCATTCCAACTAGCGCCTTCATGATCTTGGTTTCTTGCCACTTGCTTGGCAAACTGACAACCATCAAATTGTATTTATAAATACCATTGCATACCACTAAGAAGCTAAATGAAAAAGGTTTCCCTTTATCTCCTGAGGTTATTGTCATTTTGTCGCCTTATCACAAACTACCATCACTTCATCACAAGTTGCTGTGAGCATTGCTCACCCACTATTGCTTCATCGTAGATTACGCTGAGCTGTGTCTTCTTTTCTCATCGCAACTCTGCGATTTTATAGATACTTTCTTCTCTTACTAAAGGAGTGCTCACAGGTCATAAGGTGTCACACCTCCAAATCCGCATGGGACACATTGGCTTAGCTTTTTGCTTCCAAGCCATGTCCTAGAATCATGCAACTAAGGTTTGAATTATTCACTTGAAGAAAGAAAACAAAGATATGGTTGATTAAATTCAAAAATATAGGTTAATTTGTGATAACTTAGCAGCTATTTGTGAAATTATTTCTGATTATGAACTTACACAGTATGTTCATAGTGGTCTTGGACCTGATTGTGAATCATTGGTCACAATGATTGTTGTTTAACCAAAAGATTACACCTTTGCTTGTGAATCATGAAATCAGAGCTGAACATACTAAGCTTCTTTTTGATGGATTCCAAACTATTTCTAACATGGCTTTTCATAGTAAGATGAAGAACAAGAGTGTTAAATTTGACAGTAGAAACACTAAAAGCAAATCACAAGAAATGAATAAAGGCAAGAAACCCAACCTGTTTTAAGCTAAAGACAATCTCCTATAGCATATTCAGCCACTGCAAGGTCATACATTGTCGGTAATAGCTTGTAATGGAATTCTGGAGCCAGCCATCACATGATGCCTATTATTCAGAACTTGTAGATACAGTCTATGAAGGGAAGGGAGATCCATCATATGGATGGCCGAACCATCCAAGGTGGCTGAGCAAAATTTCAAAAATTTCTTCTCCCTCCCGGGAATCGTATTCCCAGTTTTAGAAAAACTGCATTTTTCAAGGATCATTCTTGAAACAAACTGAACCAGATCTGAAACCAAAAGAATGGGAGCAATACTTGATATGGAATCCACACGTGTAGCTCCCAACATTTGTGCTCACGCCCAAAGAGGGTACCAAAACCCGCTTCCACTAAAGATGGCACAATTTGAGATAAAGCAGGTTCAACAATGTAGTCCTTTAGCAAGAATTGCAATCCTTCAGTAAGGATCAAGCAAGGGATGGTGAGCATGAATTAAATCTATTTTTTCTTGCAAAAATCAGAATCAAGATCCAATCTTGATCAGTCCAAGAAATTGGAGATCGAATAGGGTAAGGCGGCAAGAACAGAGGGAGAGAACTTAGAGCAGAAAAAAAGGTGAAACTGAAGCAATCTGCCCCCTTTATTTATAAGCCTTAAGGATTAGCTTCTCCTAATCCAAATCTTTATTTGAATCTGGACTCCTTAAGTGATAAGGCTTATCCCTTATCTTATCTACTGATCCATACCCATATTCACCCCATGTCACATGACTGTTTAAGCTGTTATGTGACACATTGATTAATCATATTAATCTTGGGCCCTAGGCCCATTAAGTAAGTGGGTTCACCTCCCCTTTTAATTGTTAGTTAACTTGGCTCTCTTTGTATGGTGTGGGGCCCTAACATTGATCTCACAAAAGCCATATGGGTTCAGCCTAGCCTCTGTTACAAGGCCTGGTCGAATTTGCTGTTGTACACAGTGAACCCTTGAGTCCATCAGTATGGGCTCTTAATGGGCCTAACATTTACACTAAATGGTTCTTAAGTCCAACCACCTTATGAAGGTCCAAGGACTATGGTTCTTAAGTGAATTTATCCCATCATGTATAAAAGCCCTAAATGGTCTTGCACGTAACCTCTCAGGCCATAATGATCAAACACTGCCCGACAAGAGAGGACCTCTCCCTCGGCTGCAAGGTACAGTGTTGCACTCTCTACTCGGATGAATCCTAGGAATTAAAACCTTTTGCAAACCTTTTCATAAAACATAATATATATATATATTTTCATTTAAATATATTTTTGCAAAACAAATTTCAAACATAGTTGAAATCGATTGCTGGTAGTTTTGGTTTCTATCAGAGAGAGCGTAGTCCCTGATCATTCACTTTATCTGACAAAGGGACTGATCCTGTCATTATGATTACCCACTCGAGTGAATTCTCAGACTACCCCAACATACCCAAGTTTTGACCCCCGCTAAGGATCTCATTGATTGGCATATCAAAGACAGTCCAATCTAACACCCAATGTAGTACCATAATCGAGTCTAGGGGTTAGGTGTAACTTTCCAGTTTTGCCCACCTGTCTCCAAGGTCTAGGGTGTAACTGGAAAATGGTCCGGGTTTGGTATTTCAAGTAAACACATAGTACATGTGCTTCGGGTCTCACCCTATCAGCTGAGACAAGTTACCCCAACCGACTTGGCAGCATATTAGTGTCAGCGTTGGCAAAATAAATTTCCCCAAGTCTATCCAGCGGCTGTGGACATTCTAAACTAACATGAGTATCATAAGTGTCTAATTTAAGGGTAATTACACAGAAACACACCAAGTATAATATGAATCAATTATGTACTTTTATTCATTTACAATAAATGTCTAATATACATCAATATGATTGGAGATAAGGGCATACACTGTCTAACAGTCCGAATATACATTAGGGTCACAATCACACCATTGACAATGGTGTGGGTCTACACATTAAACACATTGGATCTTCTTCTTTTATTAGTAATTCTCATAAATTGTTTCTCAATGATTTGCTCCATGTATCTCATATTCACAAAAATCTTTCATAGACAAATGAAATTCTACTTTAGGGTGTGAATAAGGGAGGGCATTATCACTTCAAGTTTCAGGAAAGCAATAAACCTAAATCCTCTACATTTTTGTCTCATTTAGCTTACAATGGAGAATGGGTGTCCATTGACAAATGGCATGAACAACTTGGTCATCCAACACCCAAGATTGTTTGTGTAATTGTTTTTTCTTGAAATTTACCTTTATCTTATAATAGATGTCTTACTTTTGTCATAATAGCCTAATGGGCAAGTCACACAAGTTAGTTACCTTTTAATGATAGCACTACAGTTTATGACTATCCTTTGCACCTTGTATGTGTTTTCTAATATTTGGAGACTTGCCCTGAGATTTCTGTTAATGGATTTTGTTATTATATAATATTTGTTGATGCTTTCTCTAAATTTCAATAGATTTATCCTTTGTTTCACAAGTTTGATGCTTTGCCAACCTATAAATTTAAGACTTATGTCAGAACTCTCTTGGACATAAAATTAAAAATTTTCGGTTTGATGGAGGAGAATACAAGACTTTCAAGTACTATTTAGAACCTAATTGTATTTATCAAAATTTCTCCTATCCTCACAGATAAGAGTAGAATGAAGCTGCAGAAAGGCACCATAGATAAATTCTTGAGACTGGGCTCACTCTCTTGGCTACTTCCTCTATACTTCCTTCCTATTGGTGGGAGGCGTTTTGCGCTATTTCCTATCTTTCTAATAGGCTACCTTCCCAAGTTCTCAACATGAAGTCACCTTGGTAAGTATTATATCAAACAAAGCCCTAGTATGAGCAATTGAAAGTCTTTGGATGTTCTTGCTATCCCTTCTTGAGGCTGTACAATACTGATGTGGCTCATTGTAACACTAGCAAATGCAATAGCCGTTCAAGTAGTAAAGTAGTGAATAAAGTATCGTTCCCATGAGAATTTAGGAAACAATTACCAGTACTAAATTGGGCACTTCTTATCTTATCAACAATAAATCAAAACTTTATTCAAAAGTTAAAAATCCTAAACTAAAATCTATCTAAATTATTGGCCCAATTGCCTTCAATCAGGTTAGAAGAGTAAGCAATAAAACCCAATTTTAAGATTCAGCAACCAATCAACTTGAATCATTCGAATAGGCCATGATTAAGCCTTGGTTTGGTATAACCCCAAGGTCATGAACAGCCTCTCTCAAGTGCATATTCATCCTATGCATGAGTGACGTTTCTTCTATCTCTAGCAAGAATCTAATCATTCATGCATGCATTTTTTCAAACACATCTAAGGCATCAATTCAAATCTGAATTGATCACCAGCTGTCTGAATTCCTAGAGTCTTTCTCAAGCACTCTAAGAATTCCAAGCATTAGATCAAATTGGCCAACCTGAAAATTGAAGATCTGAATTCTCTTTCAAGCAATTCAGATCTTACAAATCTCAGATCTGAGATTTCAGATCTTACAAATCTCAGATCTGAGATTTCAGATCTGAGTTTTGAAAGATAAATTGGCTAATTTGATCTAGAATCACCCTCTATTCAAGAAACATCAAGAACAAATCAGATCCATTCGAATGAGAAAGAAATTGATTACTTAATCTAAAATTTTACAGCCTTAAATTCAATAAGAAAGAATGGAAGAGGGAGAGAGAAAAATTTACATCAAAAGAAGCTGAATTCGAACCAAAGAAAGATGAAACTAAAAGGAATTATTATATAAGATCTCTGAATCAAAATTCCCCAAATTCAAACTCACATTCTTCTCTTCTTGCTAGCTTGAACTCCTTCAGCCCTTCTCCTTCTCCTTCTTGCGCCTAGCTCTTTTTCTCTCTTCTTCTCTTTAAAGTGTTCGAACCCCAAGGGATGGGAGAGCCTTGAACTCAAGCAATTGAACACCTTCCCCCCTTCTAGAGGCCTCCTTATATAGATTTTTAAGGAGGCTCTTGCCCCTTCTTGAAGCCTCTAGAATGAGGTGTATTACACCCTTCTTGAACTTTCTAGAGTTCTCTTGAAAGCCTTCTAAGGGTTGCCACTCTTAGCTCTTTGGGCTGCTATTTGGGTTGCACTTAGGCTCCCTCTTAACACATGATAGGTACACTCTAGGCTACTCTTTTGGGTTGAGAATGGGCCTTCTTTGCTAGGCCAAATTTACTTTTTGTTAGGCTTTATTTTCTTGGGTTTTCTCAAGGAATCAACTTATACTTCTTGGGCCGAAGTGTGCTCTCTTGCTTCCATAACTGGGCTGGGCTGAATTTGGTCTTTTTGGACATTCTTTTCTTACCTTTTGCATTCTTTTTCTTGGATTAATTTCTTGGATTAATTACCCCTGAAATTTTTTCTTAGCATTAAGTTAAATTAGGGCAAAATTAAATAAAAACAGCATAAAAATTCATGCAAAGAACTCATAAATTATAGATAAATTGTATGTTCATCAAGCACTAACAAATTGCAATTTTGGTCTCTTAAATGTGTTTTTATTGGTTATCTTAATGATTTCGAGGGCTACAATTGTCTTCACCATGCAATTAGTCAAGTTTACATATGTTGCCATGTTCAATTCAATGAGCATGATTTTCCATTTGTCTCTGTCATTATTGCCACCCACATATCTTCTATTACCACCCTTGTTGGTTAGTTGCAAATGGCTTCCTTTCCAGGTTTGAGTTCACCTTGCCCTCTACCCTCTTCACCACCTCTCTCTCCAAGTCCCACAACCACTTCTATACTCTCTCTCTCTCTCTCTCTCTCTCCCCCTAGTTCTCCTACTATAACATCATCCTCTCCTTCTTCTCCATGAACGCAACCCTTACCCCCTCCTTCCACCTATACTTACCTATGATTACAAAATATAAGAGTGGTATTTTCAAACCTTAAACCTGCACCGCATCCACTCACCCTCTTGATCATATTGAACCGAGTTGCTATTCTGAAGCAATGAAGGGTCATCATATTTAGATGAATGCTCTCCTTTACAACAACACTTGAGAGAATTAGTTCCTTTTGACAAATCCATGAATTTGGTGGGCTATAAGTTGGTTTTCAACTAAAATTCAAGCCCTATGGTTCTATTAATCGTTACAAGACGCAATTTGTTGCTAAGGGGTTTCATCAACACCTAGGTGTTGATTATGCTAAAACATTCAGTTTGGTTGTTAAACCAGATACCCCATTGATGCTTCTCATTATTGCTATTTCTCATGATTAGGTTATTCAGCATGACATATAGAATGACTTTCTTAATGGTTCTTTGATAGAAACAGTTCACGTGCACCAACCATTGGGATTTGCGCATTATGTATATTTAGATCATGTATGTCATCTCAAGAAGTCTATTTATGGATTTAAGCATAAACTCTCTGTGCATGGCATGAGAAACATATTCCATTCTTGTTAGATCAAGATTTTCATGCCACCAAAAGTGATTCCTCTCTCTTTATTTGCATAAAGAATGGCTCTTCTCTTTTTAATTTAATTTATGTTGATGATATATTATTGTTACAGGTTCTCATGCTTTTGTGGTTCATAATCTTATCACTGATATGAAATGCCATTTTGTTGTTAAAAATCTAGGCTATTTTCATTATTTTCATGGCATTAAGGCTCATCATACTGACCCAACTCTCTTTCTCTTTCAATATATATTGTGGATTTATTGTGCAAAGCTCGTGTGTGATGGTGGGTTAATTCATTGCCCTACCACTTAACATTGGATGGTTGTCAAATGCATCTTGCACTATTTGAATCCCACCATTGATTATGGGCTTGTGCTTTATTTCTTTCTTAAATTGAAATTCCAAGTTTTCTCATTTTCTGACCATTGCTATCAGGGTGGTTATTGCATTTTTCTTGGAAATAATAAAATCTTGGTCCTCTAAGAAGCAGACTACCGTCTCTCTGTCCAACACTAAAAGGGAAAATAGGAGTATCTCCATGGCATATACTGAAATTTGGCTATACTCTCTTTTCTCTGAGATAGGTTTCTTACTACCGAAACTGACTATCTTATGGTGTGATAATTTGGGCGCCACTTAGCTCACCACCAACCTGGTTTTTTATGCATGAACAAAGAACATTGAAATTGATTTTCACATTATCCATGAACAAGTGTCCAAAAAATCTCTCTTGTTCAATTTTTCTCCTCTCGGGATTAGATTGTTGACATTTTTACTAAACCCCTTTCCCTTGATTAGTTTTTCTTCTTGAAAGCCAAAATGAACTTGGTCTTTGACCTAGTCCATTTGAGGGGGGGCTATTGGAGAACTCTCTTGTTCGACTAGCTACCACCAAAACAAGGAAGGTTCCCTCGCTAGTCAACTTTCCACTTCTCCAGAATCTTTGATTGCATCTATTAAGTGTTGGCTATAGTTTCAGCTAACTATGGGTGCATGCAAAGTGGAAAAAGTATTCTAGAATAGAGGATTTACATGTAGTAGATTAAAGTAAGGTAGAGAGAAAAATAGAGCAAGAGAAGGGCAGAAATCTTCTTTATCTTACATATTTTGGTCTTTTGCAAAGATTAATACAAGAAGATGGCTTCTTGAGCAAGCCAAATAGAAGCTTCTTCTATACACTTCTTACAACTAACCCAGGTTAATAAAAAGTGAAAAAGGGCCCAACTAAAGTTACCTTTTACATGCTGTAGAAGAAGACAAAATAAACATAAAATAGTTTAACTTTCTAGTAGTAGTTAGATAGAACAAGTTTCCAGCCAAGCTTTTATACAAGGTTTCATCCACCTTCTTACCTCCATTTTCTTTCATTAATTTTTCATTGGTAACCAGTGGAATAGTTATAGATTTGAATCTAAATATTCTGAATTTTTTGAGAACTTTTTCAATGTATTTACTTTGACAAATGAATACACCATCATAACCTTGAGAAATTTCAATACCAAGAAAGTGATGTAACAGCCCCATTTCACTCATTTCATATATTCCCATCATTTCATTTATGAAATCTTCAATCATTTTCATATTATTTCTAGTAAAACCAAATCATCAACATAAAGAGCAACAACGAGAATATCATGCATACCTTGTTTCTTCACATACAAAGTAAGCTAACTCTTGCTTTTCATGAATCCTTTCTCAAAAAAATAGGCATCAACTCTTGGTGCTTGTTTTAACCCATATAGGGCCTTCTTCAACTTGTATACCTTGCTTTGAATCACAAAGCCTTGTGGTTGTTCTATATACACATATTCTTTTAATTCTCCATTCAAGGAAGCATAATTTAAGATCAAGTTGCCAAAATAACCAACCCTTGTGAGCATCAAGTGCAACGAGATCTCTAATAGTATACAATAATGCTATGGGAGCAAAGGTTTCAAAGTAATCAACATTGGGCTATTGTGCATAACCCTTAGCAACCAACATTTCTTTGTTTCTTTGCACAAAACCATCAGAATTATGCTTCACTTTATAGACCCATTTAACACTAATCACTTTTTTGTTGATTAGTCTATCAACCGATTCTTAAGTTTTATTCTTTTCTATGATGAAAATTTCCTCTTCTATACTTTTTTCCAAGCTTCTTCCTTAATAGTTTCTTCAAAACTTTCTGGTTCCATAACACAAAAATTACACATTGCATAAACATCACTCAAACTTTTCATTTTTCTTGGAGTTGAGATAGATGAAGATGAGTTTGAAATTGGAGATGATTGAGAAGTTCTTTCACCATTTTGAGTTGTATTATCTTCCAAACTAGACATGAAAACATATTCTTCAATTTTTTCTTACTCTCAATTTCAAACAACTTTCTCATCAAATAATACATTTCTACTAATAATCATTTTGTTTCTTTTCAAAATGTACAAAATATAACCTTTTGACATAGAGTTATAGCCAACAAAAATACATTTTCACTTGTTTCATCAAGTTTTGATCTCTTTTCTTTTGGAATTTGGGCATAACATACACTACCAAACACTTTCCAATGTCTAGTCGTTGGTTTCTTTCCACTCAAAGCTTCTAATGGAGCCATTATTTTAATAGCAACAGTGGAACATTGATTCATAAAATACACAACTGTGTTAACAGCCTCAATCCAAAAAACTTTTAGGAAGTTTCTTCTCATATAGCATGGATTTAGCCATCTCCATCATAGTTTGATTCCTTCTCTCCGATACTTTATTTTGTTGAGGAGTATAATGGACTGTAAGTTGCCTTTCTATGCCTTCATATTCACAAAATTTATCAAATTCATTTAAAGTGTACTCTTTGCCATGATCACTTCTTAAATTTTTAATGTAACAACCCCTTTCTTTCTTAACAAGACATTAAATTTCTTAAAAATAGTAAGCACATTAGATTTTACCCTCATAAAATAAACCCAAGTCATGTGAGTATAATCATCAATAAAAAGAATGAAGTATATGTTTTGGGAATAAGAGGGAGTCCTCATGGGTCCATACACATTGGTATGAACTAATTCCAACACTTTGTTGGCTCTCCATGCAATTCCTTTTAGAAATGGTTATCGGTGATGCTTTTCCAAACACACAACCTTCACAAACTTCATGCTTTTCTTCAATGTTTGGAAAGCCCTTGAACCATCTCCTTTTGTGATAACAATTTCAGCCCCTTGAAATTTAGGTAGCCAAATTTTCTATGCCATGGCCATGATTCATCAACCTCCTTGACATTTATAGCAACATTTTTTGCACAATTAAACACTAGTGCGAAAAATTTCTATTTGTCTTCATTTTCACATTTTCATCATATGTTTCTCATGATCATAAATAATACAACCAAGATCTTCAAAATGGAGTGAATAACCTATACCAAAAGCTATTCAACACTGAGAAGATTCTCATTCAACTCAGGTACAAATAACACATCATGTATAAACTTTATTTCTTTCTTTGTTTCAACACCAATTGTGCCTTTTCCTTTTACTTCAACAGTTTCTCCATTTTCCAATTTTACTTTTGAGCTAAATGATGTCTCAATGCCAACAAATTTGGGCGCCCTGTCATATGATTGGTACACCCGTGGTACAAGAACCACACATCATTATTTTCCTTATTGGCACTTTGACATGCATAAAATAAATTTCCTTCGTCTTCCTTTTCTTCTGAAAAGTTTGCTTGTTGATCGATTATTTTTAGTCTACAATCCTTTTTGTAGGTGCCCAAACTTTTTGCAATAATGACATTGTGGTTTTCTTTAAACCAACAATCTTTGTCAACATGGCTACTTCTTTTGCAAAAAAAAAAAAAAAGAATACTGTTATGATGACCCTTCATCACTAGATTTTCTATTAAAATTACCTTTGCCTCTTTCTCTTGGTTTCTATCTCTTCCTCTGTCTCTTGCATATCTACCTCATCTATAAGAGTCTCCTTTTCCATATTCATGAGTCGAGGATGTCCCATCATAACTTTTGGAACTAACATTGAACTTGAATTGGAATGCACTCTCTATTGAATTTTTGAGTGATGTGCCAATCTTTGCTCATATGATTTTAGTGACGCCAACAATTCTCAAACACTTAATTTAGTAAAATCTTTTGTTTCTTTAATGACAACTGCAATAGGATCAAATTTCTCAAGCAAACTAATTAAAATTTTGGCCATGATTTGTTTTCTCCACAATCAATTTTCTTTAACTTTTGTTGCACCTAAACTTGTTCCAACGGACATTGCAGCTCTTGATACCACTTGTTAGGTATTGGTTGTAGTTTTAGCTAACTGTGGGTGCATGCAAAGTGGAGAATATATTCTAGAATAGAGGATTTACATGTAGCAGATTAAATTAAGATAGAGAGCAAAACAGAGTAAGAGAAAGGCTGAAATCTTCTTCTTCTTACGCATTTTGGTTTCTTACAAAGAGTAATACAAGAAGATGGCTTTTTGAGCAAGTCAAATAGAAGCTTCTTCTATACACTTCTTACAAATAACCTAGGCTAACAGAAAGTGAGAAAGGACCCAACTAAAGTTACCTTTTACATGCTATAGAAGAAGACAAAATAAACATAAAATAATTTAACTTTTTATCACATTAAATGTAACAGCATCTAACAAGGAAATTACACTCAACCTTCAACATGTTTCTTAGTTGAAATTATTTCTTGTTTTGTCTTTTATTTCCTTTGTTATTATTTCTATTTATTTATTCTATTTTCTTTAATCTTGGTTTCTCAAAATGTAAAGTTTTCATTGTATGATGATTCATAAATACTTGGAGCCTAGGCCGACTAACCTAGTGCATATTATATTCAATTTTCTTGAACTCTTTACTTTGGAGCAACAACAAGTGGGTTTAAATGGTCAGACCGAACTTTCTTCCTCTTGAATTCTTATCCTAGCTGCAGTGCTTTCTTGGCTACAAGATACTAGGGGCACACACCTACGGAATTGGTCAAAAGTTGAGTTTTAAAGTGGGGAATCAAGTCCAGAAAGAGATCATCGGAGAGGCTTTAGAGTTTGAATGCACCAAACTTAGTGTAGGAAAGATAAGTACATGATCTTGGCTGGGCATGAGGGAATTGTATGTTAATTTCTACACTAATCCTGTTAGACTATATTTACAGGTTTTGAGATCAGTAAAGGTTCAAACATTAGTGTACTCCATATATTTATGTTGGAAATCTGAAAATCCCTATTCTTCACTTCTTGTACCGAGTCTACCGACTAAAGAAAAACATATATTGCATCTAAAGCACAATTATATCAAAATTTCTCAAGTATAGAAAGTAGTATTGTTGTTTTTATGTTTTGGTTTGCTTTGATGTCATTAATTTTAGCAATTTATACCAAGGGAAGAGTACAAATACTAATATGTAAGTGTAAAACCTTGTAAATTGATTGTATTTCTAAATCTTGTATTTGCACCGTACATATTTATATTTATACACTTTTCAAATTGAGCCAAAAGGTTCAGTTTGGTTGCAGTGCAAATTTCATTCGTATTAGCATAAATGAATGAGCCTAAGTGCAAAAGGTTGAGGGTAAATTCTGATTTGTTTTTGCTTTAAATTTGACTCTCTTATTTGTTTGTGAGAAGTAAAATAGGAAATAAATACAAGAGAATGAAGATATATGGGAGGGGTTTATTTGTTTGAGAGTGAGGTTGGAAGCTTAGATGATGCAGTTCTCACTTTATGACAGAAGTTAAGGCAGGAGGAAGGTGATACACATTTTGCATAAGTTTTGAGATGCAAAATTTACATTGATAGCACGTATAGATGAGATAAAAAAATACAAATTTTGTATTAGGTAGGAGTGAAAATAACAGTTACAATTAAAGAGATTCAAAATTGAATTGGATGCAACTTTGACCACTCACACCTCCCTCCCTGGGCCCCTAGTGAATTTTGCTCATTGGTTACCATTTTTATGAAACTTTTCTATATAAATATTAATATAAATAGAGAATTGGTATGTCGAAGCCAACTTAGTAATTGTTTACTCAATTGGGTCGAATCCCTTACTGCACCATCCTCCCTGGGTTAGAGAGAATCTGACCCTAGATTCATGTTTCCATTTGAGAGGCCCCTAATATATGGTGTTGCACTTTTATTGTGCTTCTCTATCTTTCTCATGGGTAATTAGTGGTGTAATCCTCCAATATAAATTGAAATATCTTCATTATATCTCTTAACTTCTGAAACATTTTCTTGATCTTCAAATAACTTAATTTTTCCTTTATTGACCTTGTTTGACATTGCAAAAATTATTGTGAATAAGGATCTTTGTTGGACATGTATATAAACAATGTGATCATAATCCCCAAGATAATAAGTATCATCTCCATCATTTTGGAATTCATTGTGAATGATGGAAGATTCCTCCTTAGCAATTGGTTCTTCATCAAAGATTAGAGGTTTGTTCTAATCAACAAGTTTCTTTTCAATAGATATTATAGAGAATGCCCACACAATATTTTTGTTACAATTCTTAACAATATTAAAGAAATCAACAAAGCCATAAAATTTAATTTTACCTTCAAACTTTGAACTTGATATCTCCTCCATGGAACTCCATTCCAAAAATTTATTTGGGCTATACCTCCATGAAACTCTGGAACTCAAACTAGAGATCTGTTTCCCATTGCTTCTGTTCACCACTAGCAACTACAACCAATTTAGTGGCTTAATTGTTGAGTAGAAAAATTTCCATGAAACGTTTGGATCTCAATGTTGGAACTCATTTCCCATTATTTCTGGTCACCACCCACAACTACAACTAAGCTAAATGCTTGCCTTGATGATGAAATGAATGAGTGGAGATACTTGCATCAGAGTCGTTGTCCCTTGTTTCCAAATGAAAATGCAGCAATTTCAACTCCTAACCAAGTGCATCGAAATGTCTTCCCAATTTTGTTATCTCTTCTTGTGTTCTGTTATTGAGTTCTTGCTCCATGATGTGAGCCACTTGTTTCTTCTTAGGAGCCATAATCCAAAGAAGGATCAAACTTGAACACTAATATTAAATAGTGCAATTTAGAAACAAATCATGTTCATAGAAGCTTCAAAGAAAAGAACCAAAGCTGAAAAACAAGAAAAGGAACAAATTTTTACTAAATACTTAAGAGAAAATCAATAAAAACTCCCCTAACTTTGCCTTATCTACTCTTTATATAAATTTCTTTACGTCTTTATGCCTCCTACAAGGAAGTTTTCTAATCTAATAAAACAATCCTTATTATAATCCTAACATATCTCTTTAAAATAGAAAATCCTAATTGAATACAAATTCGGAAATCCTACTGTAACACTAACTTGATAAAAACGAACCAAGATAGAAATTCTGTAGTGGCACTAACTTGTAAAAATGAACTAAGATGGGTTGTCTAAGCCAACTTAGGTGACATTTGACAAATTTTTTTTGAAAGATCTTTTAGAAGACCTAACAGTCAAAAGACATAGTGAGCTTTTACATAAAGATCTTGACAACCCATAGACCATTTGGTTGGAGGTGCGTTTTTCTGCACATCTTTCCATGCAAAGATGAGATGAAAAAAAAACAGGGTTCTTGCATATTTTGGTGGTTAGATCTTCCCCCAACCAAATGGAAAAAAAAAAAAAAACGAAAATACGGGCTACTAAGCTTCTAAACAACCAACATCCTACATGAAAAGACATGCCAAATGGGGCCTTAGTAATTGTTTAGTAAGTTGAGCCGAATCGCGTACTACATTATTAGTAGCCTGTTCCAAGGCTTTTCAAGATTGTTGTCCATTTTCCTTGGATTGGCTGCTAAGCCATACAAGGCTCTCCTATTGCTGCAACAAAGGCTTTGTTTAAGTTAGGAAAACCATAACCGAAAGAAGCATCATACATGTTCCGATTGGAGCCATCAACGAACACGTAATGTAAATCATGCAAGAGTTCATGCGGACGTGCATGTTGCATGTGGTGCGTATTGGGTTGAAAGTGTTAAATGGACTAGGCTTTGCTTCCTCATTAAGAAACTGAGAATCTAGGAAGCTTTGTGCTCAAAGACCACCATATTCCTCTCATACCAAATGCTGTATAAGGTACCCGCTAACTGGGCAAAAGATCAACCTTTTGCAGCTATCCACCTCATGGAGTGTATTCTGGCCACCAATCTTCTATAAGGTGTGTGAGGGATTGAGCACTGGTTGAGATGATCTGGCTTGATGCCCATTTGTTGATGGAGCCATATATGGTTCTCATGAAACTGCACTTGAAGAATATGTACGAGATTCTCATCCTGGGTTGAACATGAGGGCATGCCGTTTTTGTGGTAATTCTTTTAGTAGGGAGCTTGGATCTGGTGGGGAGAGCTTTCGATTGGAATTTCCATAAAGTAAAAAGGAATTTTTAGACTGCAATCCCCTTCAGAAATCTTGCAGTCCCCTCCTAATCTATTAGTAGCCCCCCTATAAACTATATCCTGTCCATGAATTTGGCATCAATCCACAGGCAGGATTCAGTCCACCCCTAGGAAATCTTAGCTCCACCTAGGGTGGACTGAATCATAAAACCCCCCCAAAAAAAATTGCACCCGATGGGGGTATGCATTGCTTCCATATCCACTCCACACCTTGTTCATGCTTGAACTGAAGAGAGAGTCTAAGGATCAAAATTTCGTTATATATCGGCTTGTATTGGTCGATATGTATCGCATTGGGGCCTTTCCAATATGTTCCTACAGGGATTGTATCGGGTCAGGCCATAATTCAGAGGGTAACTGGGACTTAAACCGACCTCTTTGAACCAGTTTTGAAAAAAATAAATAAAATATTAAAAAAGCATCAATACAAGCCGATCGATTTTTAGAACCTTACTCCAGGAGAGTATTACAAAAGGACATGTAGGTAGAGTGAACAAAGAAGATAACGTTACCTGCAGTGTGTCACTAGTCAGAACAAGAACTTGGTTGACATGTAGGGGTGGATTCGAGCCGATCTGAACCAAATATTTAGATATTCAAGCTCAACTTGGTATAAAATTACAAGTCTCGACCTCGGGCTCGAATTCAGTTCGAACTGAAAATACAAGCTCGAATGAAAAAACTATATATTCGAGCTTGATTCGACTCGAACTCAATAATGATCTGAGCCTATTTGAGCTTGAGCTCGAACTTTAATGAATCTGTAGAAGATGGCAAGACGCACAGTTCAAGCTCTATTTAAGAAAAAAAAATAAGACTGCTGCAACTTGTGGCATCTCAGAATTGGAGACAGTTGGTCTGGACAACTCCTGGCAAAGTGGCAAGCTAGGCCCAACTAGGCCCAACTGTAACCCTGTAACTTACCCAAACTGAATGCCAACTCTAAAAGGGATCACACATATGAACTAAACCCAAAATGGTGGTCCATCCCAATACTCCATCTCAGCTTTTGGAGGTTCACTCTAGCCGAGGTTGGTGTATTATTACCGAAGGAAACCCTTAACCGTGAACTGAATTATGCAAATCAAATGCAATAGCTAAGACAAGCCTAGCTAATGAAGCTCTAAAGAGGCAAGTGGGCCACACATGACACAAGTTTCAGCTACACGCATTATTGGGAAGTCATGCCTAGTACAAAAACTTAAGGTCAATTGGGTAACTAATAGTAGTTTCTGCAAGATGTGTCTCGAAATAGATCTTAGCTCTGCTAGCTTCACCGAATTTCAATTTGCCATTTGTCTTCCTAGTAGAGATCAACCTAATTCCCATGGATAAAAGTAAAACAGATTTTGTCATTAATCCTAGACTTTCAAACTAGGCTTACACGATTCCAGTCCCATCTTGTTACTTGCTAGTTGCTACACTACAGATAAAATACCCAATAAAGATCTTATGGACAGCAAAAACCTGATATTAGGTTAGAAAGGCTTCAAATACCGGGTCTGTCATGACTTATAGCAAGACACAGAGATATGCAAGGTGAATCCTGAGAGGTTGTGGTTTTGTTGTTGCAGAGAAATATGGTCAATTAACCCTAGCTATCTGGCATAGAACATGCTAGGTAACACACCCTACGAAATGGTCAAGCTCAGTAATTGGGAAAACCACAAATCTCTCATGCCTTATTTTGGACTACCCTTGTTAGACAAATTTGCAATTAATTAAGGATCTTATCTACCGATTTTGAACTATCCAAGGGCAGCACCTTAAGTCAAGAGAGGCAACCAGCTACGAGCCAGTGTCTTAACTGACCTTCCTTAGAGGGACCCACTTCACAATCAACCATAACAGTTGAGAGGAAGGTCGGCCGAACTCAAGATTGTCAACAAAATTTTTCCTAAACATTCTGACCCCAGGATTTGAAAATTTCTTTCTTCAGAAAAGATTTCTGGCCACCTGAGTGTCTACCCACTCCCTCTAAAGCCTTCCTTACTATTATTTCCTAAAAAATTACTAAAAATCCAAGGGAGAATTAGAATATGAATTATCTTAAACAGCTACAACAGCCAACTCAAGAAGGATTTCAATAATTCACCCTAGAGACCTTGGATTGTAACAACTCTTGTCCCAAACTTTGATCCAAATCTGAGGTTAAGATATGCATAGGAGGCTTCCAGGAAGACAAAGACAGAGAGTGAAGGCTACCCAGAAGTTGTTATTATTCCCTTGAAGTTTCTGTCTTTTCCGTCTTCTATTTCCCTTTTTTACAAACAAAAGGATCTTTTATTTCCTCTTTTCCAAACAAAAAACACTGAGTTTCAAATCTTGATGTGCATATACAAATTAGTGACTTGCGTGTTAGAGTAACTACTCACACGTATTAATATAGTGATTGTCTTATCTGTAAATCATGTCACAACAAGAGTGAAAATGTCCATGCAATACTGAGTTCATTATTTCCTAAACAGGGGACTACACTCTTTCTAAGCAAAAATCAAGCATTCATGAAACTCTTTATTCTTATTTTCATGCAAGCTAGCAGCAGTGAAAAGTAGATTCGATGGTTTACGGCTTCTATCATCAATGGAACTCCAAGGAAGAGTTATATAGATGACCAAATCAGAAGAATGAGAAGATTCAACCCAATGCTTACCCAATTTTTTCTCATCTCCTTCACCATTTTCATTTCCTCTTCATTAGTATCTATCCATTTGAGAGAAGTGCATTGTGTGAGAACACATTAAAAGCGTACTGCATAAGGAGCAGGTCAAGAGGTTAGTCTGACTGATTCAATGGAAAGAGCATGCATCTAACCAAGGCAGCAGCAAAGAGAATAAAGGAAATTAATACCAACAAAAAGAAATCAGGGACCAAACGTGGGTTAGCATAACTACAACTGTAAGCCATGTCTGCAATCTCCTTTGAGTGGTAATCAATCTTGGACTGTGTGAACTTTACCCCATTAGCAGTGCTAACTACTAACCACTACAGTCTGATCAGTATTCAGCAGGGCCAATAACCCCAATTTTCCCAAGTTTAACAATTCTGTCAAAGCAACACCAGTATGCCTTGTTTCCAATTTAGAGAAGGTGAATAGAAAAAAAAAATAGGTTTAACAAAATTAGTAAGCTTTGTTCAGATGTAAGATGCTAGTGCCATTAAGAGTTAAACAAAACCATCAAATATAAATTACTTGTGCCATTTATTTTTGCTCAAATGTTAAATATCTATTATAATTTTCTAACCATAAGGTCCATAACCATAAAGCAACTAGAAAAATCCAAAAGTTAAATAGCCACTGATTGACATGGTCACATCTCCTGAGTCCTAATCCTAGAGCATCCAAACAATTTATTCAATGTTGAAGGCATCATTAAGAAACAGGTAGAACTATCTCAATAGGTTTCTTGTCCACCTACAAACATGAAAAATGACAAGTTTAATAATTGATGAACAATAAACCAAAGAAAAAAATAAATAAATAATGTGCCAATAAGCAATAAAAAGTATAAATTAAGTATAAAATACATTTTGTTTTTTCTTCACCCCATCCATTCCCCTCCACAAATCAAAGCTTGAACAGTCTCTACAGCCAAAGATGCACGATAAGAATCAATTACCCTACCACTAGCACTGAATGTAGCTTCTGAAGCTACTGTGGATATTGGAATAGCAAGAATCTCAGCTTCCATCTTTGACAATACCCGATATTTCAAATTGTTTGCCCTCCACCATTCCAAAGCATTAAACTCATAACGTGACATTTCTTCCTCACAAATATAAACACCCTCCTCAAGGTACATATCCAACTCTGATTTTGGTGAGGGAATGGTCTCAACTCTCTTTACATAACTCATCAATTTTGTCCATCCCGAATTTGTTGATGTCTAAGAGCTAGAATTAGAACTTGCAGAAGACTTATTGCTACTATTCCCTTTAGTGGATGATTGGTCACTGCTAGAAGCATTATAAGTAGCTACATATTCATCATAAAGTTGGTATAAAGCCCCTCGGACCTGCTCAATGTTTCTTCTAGCTTCAACTTCTGAATATATTTCCGGAACACATCTCAACCAGCACCTCGGATCCAAGATGGAAGCCACTGCCATTAATAGATTACATTCACCCCAATACTTATCCAACTTCTCTTTCATCTTCCCAACCATCCTTCGAATGAAATCATTTTCATCCATTGACTTTAAGTTCAAAATTTCTTTTACCCTACAGATTTCACTGACTTACAAATTAGAAGTAGGATAGTCACTACCAGAAATAATGTTGATAACTACCCTGAACACTTCAAATACCTCACATACTTTCTCCACTTTTTCCCATTCTTCAAGAGTTGGCAAGTAATCATAATTGGGCTCCCTTTCTTGAAATCTTGGAAACACATATCTGAATTTCAAAGCACATGATAACATATCAAAAGTTGAATTCCAATGGGTAGGACAATAAATAACCAACTTCTTTGTACTTAGTTGTAACTGTTGTACAATTTTAGAAAAATTTTGTTTTCTACCCTTAGACTGGTTAATGTATTTGACACTCTCACACACATTTTCTATGATGTGACCAATTTCACTAAAACCATCTTGAACCAACAAATTCAAAATATGTGCACAACATCGCACATGAAACAATTTTCTATCACAAAGCAATTTCCTATTCCTAGAGAAGATTTCTCTCAAAAACCTCAAACATGAATCATTATATGATGCATTATTAATAGAAACTGTAAACACCTTATTCTTGAGGCCCCACTCCTTTAAACACTTGTAAATTGCATCTACAATACCGACACCTCGACGAGGCGGAGGAACATGAACAAAGCTGAGAATACGCTTCTGTAACCTCCAATTGGCATCTATGAAATGACCAATTATCACCATGTACTCAATCCATTGGTTTTGTGACTTCCAAAGGTCTGTGGTTATGCTAATCTTCGAAATACCCTTTAAAATATTTTTCAACTTATTCTTTTGATCCTTATACACAACTATACAGTCGTTCTTTAGTGTCTTCTGAGAAATCTTCTCAAAAGATGGATTACACATCTTCATCATGAAAATAAAACCTTCATCTTCCATTATAGTAAATGGATGCTCATGCATAAGAACTCAATGAGCAATTGCCTCTCTCATTTTGGAATGTCATACTTTGTGGCAACAGTAGGATCTAAGAGAGGAGGACCCACAATTTCTACATCAACATTGGAATCTATTGGTTGAAAATTCAAGGTCATTTGCTGCTTACATTGTTTCTCAGCTTTCAAAGCCACTTTTATTGGTATCCATGACTTCGAATGCCGGCCCATATGACTTGTAGCTCCCGTAGATTGTATAGGTAATTTACTCTTGCAATGGATACACTAGGCATTCTTTGTTCCATCAGCAATTTTTACCTCTTTGAACTCCAACCATACACCTGAAGTTTTCTGCATTTTTTACTTCGATATTGGACCATCTTTATCAACTTCAATAGGACTCTGACATCTAGTTTGAATACCACCTAAAGGAGCACTTGCAATGGGATTGTTTGCATTATTTGCTATCTAACTTGTCTCATTTGGTGAGGAATCATCGATAGTGTCAATCATGGTGACAGGGGATGGACTAGGCACAGAATGAGAGAGTGAGAGTCCTATAGAGGTTGAGAGAATATTTGTTGAAAGATTGTGATCATGAATGGGGGATGATGGCATTCCTACATTTCAAATTGGTTAGTTACCACTTGATCATTTTGATCGTTAATATAAATCAATCAACATGCTTGGATAAGGAGTAGACTAGGACATATAAGTTATACCTAATTACATATATAAATCAATCAACAGTTATAAGTTATACCTAATTACATAAATAATTAACAAATTGAAAAAAGAAAGAATAAAAATAATAGGACATATCCTTCCTAAATCCTAGTGAAATCTTATAATGTGTACAGGCCAATAACTTCTTTTGGATCAACTCAGTGCATCATTGAAAAGCCATGAGAAGTTTAATGACAAGTGCAAAGTGTTGACCAAAATGGGAAAAAATAATTTACAAACTAGTCAAAATGAAAACCCTTAAGTTAACAATGGACCCAATATTTACCTCTCACCCCTCAAAATGAAAACCCTTAAACTTATCTTCTCTTCTTCAGCTAATGAAGAATTAAATCAAGGATTGCAGTGCATAGAAAATTCTGATCCTACAGCTGTGACACAAGAAATTGTTTTCTCCTAAGTCCTAACCAAATCACAAATTAACAAACTTGTCCAAGCAAAAGACAATAATCCCATAAAATAATATATTCACAAAGCAAATGCAGTCCTAATCTCCTTGGTACTCTTAACTGAATTATAAATTCCCAATGTATGGTTGATAGATATTATAAGGTTAGTGTCATAGTATTAGTGTGTAAGGAGAAGCAATAAAAAATTTGAGTAGCAAGAGGATATAATCTAGTTTTTTTACTCTAGTAATAGTAGGTAATGAAATTTTTTACTCTAGTAATACATCAAAACAATTAAGCTTTTCTCTTTCTACGGTTCTTTTCCTCATAGATCTTGGTATGCTATAGTAAAAATTAAATTGATTTAGATTTAAATTCACCGAACTGGAAACCATTAGCTATTCATAAAAAAATATTGGAAACCATTAGCTACAACCCCACAATTAATCATGGACATGCCAACCCCTTATTTAGGTTGGAAGCATCATATGAACATGATCTGCCATTTTATTGAGTTCTGTGGATTTACAAATATTGCAACAAGAGTTAGCATGGACGATTGGATGGTGCGGTGGTCTTTGTGGTTTTGGGATTGAATTGATTGATTGTTACCTTTGAATGTTGGATGACTGGTTACATTGTTGTTGATAGGAGCCAATCAGTCCTTCCAAGTTCTAACTTCAAACTCTCAGAGCTGTACAAAGGACAAAGAAAAACCCAAAATCAAAAAGAAGAAGAAGAAGAAGAAGAAGAAGAAGAAGAGAGACTAAGACTAAGAGAGTGAGAGGTGATAATACCGTCAAGCGTCGGCAGTGAGAGACTGAGAAGGTAAGAGATGAGATTTGACTGAGAGCTGTGAGTACCGCCGGTCCGTCAGGAATCAGCTAATGAAGAGTACTGCCAGTTCACAGTTGCAGAGTTGCAGCCTTGCAGTCGCAGACTCGCAGCTCGCAGCTCGCAGCGTAGGGAGAGGGAGGGTTGAAAGTTGAAATAAGGGTTTTCTTCGCTCAATGCTTGCTTGTTTGATTGATTTTTCATTTTCCCTCTTTTTTTTTGTTTGGTAATTGCTTTCTTTAGAGTGTGAATGGGGCCACCATACATCTGTATTCCCCACCAATAAGATTTTTTCTAGAGGCATAATATGTATAATAAATATTATACACACACAAATATAAATATATATATATTCTCATTTACACATAGGCTCGGCTAGGCTCGTGAAAAGCTCGGTTCGTTTTCACCGCTATTGACATGGTAGGGACACCTCGGGGCTATTGAATAGAATGAAAACCATGTCTTGTCTCCATGAGCCATTCAAATCCATCAAGTCATATATTCTAGTTCAATCCATGTCATAAGTAGAAAGGAGAGAGTCTGAGGGGACCCTCCAATGATTGACAGAACCCAAGGGTCATGGAAAGTTAAAAGGGATTTTTAGACTGCACTCCACCTTAGAAATCTGATTTGAACTGCAGACCTACAACAATTCAAAATTTTAAACAGCTCCACCTATAGCACTCATACCAACCCGTGAATTGGCATCAATTCCGAGCTGGCACCTACCTCCAACTGTACGGTGGATATAGGACTTCTGAGGTGGAGTGCAGTCTAAAAACCCCAAGCTAAAATCATTCCTGCCATCTTTAATAAGCTACAAAATATTAGGCTTGAGAGAGCCATGGATTATGATAACTTGCTTCCACCGATAAGAGGCACCATTATTGACTTTTACCTGCCAAAGGCTCCTACCATCATAATATTTTGCTTGGATAACTCTAGCACAAAGTGAATTCCTATCTTTTAGCCTCGCTAGTTTGCATCTTTGTAACTTATCCATGTAAGTGTATTTATCCAGGTAAATGTTTCCTGGGCAACATTTATCTGGGTAAGTGCATTTACTCATGTTTTTTTGATTTACAGGATTCTCAAGTAACATAATGACATTTTTACTCATAAAAAATGGGTAAATTTATCTTATTATGCTTTATAAAAGTTTCCTCAAGATGGGTAAATTTTATCAAGGAAAGTGGAGCTTATTTTATTATGGGACCAATTCGTAAATGCAAAAAAACACATTATAAAATGGGTGAATGGGAAAAAGATACCCATTGACCAACTTTCCTAACCAGTAAACGAACAAGACCTTTAGTAGCCTCCAGATTTGCTTAGAGAAAAAAGTGCTGTTCATTTCCTTTAGTCTCCGCAAACCTAGGCCTCCAAATTGTTTGGGCTAATTACTTTTCTCGTAAGCAAGGGGGACTAGGGTGCACTTATTAGAATCTTGTTTCCATATGAAACTCCATGTTAATATAATCTTTCCATTTTAGCAATCTATCCATGCAATAATAGAAGTGTGCTCATAAGCATGTGCAGCGACTTGTACAAGGGTAACTCAACCTGCTTGTAATAAAAGTTGTGCTTTCCAATTCTAGTTTAATTAGCTTTCACCTTGTCCAAAATTTCATTGGCGACAACAATTTTGTTTCTCCCAACCCAAAGCCTAGCTCCCAAAGTGTTTGTCATTCACGTTCACTAGGTTAATGCCTAGTACATCATGCAGCCTCTGCAATTGGTTTGTCTTAGCCCGACAAAAGATAAAACAGTCATCAACAAAAATTGGTGAGAAATAGCTGGAGCTCGCCTAACTATTTTAATTTCTTTTAGAGTTTCTTGTGCTATAGTTCAATTTCTAATAACTGTGAGAGTGCTTGCATCCCAATAATGAAAAGGTAAGGTGATAGCGGTTCGCCTTGCCTGTGTCCACATTTTATGATAAAATTACCAAAATACCCTCCATTTAAAGTCATTGAGAATGAGTTTGAAAAAATTAAAATGCATTGGTGTATCATGTCATACCAAATCGGAGGGAAATTCATTTTCCTCATAACAGAGGTTAAGAAAGTCACCCATGCGATCAAAGGCATTAAACATATCAACTTTTATAGATAACCATCACTTCTTTCATTTTTTTTTCTCATGTACTTGAGAATTTCACATGCCAAGATGATATTATCAGATATCTACCTGCCCTTCACAAAACTTGCTTGGTTTGGCACAATTAACTTTGGCATCAGGAGCTGGAGCTGGTTTGCAAACACCTTTGACACAATTTTGTAAGAAACATTACAAAGATTAATGGGTCTGTAATGGGTAGGTCTTTGACAATCCTTAAGATATCGGAGCCTACCACATCCCAGTACCTTTGATAGAAAAAACTAGTGAAACCATCCTTACCCGGGGTTTTATGTAGATGCATTTGAAACATTGCTTGCTTTACTTCTTCATTATAGGTTCAGCAAGTAGAGCGATCACATCCTCTCCTCCCTTAGTGTGGGTAAGGATAAATCACTAAGAAGACATTCATCCATTTCATCTTTGCCACTTGCTTTCAACAATTATATTCCGTTTTGAGCTCCTTGCTGATTTGCTCCTCGTGCTATAGTTCCCGACCATCCTCAAATAGGAGCCAATTTGTAGAATTTCTTCATCTTCAAAGCCTTATTGAATTATATTATTGAAGAACTTTGTATTGAGACCTCCATAGTTCCCCAGATCTGAGCTACCACAGCTACTCTTCCCTATCTAGCCAAATGCTATATTTTATCTCAAGCTTCTTGATCCTCACCATATAATTAGGGTTATCCTCGTGCAATTTCAGAGAATTGAGCTAGGTTTCAATTTGCTGTAACCTACACTTGATGTCTCCAAAATGTTTTTTATTCCAACGGGATAGGCTTCTTCTTCAGCTGTGTTTGGTTTGAAAGAAAAGGTAGGAAAAGGAAGGGAAAGATAGGGAAACCCATATAAGGTCTACACAGGTTTCCTGGCCTGCGGCCTTTCCTTTCCTTTCCCTACCTTTTCCTTCAAACCAAACATAGGCTTAGGGTTAGTAACTTAGATACTATACAACCATCTGCAAGGTCATGGATATTAGTGTCCCAAGGTGTGGAAATGAGATAATGACAGTCCTCATCCTCCCCCCCAAAGGAGAGGAAGTGAAAATGACTCCTATGGAATGAGTGAGGTGGTTAGGTGTCAAGTAAAATGGGGCATGCAGTGATCCGAGTTGATTGAGGAAGTAGGGGAAATCTTGGTGTTTGGGAAGATGTATAGCCATTGGAGGCATGGTTTTTCAAATTGGATCGGACCGGAAGAACCGGAAACTGGTCAGGTGACCGGTTTTGTTTTTCCCCAAAACCAGATTTTTGTTAAAAAACGTTGATTTGGTCAGCAAACTGCTGACTCAGACAGTTGAACCGTTCAAACCATTCAGCGGTTTTGACCGTTTTTTTTTGTTAGAAGGGCCGACCATTCGACCCGGGAACCGGACCCCTAACTGGTTCATTGTCTGGGTCGGTTTTAAAAACCTTGATTGGAGATTAGAGATGGCTCTATCAAATTGTTCTCTAACATTAGCAAGGCCTTGCTGATTATCTGTCCACTGTCCATGTGAGAAAGGGCCTTGAAAGTCAAGGCCCAGCAAGTTGTGATTATTAATGAAGTGTATGTATGAGTCTAGATCTCCTACTCACAAAATCTCTGTTCACGTCTACCCACATAACATTGTAGTCATACAAGGAGAACATCTCATCCTCCTACATAGTATTATGCAAGAAAAGATGTTTCCAATTCACGAGGTGTTGTGTTGTGGGTAGACGTGAACAGAATTCTCATGGGTAGGAGATCCGGAATCGTAGTGTAGATAATGAGATCCAGAATCGTACCGTAGATAATCTAATATCTGGTGGGGTGGTACAGCCGTACAGGTATCCCTAAGAGCATTGAAATCCATCCCCTATTATATATAAGCCATGATTGGTTTGAATCTGAAAGCAGCTATTTTACAACAAAAAAAAAAAATGGAAAAGATTATGTCTGTATCCACTCCCCCTCAAACCCTACTGCAACCATGGTTACAGCACTTCCTTACAATTCTCAACAAAATGTGATAATTATGCTTGGGAAAGTGAATATTTGTTTTCACAGTTGTAAACGAGGTAAACTGGAATTTGTGATGATCTTGATGAGTATTTGGCAAAATTTTGATTAAATTGCAGCAGGAATTTAGAAAAATAAGACTAACAGGGTAGTCATACATATTCTAATTAATCCCTTATGACAAGAGTTCGAGATTTTTATTAATTGTTGATGATGGCAGTAGTCCTGGATGAAGGCCGAGTTGATTCATGTTGCATCACATTCTGGAGGGGGCACGGGGTACCTAGTTTTGTCGGAACAGTAGTCATAGACCATGTAATTCTTCCTGACATAGAGATATCGTTTCTGCTGAGTGGAGTTTAGATTCGAATACTTGTCTCTGTTCCACCAAAACTTGGGAGAATAGCAAAGCTGAGGCAATTTAGAAGAAGGGCAAGCATCAATATCAAAATTCCGAAAGTAGGTCTTGAATGGTGCTACAGTCCAGTTAACCTTTGTTTGACCTCCATCTGTTGCCCAACTGTCTCCATCCCATATGCTTCCTACTACTTGCATTGGTTGTGATGGGTAATGGACTCCTATCTTTGCTTTGTTCCTGAAAACCCTAATGGGAGTATCGTCCACGAAAAACCTGCACAATGCCCACAATGAGAATAGGACAGAGACGGCCCTTAAAATGATTGATGGATAGCCCATTTGATTTGAGCTCTATGGATTTTTCACCAAACATAGCTTATAGGGTGTTCATGTGGGGCTGACCTCAAAAAACTAGAAGCCAATGTACTTTAGCCCTCCCAAACAGGCACTCTTAATGTTACCATATGAGACTTTGGATTCCAAATAGACACTGTATATGTATGATGAACTGAGTAGATTTTCTTATTTTGGGTTCAACTATGACATAGAAAAGATATGATATCCAAAAAACTTCTGACCAATCGATTGGAATCATACATGTGATAATCAATCAAGTGTTATTTATCAAAATTCATGGGTGGGTTTTGATTGATCAGAACTCTTCGGATACCATGTCTTTCCCGCATCATAAATTTCCGGATTTTATATAATATTTTTATGGTAGAGAGAGAGAGAGAGTTATATTTCTACTTTCTCCAATTCTACTTACACTATTTGATGTGTGTTCCAGAGTACTCTGTAAGTATGGAAACGTGCAGAGGGATCAAACCATAGAAGAAATCTCTGCTCTCTATTCCCTACACCATTTGTATAGACATTTGTTTGGAGGTAGTGAGGCTTCCCTTCTTTGTTTCCCAGGAACTCAAAATCCAGCTCATCATGAATATCCGAGTGTGAGGTCAGCTGCACATCTTTAGAGTCAATAACTTTTCATTCCTAAACTAAACATGGACTAAAAATTAAGAACAGCTCTGATACTTCTCTCATTCAGTTCTTCACATCTACTAGGATTTAAGAAAATTATAGGATATCCAAGCAGAATTACTACCAAAAGAGAACAAGGGGAAATCACTTCAACTTTCCAATGTGTATCCTAACAAATACTTAAATCACCCCTGTACTTTGGCCTCTGCAAAAACATCCTTTTACATTTAAACTAAATATGCAAATGCATGCACTAATAAAATCTTAATCACAATAAAGTTTTCATGTGCTGAAACATTAAGGGAGGTTTTCATGGAGGTCAAAATATAGTGGAGGTTTAAGCATGAATCAATGGAGGTCTTTCCAACCATTATATTAAGAAATAATGAGCAAAGCTTCTTACATAGAATGCTGTAACAACGCCGGCAGAGTCCCCAACTGGTACCTTGATCCTCATATTAAAGAACCCAGATGCATAGACCATTTTTGATGCTATAGCAGATCCTATATTCAATAAAAAGAAATGGATAGAAGAAATTTTCAATTACAGCCCAAATCCTTAATAATGAAGTTAATATTAGTCTTTCCTATGGTAATCATTCAGTTTCAAGAACTATTACAATTTGACCACAGAAAATTAATTAGTTCACCAAACTCTGTTCTAAGCTAGGAATCAACACAATTTCAAGTTTGTCCATCGTCTCTAAATGGTAATACTTAACATAACAAGGTACTTAGTGAAGAAGAGAGGGCTGTCACGTGGAAATATAGATTAAGAGGTGTTTTAGAAAGAATTTTAGGAGGGAGTTGGCTAAATGATTTAGAACATGAAAGAGATAATTGAAGTGGCACTCTAGTGTAGAAGAAAGGGCTGCCACGTGGCTACATGGAAGGGAAGTAGAAATAAGAAACAAAGTAAAGAATGAAATATAAGGGTATTTAATTTACGAGAGGATTCATTCATGGAGAACTGGACCTCTCTTTCTTTGTATAGAAACTGAACATGGTGTTGTGTCCATGGAATATAATAGTTTTCATCAAATCGGGAGGTATTCGTTCGGTGTTCCAGCAAGTAACCCACCAACCAAGAGAAATCTTCATACTGGTGGATGGTGATATATGTAGGTTAGTAGTTATAATTTCATAAGCCACTCATTGTTTGCCCTAAAGAAATCTCTTCTTTGACTAAGTTATTGGTGGTTTGTGGCTAGACAGAGTCTAACTACTAATTTAAATTATTAATTAATTGTAATTGCTAAAAATTAGAAATTTCAGCTTTGACTGCTCAACAGTTGAACCAAGAATTGTGGAAACTTCAAGTTTAGATCCAAGACTGGGTAGTTGAGAGGAAACCAGTTCTAAGGGGTTAGTAAACAACTAAGGCAAGAATAAGAGTTTGTGAGGCTAAGAAACCAACCCAAAAGGCCAAAAGTAAGAAAAGATTATTTGAGGCTTCAAAACAGAAAAAAAAATTACTCGATTGGTTGGGCCAATGACCTAATCGGGTTTATCATTACTACCCATATATACTGTGAAACCACATAAGACAACTTTTGTGAGTGAATAGAACCTACAAAAGCATACAGAACAAAGAAACCCAAAATAATAAAAAACCAACCTCTGGTCTCGGAATTGAAGGCAAGAGAGAAGGCAGAGATGAAAACTACAGTTTGGACACTTGATACAATCAAATTAAAAGAAAAAAATAAAGCCAAATATTGGATGTCCGGCCGGTTGGTCCCAGCTATCTGGGGTCTTGGGAGGGGTAATTGGATACAGACCTAACCTTTGGTATTATATTTTTGCACAAAGTGGCTATTCTCAGGCTAGAACCCTTTTTCTCATACTTTTTTCTTATCAATAACAAAACAAAAAACTTTATTAATGATGTGAAGCTTTGATCTCCTTGTGGGTATCTCAAAAGTTCTTTTTTTTGAAAAATAAATAAAATTTTATTAAAGAAAGAAGAAGGAGAAAGAGAATATACAGAAACCTCCATGAAAGAGGCCTAAGAAGGACATCTCAAGTACTTGCAGAAAATACTGTAGTAGGACCTTGTGTGCTAGGTGACTTTTACATGCAGTATTTTCATGAGGTCTGATTAAGCACTAAGCTTCAAAGGTGTGATTTCAAATCAAATCTTTAAATGGGTTTACTCTATTCCTCAAATAAATGGCGGTAGGATGCCTGGTAATATTCCAACTCAGAGATAAGTTATATAAAACAAAGCATGCATGAGGAAAAAGTATAGAAATTTGAAGCAGAAATATACAGAACTCAGAACTAATCAATGACTATCTGTATCTATCTAACAACTTCAAATAAAGTAGAAATAAGAAACAAAAAGAAAGGTGAAATGTAGAGGATTTAACCAGAGGCTTTGTCCATGGAGATCTGGACTTCTTTTCCTTGGTGTAGGAACTGGACATGATCTTGTGCCCATGCAACGTAGTAATTCTTATCAAAGCTGGAGGGAATGGCTATCTTTTTTCCAGCAAGTGCCCCACCAACCAAGAGGAATACAGACAAGCCCAACAAGAAAGACCTCATTGTATGAAAAGTTGAATTCACAAAGAGAAAGTAGTGTAGGCTTATCCCTAGTAACTGTCTCTTAATAAAGCGTGCATCATCAGACTTTCTGATCAGTTAAGAAGACTCAAGAACATGCAACTATTCTGTGACCATAACTCCCTCTACCATTCCTCTACGCACTTGGCAAGGAGTTTATGTATTGTCTCCTTAAACTTAGGATGCAAGCAAGTACTTGCTTTCCTGGTAGSTTAAAAACATATATCTATAGTAGGRACACTTAGATGACAAATGATATAGAAGTTGTGAGCGCTTCAAACTCTATTTGGGTTAGTTGTTTATCAACCCCTTAGAACCGGATCTCTTCCACTAACCAGTCTTGGATCTGAACTTGAAGTTTCAACAATTCTTTGAACAGTTGAGCACTCAAAGCTGAAGTTCCTAAATTTTAGCATTTGCCATTCATATAATAGTTGAGGTCTAACTGTTTAGCCACAAACCACTGATAACTTGGTCAAAAAGAAAAAAAAAAATAGATTTCTCCTTGGGGAAAACAATGATATCAATACTTGTGACTATATACTAATTAACCTGGCTTCCTATATCATCACCAGCATGAAAATTTGAGTAACATATATACCTTTTGAAGAACGTGCATCAAACAAGTTTTTTCTATAGATATGAGCTTCTAAGGAAATGACGATTAATCCATTACAAGCTATTAAACTTAGTACAAATTATGACAGGCAGGCTTGAGAGAAACCTATAACAAAACATCTTATTATTTAGAAAATTAAGACGAGTAATTCATGAAACTAACATATCGAGCTGTTAATAATGGGTCAGGTATGGTTTGGGACATGGTGGACTACTAGTCCTTAACTAATTATTAGGGAAAATTCTCGATTAGTACCCTTTACTTTGGGTCTAGTGTCACTTTGGTCCCCGAACTTTAAAATGCTACAATTCAGCATTGGACTTTCAAAATATGACAATCCAGTATCTATCGTTAACTAGCTGTTAATCAGCCGTGAAGTGATATTTTAAAAAGGCACAAATGCCCTTTGAGTGTCACCTAATTTTCTTTATCAATTATGTAAACATTGACAAAAAAAAAAAATAATAATCCCAAATCTTTGCTTCTTCCATTCAAAAAAGTTGGGATCACCAGAATGCCCACTCAAGCATTACCCCAGCTTTCTTGAATGGAAGAAGCAAGGATTTGACACTTTTAATATTTTGTCAATGTTTAGATGGTTGATGAAGAAAAATAAATGACACTCAAAGGGCATTTGTGTCCTTTTAAAATGTCACTTAACGGCTAATTAACAGCTAATTAACAACAAGTACTAGATTGCTACATTTTGAAAGTTCAGATACTGAATTATCGCATTTTAAAGTTCGGGGGGCCAAAGTTATACTAGGCACAAAGTACATGATACTAATTGGGAATTTTCCCTAATTATTAATCAGTTTCATAAGATAGACTGAGAACCAAACCAATTATTAATCGAGATAGTATTCAGACCTGACCTTAATAAAAATGACAGTAAAATAGAAAATTATTTATATGTTGATAAAACAAGTGATTTTAACCAAAATTATCCTCTATGACATTTACCCTTTTAGACATATTATTAATTACTATTAATAGGGGCACATACGACGCACGGGAAAATCATATAATTTGAAAGATACAAGGGATTTTTCATTTTTGGGAGAGGTTAAAATATAGGGAAGGCTTAAGAATTGTTTCTCCATGGAGCTACACAACCGGGGGGGGGGATCATCCCCAAACACATTAAACCACCCAATTCTAGTGCAAGCTGGATTTGTTTGAAAGTCTCTGCTACAACAAATACGAGACCATTCTCACTAACCAATTTTGGCATTGGATGTCAAAACTAAATTAATACAAATATCTATTTATAATTTATTGTTGTTTGTACATAAGAAAATAAAATATAGAAAGAAAAATTTGAAAATCTTAAAAATCCTTAATACAGATATTGATATAAATAAATTACTTTTCAAAAACTTATGAATAAATTTCCAAATTGATATGAATAAATTAATTGTCAAAAAAATTTGAATTTATGAATAATTAATTATTGAAAGTATAAAAATTTCAGTAATTTAGATTTTTTTTAAATTAACTTTCACTAAATTAAAATACCAAAAACAATAAATTTAGTTTATCAAAATAACTAAATTAAAAATTCCCAATAAATACCAAAAATAAATGTCAATTATGATAATTTTAGAAATCATTAATAATTACCAAATATAAATTATCAATATTTAAATTCCCTAATAATTTTTCAATTTAATAATTACCAAAAACCAATGTAAATTACTAATAATTAATTATGGAAATTATTAACATTTCCAATTTAATAATTTTCACGAAATATTAAAGTTTCTAAATAGTTATGAAAATTATAAATATAGTTAAGATTTCGCAATAGTTTTCCAATTTGATATTTTACAATTGCCAAAAACCAATATAATTGTTGAAAATTCAATAAATAAATTTATTACAAAAATTAATTTCTAAATTAAACATTATTCTGAAATTACCTGAAAATTTCTGAAAATTACTTTTTTTTTAAATTATAAAAATAAATACTTATCTGTAAATTACTGAAAATTTCATGTAATAATTATCAATTTCTGATAATACTAATATATAATTAATTTCATATAATAATAAATTCATATTTAAATATTAAAGTTTGATTATTGATATGAATAAATTAATTTTCAAACATTTATGTATTTTATGAATAATTAATTACTGAAATATCAAAATAAATTGATATTTTCATTATTTTAATTATCTTATATGTTTAATGTTTGAGAAATTTCCAACTTTGTTATAGTGTTCAAATGGGAGGTAGGGTGACATGGCGAGAGGCTAAGAACCGGATGATGTGGCAAAATGAGGGGCCTGAGAAGGGTGAAGGTAAGCCCGTATTGAACTCAGCTTGTTGTGCTCATTTTTCATTATTATAAAATTAAATTTAAGTAGAGTTTAAATTAATAATTTTTAATTTTATTAAATTTTAATTTATTTACTAAATTGTTATTGATGTGTAATTTAAGTTATGATTAGGGGTGCTCACGGTTCAGTTAACCAAACTGTGGGCCTTTTTTTTGTAATCGAACTAGTACTAATGGTTTTTGGAAAGCCGGTAACCAAAACCAAACCAAAGTCAATCAGTTAACTGTCGATTTAGTTCGTCAATTTTTTGGTTTTTTAATTTTTATAATATATATTATAAAAATATATAAAAAATGTAAATATATATAAGATATTATATTTTAAATAATAAATAAGGTATCATATATTATAAATATATATTTATCTATATAGTGCATATTTATTAATTTATAAAATATATAAATATATATAATATACATAAATATATATAAAATATATAAAATTTATGTATGCCAGTCGGTTCGGTTAATCACCGGTTTTTTATATTGGTTAATCAAAACTGTACCGGTACCTTCAGTTTTTTAAAAACATCGAACCGAAACCGGTTTCATTCAGTTCGGTTTTTCGGTTTTTTTGCTCACCCCTAGTTATGATATTATGCTCAATATATTACTGTATAATTTTTTTATTCATATTAGAATTTGTTGTTATAAATTAAGTATAATATTATTGTAATTAATTTTAATAATTATTACTGTTAAAAATAAAAAATAGTAATTTATTTTAAATTTTTATTACATTAATCATTTTTAAATTAAAATTGTTACTGTTTGATATAAATTATTATAATTAATTATTAAATTTTCAATGATGATATGGAAAATATTATGCATAATTATAATAATTTTTTAATTATTAAATTTTATTACTTTTATTATTTGCCTTATTGTATTATTTATTTTATTCTTATTAGTATTTTAGATATTTTTTACTCATCTTATTAGTAGTTTAGATAGAGAAAGAAAAATAAGGGGTTGGGAAAGAGGCATTGGAATTAGGTTGTTTATTGTGAGATAGGTTAGGAGGTGTTTTAGGTGGGAGAGATAATTTAGGAGAGGAGATGATTTAGTTGACTGGGAAGGAGTGTGTGTGTGTGTGTGTGTGTGTGTGTGTGTGTGAGAGAGAGAGAGAGAGAGAGAGAGAGAGATTTTAAGAATAAGACAAGGGGATTATTGCCTAAGTTGTTTCCGTATTAGTTTAATGGGCAATTAGGTGGAATTAAAAAATAAAAAATTCATAAAAACTAGAAATTAGGAAGGGACTTTGGAGCAAGGAGAGGCCCTTTGACGTGAACCACGTTGCTTTATAGAAGGAAATAGGAAATAAGCCCTTTGACGTGGAACACATTAGTTTAATGTGTTATGTCTAATAGACCCGACCCATTGACAAAATCTACCAATAATTATAGAAGGAAATAGGAATTCAACTATCATGCTAAATGTTGAAATCATCACTTAGACTAGAAAACAATGACATAATAATTTTAATATTTCACAACTAAGATGGACAAATAAAAGATAGATAACTCATAAACTACTTGCATTGTTAAGAGACTATAGAACTTGCATGTAACCGATTTTAGGAATTGATTTCTATGTACAAAAAGCATTTTACTTTTCTTCTTCTTCTTCTTCTTCTTCTTCTTCTTCTTCTTCTTCTTATTATTATTATTATTATTATTATTATTATTATTATTATTATTATTATTATTATTATTATTATTATTACTTTGTTTTTTAAGAAATCCCTTAGGCTAATCCATTCAACAATTACTCACTTACATCGGATTCCAAAACAAGAATCAAGAAATTAGGTGGTAAGGACCAAATATAAGGTGTGAATGAAGAAAGAGCAGGTTTAGTAGTTCGGTTAGCCACCAAGGGGGTGTTCTGTAGTGTGGATGAGAAATTGGTGGGTGTGGATTGGTCCACACCACACCCTATGGCAGGGACCAATCCACACCACACCATAGTCCACAGTTGTTCTGAATTGTGGATAGATTGTGTAGATCGGACCAGTCCACACCCACGGTGGCGTTTTGTACCACACTTTTTGATACCATGTATCTCATATACATTTTATGGGAGATCTACACAGTCTATCATAAATGTCTAATTTTTGCATTTTATATGATAAATAAATTAAAAAAAATGCATAAATATGTAGACAACAATTGCATTTTTTAAATAATTAAAACATATTATTGTAAATATTAAAAATAAAAAATAATATTTTATTGATAAAAATTAAAGAAAATATTTAAATAATGAAAAAAGAATTGAGAAGGAGAACTATCGGACTTGTTCTAGAATTAACATTAAAAATTATTATTTTATTGATAAAATATTAAAAATTTAAAATTTAAAAATTATTAAAAGATTAAATAAAATGAGAGTAGTTAGATTAATGTAATGCATGTGTGTTACACTAAAACCTTCCCACAAATTGTCCACACCATAGTATGGACCATCCACGAGAAAATATTGTAGACGATAAATTAGGGCGTGGCCTGTCCCTTTCAACGCTATTTTGTGGACAGGGACCATCCACACGTAGCAGAACGCTAGATCATACCATGGACAGGACCAAAACGGTCCCGTCCACGATACATACACTTTATTGAACGCCACCCAAATTGCAAAGTCTAGGTGTGTAGGTAACTAAGTAGTCTGAAAGGTGAGCAAGAAAACTCTTGATTTTTTGTAGGTTGCACACCCATTAGATCATTGAAAATGTATGTAAAGCCTTTGGATCTGCTACCAACTACTTGTTCCCACATCTATAACCATGGAACACTACCGCCGTGTATTGGAACATCTCCCCATGAATGAAAAAGGAGATATTCCCAATGCACAGCTATTATGTCCCGTGGGTAGTGGGTAGCAGATCAGAGCCCGTATGAAATTTGCTTCAAAACTATTATCTTCAACTGCCCACTATACCACATGTTTAATGTTTTGCTTGATTTAGTGGCTTTATTTTCAAGGTTTGGTTGGTACCAAACCAACTTAAAGGTATAGGCAATTAAGCCTCAATCCTTACCTCTATACCACATGTTTAATGTTTTGCTTGGATTGTTGGTTGGTACCAAATCAACTTAAAGGTATAGGCAATTAAGCCTCAATCCTTACCTCTACTTCTTGACTTTTGTTCTTTTTTAAATAATTTTAGGATTAAAGATTTAGGCCCAATAGAAGGTAACATAAGATAGTCAATAATAGAATTGGACAAGACAGAGTTAGAAGAATGTAGGACTAGTATTTAGAAAACTGGACTGGACTAGTTGGTTGGGTTGGTGGAATTGTGACATGGGCCCTAACCGGCTTAGTCACACCCCAATAACCATAATTGCTAAACATGGGTGTTGTCCTACGCAATAGTGGATTAGTTAATTTGAGCATAATTAACTGTCATTTGCTTGGAAACTAAGATTTGATGGCAAAGTTAACCCTTTTTCAGTTGTTTTAAGTGTGACAAATACAACTTATGGGTTTGTATTGATCATATAAAATTTGAAAATTTGCTTTGAATTAGGTTGTATGAAGCTTGAATTAGAAAAGTAGAATAGTAGAAATGAGTTTAGATATTAAAAACCTAAACTGAATGAGCAAATGAATGTAGATATCATACATAACTACTAATTGGTTTTGGTAGGTCAAGGTTTATCTAGAACCATAGATTTTCCCTTTATTATATTAATATATAATATAAACTACTTTGTAACTATTATATACTACAATATTTATGCATATTTCATACATTATCTATACTATATATAGAAGTATGGATGCAGAGTGAAAGTTTTTTTTTTTGGACTAAAATTACTCTCTATTTCTTTATTTGAGAAAGGGTATAAAAGTCATTGTATAATATCTTTAATTCCAGCTTTAATGACTACAAAAAATCTAAAATGTTCATATTTGTGTAATTAGTCCATTTTTAATTGTAAGGGTTGAGAATGTAACTTCAGTTATTACTTTCCACCTCATTGAATCCCCTCTCATTAAGTCTTATACTTAAGGTATTAAATCTCATTTTCTCTTATTAAATCATATATTTAAGTTATTTTTCACTAATAAGTATTATTAATTAGATATATGCCATTATTTTTAACAATGTAAACCCATATATTTTAAAACTAACTCAAAAAGAAAACCATTCTTTATCCAAGTGGTGGCTAAGCAATTCAACCATCYGAATCAAATTGATCAACCTATGAAATCATAATTAGGTAATAAAATTTTTAAAATATAAATAAATATAGAAAATTACCAAAATTTAGAAAAAATAGACACATTTATGATATTTTTATTAATCAAATTAAAAAAAATAAGTGTAGTAAACAAGAATATTTTTATTGATAATAAAAATGAAATATATAATTTATAACTGACCAAGAATGAAATTATTTTACTGTTTGAGAAAGATCAATAGTTCAACTTTTGGGTCAAATTTGTTAACCTTAAATGCCATAAATAAATAATAAAACTTAATAAAATATAGAAGTACAAAAATAAAAAAATACATAAATTTTGCAAAAAAAAACATTTAGGCACATGTATAATGTCATATATTTATCATATTAAACAAAAAGTAAGTGTGATATATCTAAATTATTTTTGCGCACAGAAATACAAAACAAATTATAGAAAAATTGAATACATCTATAATTCTATACTTACACTAATATTGATAGCATGGACAAGATTATGGAACTCTTTTTTTACTAAAATACTCATTTTTAAATTTAGTCCCTATTTAATTGTGAGGTCTAAATCATAAATTGAACTTCTACCTTTCACCTCATTCAATTCTCTCTATTTAAATCTTACATTTTTTTTTTGAAAAATGAATAAAAAAAGATAAAACATTATAAAAAAGAGTCTGGACAAGTATGTAGGCCTGTCAATGATACTTGAAACTTCACAACTTGATCTGATTATCACATATTTGGATGAGATGTTTATGTAAGCAAGTTTGGATTTTGCAATCTGCATTCGATTAATAAGGAAAAAACATAAAATATATAAAATACATAAAGTTTGTAGAAAATTTTGGATACATTATCACTGTCATTATCATCATCTAGAATTGCCACATGCAAAAACGTGCACATTTACTAGTATATTATAAACATTGTATAGTACATATTAAACTATTATATGCATATATATGAACTACTATGTATCTATGCATTCGAGGGCCTCCACAAACTACTCCCATGAGGGTCGAGGTTGGTACTCACGGAACCAACTATACCACTCAACCACCCAAACGTCGAATCCCAAACTTGTCGTTGCCACCCAGTTTTCCCTGGGAGCTTCGTGAAGATCGAAGAATTGCTTAATCAATAGTAACCAATCGTTAAGATTGTTACTGTTGAATCGGGGAAGATCCAGCTTGGCATACCTTCGTATTCCTCCTGCCATACCATCGGATGTCATCGCCAATTCCATCACCTGTGGACTCGCCCTGAAAGCTGGGCCCTTTCGACTACCTTCGGCCCATGGAGATCTTTAGGGCAAAAGCCGATTGAGTCACTCCAGTATTTCTATCAGCCGAGCCTGGATCACCTCCTGGGGCCTCTCTATGTTACCCATCTTCTCCTCCATCTCCGCCATCTTTTCCGAGGAGTCTTCCTGCTCTGATACCATATTTTATGTGTCTCAGGAGAACTCACCCCTAAAAGCTAGCTATTAGAGGGAGGGAACCCAAGCACATATATACCCCACAACAGCATCCCATACTATCAATGTAAGATACTTTGTATTAACATCCTATACTATCAATATGGGACAAATGGATCGTAACATTCTACCATGCTCCGCAACCCTAGTGCCCACGCAGGTTGGCTTTGCACTAGTCGACCTAGTCTCACTGAACAGTGCAATACTGACGTCACCACCTGCACCATACGATTGCAACTGGGAGACATAATGTAGGCTCTGATACCAATATGTTGCGCACATCCTCTCGTAGTCTGGTTGCGAGAAGAGAGTGAAGGATTTCTCCGAGCTATAGTGAATGGTCACCGCTCATAGGGGAGGCCGGGAGGGGGTATTCTCTCGAAGAGAAAAACCAGACAAAATGAATGATAGGCTGTACATTTATAATGATTGGAAGGCGGTTGCAACCATCATTGATAATAATCCTAATGATCTCGAGAATGTTCGCCGATTCCTCTATGTGGCTGCTGACGTGGCTGCCAGGCTGTTTTGTCATGCAACACTTCCCCCCATACCAGCTTCTTTAAGCCACCGGAGAGAATGATTTCCGATTAATCTCTCCATTTTTGTGGGTGGCCGGCTCTTATCTTTTCTTTCAGAAGTTTTCTTTTTTTTTTTTTCAAACCTTTGATTCCCATAAATGGTGCTGGGGCTCACAACAAAGCGCAAGAACATAAACCACAGAGTCAGACTTTAACAGAGTTAGTAATCAAAGGTAGTCACGAAGAAAGAAATATGAAGGAAAAGACAATTTAAAAAACAAAAAGCTAGCAAATTAAACAAAAAACACTACAGGAGTAGAAGGAATTAAAGAACTTCCCTGCTGCATGATGATCCTTCTCGTCTCTCCATAATGACCATAAGCTCAAGAACATCGATCTCGTAAAAGCTTCGGAGGGAATGGCCATTTCGAAATCAAGAAATTAAAAACTCTCCCGCGACGTCTGTGCATTGTTCTCTGCGAGTGTAAACGATGCATACAGACTACTCCTTCGGTCGAATATCGCTGCAATGGAGCCCCCGGATCTGGATTCATTACTCAAAGTCTCAAACATTTCTTGCGCAATCGTCGCCATGTCCGTGGCTTATTGACAGCCTACTCCTTCTCATCCTCCATTTTGCAGGAAGATCGTATGATCTCTGTAGCCTAAAAAAAAACTAGGCATTATCTTCTCTAGGGTTTCACATAGGGGTGATCATTTCGGCCTGGTCCAGAAATTCTGGGCTTGGGCCTGGGTTTTGTGTTCAGGCCCAACTCAGGCCCGGGCCCACATCAGGCCCGTAAATTTTAGGTCTGGGCTTGGGTTTAATACTTCAAGCCCGGCTTGACCTGAATATATTTAAACTTACACATTTTGTGTATAATGTATAAATATGCATATATGTTATTTTACATTATATTATATATTTTATATATAAATATTATAACATGGCATGCATAATTCATATTATATATATATGTAATATTTTATATAATATAATGTATAAAATAAGTTTATATGCATGTTATGACATTTAATATATAGATATGTAATGTTTTATATATAAGTGACATTGGCCCGGAATCAGGCTCGGCCTGGCTCGGGCCCGTATAGACCTAGGTTAGGGCTTATGTTTCAGGCCTGGAACCCTGGGCCGGGCCAGGCCCGGGCCTAAACTATAGCCCTTATCATAAGTGCAAAGCCCGGCCCGGCCCATGATCACCCCTAGTTTCACACCTATTAGCGCTAAATTATACTTAAACAACTAATTGACTTGTAAAAGCCTCATAACAGTAGCTTCAGATGGATGAGAAGATTCAAGAACAAAGTGGTTGGGGTCGGGTTCATTTTGCCAACATAAAACCTTAGTGGGCCTTCTGTTTTTGGATTTTGAGAGGGGGGAAAGTTGGTCAATGGGATTTTAGTTTCATTGACCAAAAATCCTATGTTCTTTTCTCAGATTAATGTGGGGACTAGGGAAAGTTTATTTACCCGAGTAAGTAATAACTATCTCCTATAGGTGCATAAATAACTTTTCCGCATAGAGTGAAAATTGTCAACACTTGAATGAAACTGAAATACCCGTTTTAATAATGGATTTTTATGGTTAAAATAGTTGTTGCCTTATTTACATGAGAAATAAAAGAACATGGGTAAATGCACTTACCCAGATAACTACATTTACCCGGATAAATAAGGCCTTATATTTTCTTGTGATTCTTTATTTCAACCAATAAGTTACATGAGTGTATCGTCCAAGAAAATAAATTAAAAGGTTGTGACCTATGTGAGGGTCACATGTATACATAAATATGATACAAAATTAATAAACTGGTTATACTTGTTCTGCTCTGCATTGATGATCGTCAATGGAGGTCATCAATCATCACCACCCATCCTGATGTCAACTATTCAGAATTATATTTCCTGTTTCTGCATTCACTATTTGAACACAGGTGTAAGAGTTTTAAAAACGTCCAAGGGTATGCCAAAGCCAAGGATTTGCTCCATCCTATATATGAATGAAACATCCACTGATTTTGAGATGGGATATATCACATCACTAAAGTTATGCTTGAGCAAGCTGTTCAATTGTTAATGGAACTGATACAGAGGAGTCGCTGAAGAAATGTCTCGCCGCTATAGAATTGATCCCTTCTGTTGGATGATATATATCAAAAAAGTAGTGTGTGTTTGGGGTTTTGCAGGGTGCTACGTTGGGGGTGCATGGCAAGGATCCATTGCCAGCATCAACACAACAGGGCCTTGGGTCATTGATTCCTGTCAGGGAAAACATTCATGATATATATTGATAGATTAGTACAAAATGAAATCCTGAATTCCTGATCAAATGGGTCGATTCTTGTACTACTATATATATATATATATATATATATATCTCACCACTTTTTGTCACCTCCGATGCCATTAATGTAGACAATTCATAAGATTTTAGAGTCACGAAGGTTGAACCAGGGAGGGTGGAACTCTGCCCTTTCAGTAGCTCAATAAGCTTACTGTTATAAACTTCCACAAACTGATTCAGTTCTTCAACACATACTCCTTTGGGCTTTCTTCTGTTAACGATATAAGGAATGCACCCAATTAGACCGAGATTAGCTACTACGAACTTCCTAGCCCCAAGCATATACAGTGCCTACCAAAGACAAAACCCTAATCAGAACAGTTCATCTAAGTACTCCTACATTTCAATTACCAAACCTAATTTGGCTCTGATAATGTCACTATTGGCTTAATTAGTTTTGGAATGAGTAAGTGCAAAACCTTGTATTTTGCATGCATTTGTATTCTTTCCAAACTGAGGGTAAGGCTGCAGTGCAATTTTATTTGCACTTGTACAAATGCATGGGAGTATAAATAAAAAGATTGAAAATTCTGGTTTAATTTTGTTTTGGGTTTTTCTCTATTCTGCTTCAGGTCTTATTTTTACTTCATTTTTACTGTAATCAAACAAAATAAAGTAAAAATTGAAATAAAAATAAATTAATTTGCATTAATACAAATAAATTTGCATTGCAACCAAACACAGCCTAAGCAACAAAAACCAATAAAAAAACAGACATGGTAAAATAAATCAGAAAGTAGTTTTGAGAAGCTGAAAATGATTATTACCTGCAAATTTTGTGATAATCTTTCTGTGAGATCGTTAGAGAGGACTGTAGGCTTGTACCTGGGATTGGAGAGATCAGGTTCATTTAAGTAGGTATAGATGAAGTCATTGCTCCCAATGTTAATGTAGAAAATAGACTTGGAGAAGTGATCAGAAAGCTCATTTGGACCCTTAAAAGTGTTACTCAAGTACTTTTGCACAGTTTCTGTGAACAATTTGAGCTGTGTGTCCAGGCTCAAGTTGGGTCCCTGTACAACGATCGACCACAAAATGGTCAATATTACATCCAATCACGTACCATAGTTGACAAGTTTGTAGTTTGATTTGATTAGAACAATTCACAATTGTCATTGTACGTAGTTTGTCTAAGTCACTGAATCAAATTCAACTTCTTTCAGGCTATCTTTTAATGCAGATACAAATAACAAAGAATGTTTCTTACCAAAATTGTTCCTGTTTCTGGGAGAATGCCTGCTGACCCCGATCCATAATTAATGCCAGTTCGAATCTCTTGCCGCTCTTTCTCTGAAAGACCCAGATATGGAGGGACCAGTGGAAGCCCCAGGGCTTCGGCTGCAACCAAAATCAATAGGTAATCAAGGTCGTGTAGTGAAAAAAAAAATGGAGCAATACTTTCTTCTACCCGTTGGAGGACATGCATCTTACCACGAGTTCACATCTGCGCCCCACAGTACATCTCCTCCACCTTGTATCCCGTAATTGTTATCGGGAGATGTTCCAATACAAGGTGGAGATGTGCTGTGGGGGCATTGTGGGGTGTTCCTTGTGGGGCGCAGATGTGAACTCTCTACCACTTCTTCAGACTTAAACCCCAAACCCTAAAATCTAAGCTCTGAACCTTTAAATCTGGTTTAAAAGCCCTAACTCTAAACCTTAAACCCAATAATCTAAAATCTAAACCCATAAATAACCTTAAAGTTTAAATTTAAAAATGACTAAACCCTAAACCCTAAACCTTAAACTCTAAAATCTAAATTCTAAAGAAACCTTTAATAATTTTAAAGCCTAAATCTCTAAACCCCTAAATCCTAACTCTAAACCTTAAATTTATTGTATAAAAATGCCTTTAGTTGGATGCATGTCATCAGACAGGATAGGAGCCAAGCATTTTCCGAATGTGCAGCCTCTAGAATAAGAAAAGTTAAAAAGGACTACAAAACCATGTAACTATCTCTCTAGAAATCACTTCAATAACAACCCCAGAATTTCAAAAGCTATCTCGGTTTTGAGCAAGGTTTTAAAAACCAGATTGGACACAGATCCATTTTGACTATCAGTTTTCAGGTCAAATGGTCCAATTATCCAGTTTGAACGGACCGCCAATTCTGATTAAAAATAAAAAAATAAAAAGCCAAAAATCATTTATTGGGTCAATGGGTTGATGATTTGATCACTTGGGTCAATAGATCATTGACCAATGAATCAACAGTTTTTGGCCCAGAAACGGTTTTAGGGTAAAATGAAAACAATTCCCTAACTGGTTCTCAGGTCAACCCGTCCAACCATCTGCTCTGATCCGGTTTTCAAAACCATAATTCTATGAATAGCCCCTAAACATGAAAATTAAGAGAGACCAATTTTCTCTACTGAATTTTGAAGAATGTACAACCTTCAAAAATAAAAAGGAAAAAAAAAAGAAAACTAAAAAAGAAAATGCCTCAAGAAAAGGGTTTGAACAATGAAAGATCCAGTGTCCTTCCAAACATTTCATTGACGGACACGTAGTGAAATATTGATTACCTATCCATCAATAGAGTGCTCAAAAGGATCTTCACAAAGTGAAAATTATTCAAAAAAAAATATGGACAGGCTCAATGCAAATTTTTAAATTTCACTGTAGAGCAATAAACATTCAAAATGTCAAAACCCTCACTTTATACATCAATGTTCATTCACCCCAACTGTACTTTAGGCCTAAAAGTTTTAGCCCTGGACTGAACCATCATTCTCCCAAAATTATTTGGCCACAAAAAGACCCTTAAATCAAGATCAGATGAGCTGCACTTGATCAGCGTGTTGTTTAACCAATAATAATGCCCCCACGTTAGCCATGCACATGAAATGGGCGATTGGAGTTACGTGGAGCATATGGCCGACTTGGGACATTATTATTAGTTAATACGTGTCATCTCATCCAAACTCCCGTAAACCACATTCGACCAATGAGTTTGGATCTGTTTCCATTAASGAAATAAGCCACTACAGTCTCACATCAGGAACATCTTTCCTTTGTTGGGACCAGATGGACTAATAAAATGGGAATCATAAAATGGGTCTAATAAGTAAATAGAGATCTCAGGGTCTGTCTGGTTCGCAGTCAGATTTGGTATCGGAATGGTCCATTTCCGGTGTTTGATTTAGATATGAATAAAAATAAGAATTAAAATCAGTAAGAATGAGATTTCATTCTCGAAGGAAGGGCAGGGAATGACCATTCCGTCAAATGGGGGAATAACATTCTAACAAATGAGATTTCGATTCTGCTCAACCAAACAATTAGAATCGAAATAATTCATTCTAATTATGATTCGAGACCCCTATTCCTGCAAACCAAACAGGCCCCACTCCTTGGTTCATGGGGCCTTTTGTTGCAAAAAACGCATGCAGAGCTACAATAATCATGATGATAAACTTTTATGGCTCACCAATGAAATCAACGGAAGTTCTGCCATTGGTAAACCGGCCAGTGGGTCCCGTAGGAAAATTTACTCCATAAGGTGGATAATTTGCTTTGGCTTTGGTAGGTAGATAATTATTGTTGCCACTGTCGATCAGGGAGTCTCCAAACACGTAAATGGCGGCAACAAGTGGTTGATTGGATTTGGCATGGATGAATTGAAGCAGAAAACAAAATATGTGAAGATAAATGCAAGGCTTCATCTTCTGCAAGAGATCAATTGCCTTAAAGAGATATGCCTCCGATCGAGTTGGATATATAGAGGAGTTGTGTAGATAGTTTCTGCTTTCTGTCTTTGTAAGGACATAGATCTATTGCTCTCTGCTTCTCTCACCGTGTTCTCTCGTTCTTGAATTAACTTTTAACTAATTCACTATATTTAGTATTTATCTTTTTTTTTTAAGTCTTGTGGAAGCCTTTCGCGGGATAATTTTGACCATACAGATGGAATGAATTTTAATTCTTTTGTAGCTAATTATTGGAAAGCTAGCTAGTGGCTTCAATATGTCTAAGGCCATGTTAGGGAGTGCTTAAGTTAAAAATAAGTGCTTAAAAACAAGTGTTTATTCGAATAATCACTTATTTGTATTTGGCACCCAACTTTTCAAGTGTTTTTTTTTTTAATTAAGCAGTTATTTTATATTGGAGGTTTGATAGTCTTTTTCTCTAATAAGCATTTGTGACTATTTTGTCCTTCATTTTCTTTCAAGTTTTCAAAATACACCATTTGAAAGAACTTTTATTAAATTATATGGCTTCATTATGAATATAAATTTAGAAATGCACGTAGGAAATCGCCCATACATTAATGCAATTAATGCAGTGGAAATATTCCACCAGGTTGTGGAGTTTTGAAGCATTCACAAAATTGATTGGATAGTGGTCCAATTTGGGATTTTAATCTGATTAAGAAGATGTGAACTGGACCTCAAATAACACTTCCATGTGTAGGCATGGATAATTGACATATATTTAATATAAACATTAACATTCATTGTTGTAGTGTTACCTGTATAAGATAAACAAGAAAATTGCTATACGTTTGATAAGGGTGCAACTTGGCTAGGGTCAGGTTGGGTTGAGTGTTTTGTCTATGGATCTTGTGAGAAGTTAGTTAAATATTATTTTCCTAATGATATATAATAAAAATGTAGGATAATGAAAATATATTTTATTTGATTTTATTAATCTCTATATACTTGATTTTATTAATCTCTATATACCTATGTATATATCTATATCTATATTTATATGTATATTATCTATACTACTTTAAAAAACACGAATAGCCTCAAGAATATTTCTACAATTTTTTAAGGACAAAAGTTACCCCTCCATATTTAAATTTATTGATAAAAAATAAGGACAGATAGGGTAATCGGTTATTGATATTAATTGAGTTGAAAAGAGGTAATGTTAAGACATTCAATGCATTCAATTCTCTCTCATTAAATCCAACATTTAAGGAATTAACTTACATTCACCTTCATTGAATCATACATTTAAAACATTATTGTTTCKTTTCATCATTAAGTTCTATTAATTACATCCACACATAATAGATTAATAATTCCAATAACATAAAAACTTATACTTTTAAAATCTACCCAAAAAATAGTTTTTTCGTCTAAGTGGTGGTAAGAAGTTAAACCATTTTGAGTCAAATGGGCCAACCCATGCTGACACAATTAAATCATAAAATTCCAAAATAAATAATATTCAAAAAGAGAGAACATTTTAACATCACATATTCGACATATTAAACAATAATAAGTACGATAAATAAGAAATATTTTTATTAATGATAGAAATGGAATGTTAAATTTAAAACCAATTGGATATATTCTCCCATTAAATCTTATATTTAAGATATTTTTTCATAATTAAATTCTACTAATTAAAGCCAAACCATTAATTTTAATAGTATAAAAATAAATATTTTGACATATAATTTGAAAACAAAACCATTTTCTTCCCACCCAGTGATCTAGTGGTGGATAAGCAATTCGACCATTTTGGGTCAAATGGGTTAATAAATAATGTCATAATTAAATAATAAGAAATTAAAAAATAAAATATAATATAAATTTGACATATCTCTAATATTGTATTATACTAAAAAAAATAAGTTTGAAACATAAGAAGCATTTTTATTAATGATGAAAATGAAATTCCAAATTCAAAATCAACCAAGAAATGAAATTATCTCATAGTCAAATAATAAAATTTTTAAAAATAGAAAATGCAAAGAATCACAAAAATAAAAAATTGAGAAAATTTTAAGTACATATCTAATGTTATACATTTATAAAAAATAAAATATTGGGTACATATCTAATATTATACATTCGTTATATTGAACAAAAACAACTATTATATATAATAAATAATTTTATTAATTATGGAAATGTAATACAAAATTTAATGTCAACCTAGAAAGCAAACTTTTTTTCTTTTGGGGTGGTGGGTTAGTATTTGGGTCAAATGGATTAATCAATGACATGTTAGTTAAATAATGAATCTTTAAAACATTATAAGTACAAGTAATCAAAAGAATAAATTAATTATGTCAAACAAAAATTAAGTGTGATAAGTAAAAAATATTGTATATAATGTAAATAAATATATAATTTAAAACTGATCCGAAAGCAATGTTATTTTCTCATTGGTTCTATTAATTAAATCCATACATAATAAATTAATAATTCCAATAATATAAAACTTATACTTCTAAAATCTATCAAGAAAAAATAGTGTTTTCATCTAAGAAATTAAACCATTTTGGTTCAAATGGGCCAACCCAAACTACCACAATTAAATAATAAAATTCAAAAATAGATAAAATAAGAAAAAAGGGGTAACATTTTAGTATCACATATTTTGGCATATTAAATAATAAGTATGAAAAATAAGAAATATTTTTATTAATGATGGAAATGGAATGTAAAATTTAAAACCAGTTGGATATGATCTCTCATTAAATCCTATATTTAAAATATATTTTTATCATTAAATTCTACTAATTAATGCCACAATGTTAATTTTAATAGTATAAAAATAAATATTTTGAAATGTAATTTGAAAACAAAGCCATTTTCTTCCCTCCTGGTGATGGGTAAGCAATTCAACCATTTGGGGTCAAATGGGTTAATAAATAATGTCATAATTTAATAATAAAATTTTAAATAAATAAAATATATAATACAAAAAAGAATTTGGCATATCTCTAATATTATATATTCATTATACTAAACAAAAATGAGTATGAAACATAAGATGTATTTTTATTAATGATGAAAATGAAATTTAAAATTTAAAATAAACCTAGAAACAAATTTGACATAGTCAAATAATAAAATTTTTAAAAATAGAAAATTCAAAGACTCACAAAAATAAAAAAATGAGAAATTTTTGGGTATATATCTAATGTTATATATTTATAAAAACTAAAAGGTACATCTCTAATTTTATATATTCATTATATTGAACAAAAATAAATATTATACAAAATAAATAATTTTATCAATAATAAAAATGTAATACAAAATTTAATGTCAACTTAGAAAGCAAACTATTTTTCTTTTTGGGTGGTGGGTTAGTATTTGGGTTAAATGGATTAATCAATGACATGATAGTTAAATAATAAATCTTTAAAAAATTAAAACATACAAGTAATCAAAAGAATATATAATTCAAAACTGGTCCGAAAGCAAAGATATTTTCTTGTTTAGATGATGGATCTACCAATGGTTCAACTTTTCAAAGAAACTCAAGATGTCATAATTGAATAATACATATTAAAAAAAGACAAAACACAAAACATGAACAAATAATATTCATCATGTTAAATAAAATTAATTGTTAAAATAAAAATTCATGTTGTCACAATTAAATAATAAAATTCAGAAATAGATAAAATACAAAAAAATGTATGATTAAAAAATTGGGAATTTAACATCATTTATTCGTCATATTAATCAATAATAAGTATGATAAATAAAAAACGTTTTTCTTAATGATGAAAATGGAATGTAAAATTTAAAGCCAATTGAAAATAAAACTATTTTCCTATACTTTCTCATTAGATCTTATATCTAAGGTATATTCTCTCATTAAATCCTATATTTAAGATATATTTTTCTCATCATTGAATTCTACTAATTAAATTCATAACATTAATTTTAATAGTATAAAAATAAATATTTTGACAATTAATTTAAAAGCAAAACTATTTTCTACCCTCCTAGTGCTAGGTAAGCAATTCAACCATTTTGGGTCAAATGGGTTAATAAATAATACCCTAATTAAATAATAAAAAATTAAAATAAATAAAATATATCATACAAAAAAAAAGAATTGAGTATATCTAAAATATTGTATACTCATTAAACTAAACAAAAATAAATATGAAATGTAAGAAATATTTTTATTAATGATAAAAATGGAATGCCAAATTTAAAATCAACGTAGAAATAAAATGACATCATAGTCAAAGAATAAAAATTTAGAAAATAAAAAATGCAATGAATCACAAAAATAAACAAAAGTAGAAAATTTTTGGGCAAATATCTAATCTTATATATTTATAAAAAATAAAAAAATTGGGTACACCTCTAATATTATGCATTCATTATATTGAAAAAAAGTTAGTATTATACATAAGAAATAATTTTATTAATGATGGAATTATAATACAAAATTTAATGTCGATCTAGAAATCACACTATTTTCTTTTTTGGGTGATGGGTTAGTGGTTTGGGTCAAACGGATATTAATTATGTGAAACAAAATTTAAGTGTGATAAGTCAAAATTATTTATATAATGTAAATGAAATATATAATTTAAAATTGATTTCAAAGCAAAGCTATTTTCTTATTTGGATGGTGGGTTTATGGTCCAACTTTTTTAAAAAATATGTGATGTCATAACTGAATAATAAATATTTAAAAAAAGATAGAAGACAAAAAATGAAAAAGTATAGAATTTTGTCAAAAAAATTGGGAACATTTTTAATGCTATATATTCATCATGTTTAAATAAAAATAATTATTAAAACAAAAATTATTTATATTTATGACAGAAATGGAATAAAATTTAATAATAACAACAACAACAACAACAATTATTATTATCGTGCATGCAATGCACAAGCATTTAAAATTTCCATGTGCAATGCATATACATATTTACTACAAGCATTTACATTTATTTTTAATCACATTATTACTTTTGTAAATTTTTCATTTTCTATCTTCACTATGATATATCTAAAATTCAAGTAATTAATATCAAGAAAAATTTATTACATGCAACACCGCTTTTCAAGAAACGACATAAATTACAAACACCTACCAAGTTGATGGATTTGGATGGGTTATAAGCATATTCATCTCCAACCTTCAACAACCACATTTCACATCTACTCCTAACCAATAGAGTCTAAATAGGATTCTTAGTTCTTATTCATGTTTGGGTGGGTTATAATCTATGACTAATTTTTATCTTTTTTTGTGCTAAGCAGTTCTTTTGTGCATTTTGTATGCTTAGGAGAAAACTAAGCAGTTCTTTTGTGCTAAGCAATTCATTTGATTAGTAGATTAAGGTAATGTTTGGTACTGTGGCTATTTATACTTGAAATGCTACCACATTAACGCCACCTAGATGTTGAGTTTAAATGTCAATTTCCTGTTGGCTGAGACTGTTTTGAGTTAAAACGGTTGCAAAGCATTTCCACTAGAAACATAAAACCAAGGGGTGTGGGGGCTCTATAGCGAGTTCGGTTCAGGTAGACACGTCATTGTAAGCTCGTTAAATGAGCACTTTCAATTTTTTTTGACACCTGTCCCTTGAAATACCCCGAACCTACCCTTGAAAAAGATTAAAGACAACTTTTAAGAGTTGTCAGAATATTTATAAACTGTTTACTGAATGTTCTTCCTATGTTATGCCTACTGGATTCGGTCCCCTCTATAGCTGCCCATTTGAAGAAATTGTCCAATGACCTAACTCTTACTTGGCATCTTACTTAACATTGTGAATATATATATTTTGGTGTATCTACATACTAATGAAGATTGATATATACAATTGAATACCCTTAAACCCTACCATGGGATCAACAAAAAACGTTTATTTTTAAATTTGGTCATGAGATGAGAATCAGTATTATTTTATTTTTGGGTAAAATACAAAAACCTCCCCTGAAGTTTTTAACAATCATAAAAACCCCCCCTTTAGTTTAATTTTAACAAATACCTCCCCTGAACTTTTAAAAAATTTGACAAAAACCTCCCTTCCGTCACTCTCTTAGACGAAAAATGTTAGACTGATGCATCAATTTCTTTAAATACCCATTCTACCCTTTTATAAATTATTTTACATACAAAATTACAGAAATAACCCCATTTTTTACTTGACAAAAATCTCCTTTTAAAAATCATCTTCTAATGTTTTGTCAAATTAAAACATGGTTACTCAGTAATTTTGCATGTAAAATAATTTATAAAAGGGTAGAATGGGTATTTGGAAGAAACTAAAACATCAGTCTAACTTTTTTCGTTTGGGAAGGTGACAGAATGGAGGTTTTTGTCCAATTTTTCAAAAATTCAGGGGAGGTATTTGTTAAAATGAAACTAGAGGGGAGACTTTTATGATTGTCAAAAACTTCAGGCGAGTTTTCTATATTTTACCCTTTTTTTTTACAAAAGGATAAAAATAAATTGGTATCACATTGGATATACTTTATTTCATTTAAACATTTTAGGTAATTGTACCAATACCAAACACAATATTGCTGAAAACACTTGTTCAATTCCTAATCAACAAGTATCAACTAAACAAGTTTTATGTCAAAACATCAACATTAGTATTTTGATATGAAATATCATTGCCACTCTATGTTTGAGTCTGAAATGGAGATGTCTAGAGTGAAGCTAGAGTGCCAGTTTGAAGTTTGAACCAAACCTAGATTGCTTGAGTAGTCTTTCCCCAAGTCTCACACGGAGACAGACATAAAAAGAGCATTCCATTAAACCAAGACTAGGGATGACAACGGGGCGGGTTTGGGGTAGGGCACCCCCTCTCCGTCCCCGCTCTGAAGTCAAGATACTTTGCCCCATCCCCTCTCCGTCTCCAGTGGCGGGGTGGGTCATCCACTCCCCGTCAGGGACGAGTAATCCCCGAATTTTCCCCGCTCCAAGGTAATTTCTTAAAAATTATTTATTTTGTGGACAATTTACACATATAATATAGGAATTTGGGGGTATTTTAGGAATTGAATTATAATACTTTGGAGGTAATTCAAAAATGAGATTATGGGATTCTAGGATTTTAAAAATTTAGGAAAAACTTAGAGATATTTTAACTATCAATATTAAACCTAGAGATATTTTACTAATTTTACCTTTGGGTTCGGGGCAAATTCGGGGAAAAAGTATTTTCCCTATCCCCACCCCGTCCTTGTTTAGGATTAGAGAAAACCTGCCCCGTTCAGGGTGGGGCAGGGCCCCAATTTTACGGGGGAAATTGTCATCCCTAACCAAGACAAACACTGAACAACTATAGACAAAGCAAAGACAGACCCAGATCCAAACATACAGAAAAAAAAAAAAAAAAAACAGACAACTGAAATAGAAACAACATAACTACAAAGAAATGCAAACTGAGGACAAAACCCTAAATCCTAACAACATAGAAAAAGAACAAGACTGAGATACCCTTAAATTTAACAAGTCCACCATTCATTATATGAATTCTCTCCCTCTATTGAACCCGACCAAGTATATACAATGGAATTCTCTCTACAAGTAAAACTTCCTATGCCCTGATAATCAAATGTCCTTCTGGACTATCTTATTATGCCATCCTAGATGTACTCCTTTGGACTTCGAATTGGACTTCGCAGGACAGAATCCAAGAACAAAATCAATATGGGTTTCCTAATCTTTCTTAAGGGTAAATTACAAAGAGCATGGGTTTCCTAATCTTTGTTAAGGGTAAATTACAAAGAGCATGGGTTTCCTAATCTTTATTAAGGGTAAATTATAAAGAGCCCCCTTATTATGGAGTCAGCGATAAAGACTCCTCTATATTTTAATTTATGATAAAGACCCCCTAAACCTTAGTCGTGAGACAAAGACCCCCTAACCATTAAGTCAATAACAAAATGTGTTAAATGATCAAAATATCCATCTGAACTTTCTTTATTTTCTTTTTATTGTCATTTTCTCATAAATCCTAATGTAACCTATCTTCATGCATTAAATTACCAAAATTGGCCACAACAATGATTGATTTCCACCAAAGGAATTAAACCCACATTTTAGTCTTCTTTTTTTGTTTTTTTTCTCTTTCTTTTTTACTCCCCACAGTCCCTCGCTTCTCTTGCTAGAAAATGTAGATCTTTCTTAGCTGGAAAACCAAGAACTTTATCATTTCTTGGCTGGGAATTCCTTTAAGACCTCTGAGGTCTGAAAATGTTGCTTTTTAGATGCTATGCACGTTTGGTATTCGATCTGATTATGGATCTTAAACTCTATTTCAGATCTGAAACCAAAAGAGGTCGACCAGCCTCTTAACGCGATCAGATGCATTTCAGACCACATTAAAAGACAAAAATAGGCCTCTACAATTTTGTAAATGCCCGACGTTGTCCCTCATTTAACCCGACAAAAGGAGCTCACTGCCATCAAGCTTCTCTCAGAGGTACGTTTTTCAACCCAAATCTCCATTTTACCTCTTGTTTTCTACTATTTTCTTTAGGTTTTGAATTTAAATTATAGTTATTGGTATTTTAATTACCATAAATTACTATAAAATTGTTTTATAGTAATTATAATTTAATTATTATTGACAAGTATTTAAATTGTTAAGTATAAATATAATTAATAATTATGATAATTACTTTTGAAAATTATCATAACTTATGTAAACTATCATAATTTAATAGTAAACTAGCAGAGTAACCCGTGCTCAGCACGGGAGTGAGAGAAGAGAAACGAAACTCTACCAAATTTCATAACGTAGATAAAATTGAAAAGGCAATTTGATGAGGAAGAATGGCATTATTAGAGAAGAGATAGCATTAATACTAAACTTCAAGTTATATAGATTCAGAATATCTATCAATTGAATTACAAGAAATTCAGAAACAAGTAATAAGGCATTTCATCCAAAAAGAGAGAAACTCGTCACGGGCCAGCACGGCACAGCCTACAGGGCCCATAGTGGGCCGTGCTTGGGCGTTCGAAAACTAGTCGTTGGGCCCCCCAACATATTGTTTCATTTTTTTGGGGCGGTTTTACGTAAATACCCCCTAACAGCTATAAACATAAATGCCCTCAACAACTAGTTTAGGGGGGCTTTTTGGGTAAAGTTATAAATAAGTTTACAATAACCAAAATACCCCCACAACAACTAAAATTTAGATAGTTTTTAAGGTATTTTGGGTAATTGAATTATGTTCAATTCCTATAAATAGACCTATCCTCCACCAATCTCATCACATCAATTCAACAATTGTCTTAATCTCTTCTCTCTCTCTCGTATTCATACAATCTCAATTCTCTGCAATCTGAGTAATTCTGATTGATTGATTGTCTGATTCTCCAATTCTCAATTCTCATCTTTATTGAAGTTTCAACAAGAAGAAGGCTTGCTCAACAGGCTCAAGTATCTCAATTTGGGAGGCTTGGATGTTGAAAAGCTTTAACCGTTGAAATCAAGTTAGGATTTTGAACTGATAATCCGGGTAAGTCCAATTAAATTAATTTTTATCTTTTTAGAATTAAAAAAATGGTCGGTTTTTCCCAAAACCGATTCCTCAACATGTTCACTCTTGACGATATTCAATCGCATCATAATAGTGTTAGCACTGATGTTATTGATATTGATGGAAGTGGAATTTTCACCCCTGGTACTGATACTAGGGGAAAGAAAAAGAGGGTCTCTAAGTAGAGTAGCCAAGTTTGGAAAATTTTTAGTAGAGGATATTGAGGGGAAGGGAAAAATAGCAGTTTGCCAAAATAGTAGAAAAGACTTTAGCTATTGTAGCAAGGATGATAAGGGTCATTTGAGCAAACATTTGCTCACACATGAGAATGAAGAACAAGAAGAAGGGAGAGAAACAACACAAACAGAAATTGGGAGGGGGAGTTTTGGTACATTTAAATATTCACAAGAAAAAATGAGACAAGAATTAGCAAAGTATATTGTACATGCAGAATAACCATTTATATTAGCTGAAGATACTAAGCTTGCAAAGTGGTTAAGTAATTCTGTAAATCCACAATATAAAAAAGTTTGTAGGCTTGAGTGGCCACATACTGGCCCAATTATTGCTGCAAGTATTTTAAATACTTTACATGCTTATAGAATAGAAAAAAAAAATTATTTTCTATTAGTTTTGATAACGCCAGCAATAATGATTCTGCAATAAATATTTTAAAATCTCAATTAAAACCACGCTTAAATGATAAATTATTTTCTATTAATTTCTCGTTCTAGCAGTCGCCATGTTCATCTGGTGGCGGAATAACCAGAAGACCCAAACAGTATTGAACATAAACATTAGCAAATGAAATACCCATTAACAATCTCTCTTCAAAACCAAAAACCCACCAAAAATTTTCATTAATAACCAACTTTTGAGCTCATTGGTTTTTTGGCACAGACAAACAAGAGGCCAGTTTATAAGCCTTGGCAATGTGAGATAATTTGTTTGGGTTATGGTTGAGCTGGCCCCGGGTTCCACGTGTCACTTCCGTGGCTGTCTTATCACCTCGGCTATGTTGGCACCACGTCATATGAATAAGTGCGACCAAGACAAGAGAACGTCATACAGACGATGACAACTTCGCTAGGGATTAGGTCTTCTCTCGAAGACCTCGACAGACAACCTCATCCCAACAACCCTGATAGCCTCATCCAACCAGGGCATAGATCTTCGGCTATAAAAGGGTGCCTCCCGCTCAAGGTAGGGGACCCAAGTTTTGACTTCCATACTATTACTCTGCTCGGACCAGCACTGTTCTCTAATTGCTCGGTCCAACTGCCCACTATTCTTGAATGACTTGAGTGTCGAAGTACCTACCTAGGGATAACTCCTCGGGCCTCTGACTACTTTCTTGGTTTCAAATCTTGGAGCGCGGCTTTGTCCTTCCACTTCAGCTCTGCCTAGTTGGCAAGATTATTTGATTGCAACCTCAGTTAAAGAACTACCTCGGATCGAGCAGCATCAAATTGACGCCATCTGTGGGAATTGCACAAAAAGTTATTCCAAATCCTTTCTCCGCGTGACCAAGAAAGATGCTGAGAAACACATCTGAAACTCAGCGATCCCCATCTCGGGGATCCCGCTCTCATCGCAGCCCTCTGCATCGCAAAACTCAGCAACCTCAGCAGCAGACCATGGTCGCCCCCGCCCAATTCCAGGTGATGCAAGAAAAGGTTGACCAGATCTTGGCAATGATGCAAATGCTGGGCTCCACGGAGCAAACTCCTCAAACCGTCCTTCCTCCTGCCCCGATGCTTATTGTAGTCGATCCTCGCCCTAAGGATCTCAAAAAGCGCCAGTTGGACAAGGGGAAGGCACAGCCCGATCAAGAAAAGAAATAGACATCAAGAAGATCGGGCTCCTTGGCTCGGTCCCATGAACGTGACGACTGTAGCAACACCGATCTACGTAGATTCTGGCAAAAGAAAGTCTCGGTGGACCGGTGCAACAACAACCAGTCTCCATTGCCGAATCAAGTTTGATCAAAGATCGTGCAACACCGCCCAAGAAAGAAAGAACCAAGCTTGTGGTCCCAAACAATAGGGATGCAGAGATCAGAGAACTCCGACAATGCCTGACCGAGTTGGAGCACAGCCAAGCTGAAAGAAGTGCAACCCCCCTCTTGTGGTCTGACCAGTAGAGCCGAACAACAAGCCTGCCAAGGAATACAGACCCAGTCGGCTGGTGAGCCCCGTAGTTCGAAAGGTATGACTGGAACACGGACCCTAGTGACTATCTCAAAGCCTTTAAAACCTAGATGATGTTGCACGTTTACTTCGAAGGCATAATGTGCAAAGCCTTTGTAGCCAAGGTTTAAAATTTTGATATACGGGGCGTATCGTATCATATCTTTTAAGGTAAGATACGGGATACACTAGTAAATCGTGTGTTTTGTATCTTTTCTTCCATATCGGTACCATATTGACATGATACGGTACCGTATCGACCATTTTGGTGCCGTATCAGTCGATACACTACCGACACGAGGGCATATCGGCCGATATGACCCCAAAACGATACGGGCAGAAGTTAAATGTTTGAACTGGAGAAAGAAGGCTTCTTTCTCCCGAAAAAAGACTTCTCTCCCTAAAAAAGACTTCTCTCCCTCCTAAACCATGCCAAACCTCTCACATACTTGCCTAGATTGCTAGATCTACAAAAAAAAACAACAAAAGCACATCAAACTTGAAGATTTGGGAAGATTTTTGAAGTTTTGGAAAATATTGCGAAAATAGGTGAGTTTTTTTATTTTTTTCATTTAATCTCTTTGATTTGTTGTTTATTTCTTGTTTGAATGCTTGGAAATAGACCTATTCATGGGCCGGGCTCGGGCTTGACTTTTGCAAAAATTTGAATGGGGCCCGGCCCAAAGCCCGAGCCCAACATAGTGTAAGTCAGGCTTGAAACCCAACCCGTGAACAGGTCTACTTGGAAGTGCTCTAAACTTACCTAATCTACATTTCCCATGTCAAAAATGACATTTTTTGGAGTATATGTATAGATCTATGGATTTTTATGAATAAATATGGAAAAATAAAAATAAAGAAAAAATTTTAAAAAAATGTTTGCTTTTTATTTGAATGTAAGCACTTAATATGTCAGAAACCTATGGATGATCTACCATATTCATGTAATATTTGAAATTTTCTATTTAATATATGTTTTTTTTTTATTTTATTGTAATTTTTGGAAATAAAAATAAATATTAATTAATTATTTTTTATTATGATTTGTCCATAATGACTAAATGTATTGTAGATATATGGTTGATCTATCATATCCATTGATCATTTGGAGTTTTGGCATTTATTCTTTAAATATATGATTTTTTTATTTTTTTGTAATTTTCAGAATTAAAAATAAATATTTATTAATTATTTTTATTATGATTTGTCCATAAACACTGAATATATTCTTAATATATGGATTATATATCATATCCATAGCTTATTTGACATTTACCATTCAAATATGATTTTTGTAATTTTCAAAATTAAAAATAAATATTAATTAATTATTTTTTATTATGATTTGTCCATAAACACTGAATATATTCTTAATATATGGTTGATCTATCATATCCATAGATCATTTGACATTTATCATTCAAATATGGTTTTTAGAATTAAAATTAAATATTAATTAATTATTTTTTCTTATGATTTGTCCATAAACATTGAATATATTCATAATATATGGCTGATCTATCATATACATAGATCATTTGACATTTATTATTGAAATATTATTATTTTTTATTTTTTGTAATTTTCAGAATTAGTAATAAATAATATTTAATTACATTTTGTTATGATATAGCTCTAAGGACTGAATATATTCTTAATATATGGCCGATCTATCATATTCATAGATCATTTGACATTTATTATTCAAATATGATTTTTTTTTAATTTTTGTAATTTTCAGAATTAATAATAAATAATATTTAATTACATTTTGTTATGATAGAGCCCTAAGGACTGAATGTATTCTTAATATGTGGCTGATCTATCAATTTTAGAATTCAAAATGAATATTAATTATTTATCTTTTATTGTGATTTTTTCATAAACACTGAATATATTCTTAATATATGGCTAATCTATCATTTCCATAGATCATTTGGCTTTTTTTATTCAAATTTGAATAATGATTTTGAAATGTGGATCATGAATAAATATGACATTTATATTGAATAAATATGAATATGATTATGAAGTGCTTTCTAATTTACTTTTATGGTTTACGTGAATTATGAAGTGCTTTCTACCGAGTCTTTGATATGTCACCTAAAATGGAAGAAGACCCAGATATTGGATGGAGATATGGTATTAGAGTAAATAATAATAGACTTCATACCAAATGTAATTTTTGTGGGCAGATTATGAAAGGCAGTGGTGTAACCCGTCTTAAACATCACTTGGCTAGAGTATATCCAAACGTTTCTGATTGTCCAAAGTGCCCAATGGAAATTTCCAAGGCAATGAAAGAACATCTCAAAGAACATGAGATGTTGAAGAAACAAAACAAAGAGAAAAAATGTTAGGAAGAACATTGAGGCCCAGAAGGGATGATGAGAATGAGGAAGAAGAAGAARAAGAAGAAGATGATGATGATGATGAAAGGTCTGAATATGTTAACATTGATGATGATGATGATGCAGAGCAAATGACATTCAATATGGGTAGACATGCATCACGAGCGTCTCAATGGAAAGAAGAACAATTACAAAGATTCCATAGCACTACGCCCCAATTTATAGAATCACAACATCAAGATGGGGGTTCTTCACAACCACAATTATCTAAAAGCAAAAGTGGTATCTTTCGAGCAAAGTGTTGGAAAGAAGCATTTAACATATTTAATCCCTCTAAGTCCAAAAAATCCTTAATAAGTGACACTCTTAATATAGGAGATATGGACAAATTTTAAGAAGTGTTATGACAATGGATCTAGAAATAACGCTAGAAGAGTTATTTCAAAGTTTTTTCTATACAATTATATCCCTGCAAATGCAATAACCTCTTCATATTATAAAATCATGATAAATGAAATTGCAAAAGTAGGAAAAGGTGTACAGGGACCTAAACCTTATGAAATTATGGGGAGGTTCTCAGATGAGGAAGTTGAAGAGTTGAAAAGCCATTTCAAAGCATTTTTCTAAATAGCCGAAAATATATGGGCTTACTATTATGTGTGATGGTTGGACATGACCAAGTAGAATGCCGATCATCAATTTTATGGTGTATTGTAATGGGCAAACAATATTTCATAAATCCATTAATGCATCTAGTGATCGACATAATGTGCAATATTTGTTTAAGTTGATGAATATAGTGGTTGATGAATTTGGTGCAGAAAATGTTGTACAAATTGTGACTGATAATGGAAGTGCTTATAAAGTAGCTCGCAAAATGCTAAAACAAAAAAGAAAGCACTTGTATTGGACACCGTGTGTAGCTCATTGCCTTGATTTAATGTTACAAGACATCGCTAAAGTTTTTATGTGGTGTCTAGAGTCATTGAAAAGGGAAAAACGATTACCAATTTCATTTATAATCACTCAATTGTTCTCAACTTGATGAGGAGTTTCACAAATAATAGAGAGTTAGTATGTCCAGGGCCAACTCGCTTTGCTACTCACTATATTGCTCTTGAAAGTCTGAATTCTCATAAGACAGATGAATGGAAATCACTGTCACAAGTAAGAACAAAAAAGGGAGAAGTTGAGAAAATTATCAATGACAACAACTTTTGGAAAATAGTTCAACAATATACTTTGATGACTAAGCCCCTTATAAAAATGCTTCGAATTGTTGATGGTGAAAAAAGAGCAACAATGGGAATTGTATACGAGACAATGCGTAGAGTGAAGAAGATGATTGAAGAGAAATTTCCAAATTCAAATAAATACATCCTGGACATTATAAACAATATATGGAATGCACAACTCGTTCACCATTTGCATAAAGCAGGTATTTTTTTACTTTATTTAATTATATTATTAATTTCCAATATTTTATATTTTTATGCTAATTGCTAAATGAGTATTTAAGATGTCAATTAACAATATTATTTTTTTCTTAAATTTTAGGATATTATTTAAATCCAGCTTTTCAATATAATCATGATCTTGTTGTGATTGATGATTTATTATCATCTTTGTAAAAAGTCATTACAAGAATGGAGTCAATTGAAACCAGAACTACCCTTACTTTATGAGAGGTAAAAGTGTAATTATGTAAGTTGATAAATTATATAATAATATATTTTGATAATATGATACTAATATCTGTTATTTTCAATTAAGGCAAAAATATTCCGTGAAGCATTAAGTGGCTTTGTAGATCCTATGGCCGTTAAAGCAAGAACAAGAACTGACCTAGGTAAATTAAAATTTTAATATATTCTTGATTTTTCTATTCTTTAATGTTAATTATGAAGTTGTTAACTAATTTATTTTATTTTTAATATTATACATTTTATATTTATATTAAAATGTATATATATATAGTCTTTTCAGCTGAATGGTGGTTGATTTATGGTCAAGATGCCCCGTATCTTCATAAAATAGCAATAAGGGTATTATCACAAACGGCTTCTACTAGTGGTTATGAATGAAATTAGAGTACATTTGGCCTTATTCATACAAAGTAGAGGAATCATCTATCCTATGACACTTCGGAGAATTTAGTATATGTCTACTATAACATGAGATTGAGAGTTAGACACCTTATTATAAATAAAAGACATCAAGAAGGTTATTTCAACCCAATTGATCTTAATGATATATATGATGAAGAAGATCTAGTGATATCTTGGTTAGAACACACTGACAAAGAAACAAGGGTCTTAGATGAACCAGGTAATCCTCTAAGACCCAATCCCTATATTTTAAATCAAATGGGGATAAATGTTGATGATTGGGTCTGAGAATAGACAAGCAATAGTGGGACTGGTAATTGTAATGAGTCTACTGCTGATGATGGTGGTGATGGCGATGTAAGATCTAATTCTAGTTATGAATATGAGAGAAGTGGCTATGATAGAATAGGTGGTCACAATGAAGGTGACGATACTAGTATTTTTGTCAAATATATACCACCTATGAATGATTCAATGCCACCTATCAAGACAAATACCGTCCAAGTCGCAGAGACATGAAATTAATGGATAGTTCCAATTATGGTTCTCATGGTTATGGAAGATCAAATGAATAGAATCACAATTATGGAAGATCCGTGGAAAGTAATAAGATGATGCCTCGATTAAGTAGCATGAGTTTGAGTTCAACTTCTAATTATGGCTACAACTCTTCTCAGTATGGATATGAGTCATATGACATGGGTCGTACAACTATAACCCCTGGAACTACAATGAGTTCTTAGATTTTTTGAGGTTTTGATGAAAGATACGAATCAAATTATCAAACTCAACCTTGTTATCAACAATGTTGCACTAAGGAGCAATTTGAGCATTTCAAACAATATATACAACGCCATATTCTCTAATAGAATGAGTTGGGGCGAATATTGTGCTTTGGTTAAAGATCACCACAATGTAGACATAAGCTATTATGAGCATGCAAGAAACTCCCTATAGTATTGAATTATTGGTTATCATCACATGATTTCAGGTATATAAGTAAATAACTTATCAAATAATTAATTTTTATTATGATTTTAATATTTATTTATTAATTATTTTTGAAATGTATGTTTATATAGGTTATTAACGGACATCATCATTCATGGAGGTATATTTTACACTTTTTTTACTAAATATTTTTTCTTTAATTTTAGACATTAATATTTTGTGTTGAATTATGTTGTATATGTTGAATTGAATTATTAAATATTGATGTGATTATAATTTTAATAAACATTGTTTAGATGTTCACATATGTTGAATTCTTGAGTATGATGTGGTTCCTCATAAATTCTATTAAGATATATTAATTTAGTGTATATATCTTATTAAAGCCTTATATTTAGTATTATTAATGTATTTAAAGGAGTTCGACATCAATTGAACAGGCAGTACCCGATACCACCTGAACACTTCGACAAGCCTCTCGTGCAAAGGGAACCTTAGCCCGACCATTAGGCTTTTGTTATACACATAGAGCTCGCTCAGCCGAGCATCTATAGGCCTCTCACCAACTTTCGAACACCTAACCTCATACTCGTCAGGAATACAATACAAAGATCTGATCTAGGCTATGTCCCCGGAAGTCAGAAAGCACGACGTGGTCCCGAACCAATGACCAGCATGCATAAGAAGGTCAACCTCCCTAGCCGCTGCCTCAGCCTTCTCGACCTCAGCAACCCTCTCAGGACTGATCTCCTTAAAGTCCTCGGCCTTGCCCCCTGGTTGCCAGCCTCACAAAAATCGAGTGCGGCTGCCTCAGTGAAAGACCCTGGCTCAGACCAAGAACGAGAAGAGGAAGTAGAAGAAGAGCGGGAAGACGAGGAAGACATCTTACCAATTTTTGAAGACTACTTCTCATCGAGCTTCTTAAGTGTTTACTTTGCAAATGACAAAGGAGAAATGCTCTCCCCCCCCCCCCTTTATAAAGCTCCCAACGATCCAAATCAACAATGTAGATCAAATGCCACCCTTTGACAGCTCAGGAAGACGAAACAACGCCACTGACCTTCGCACGCGTGTAACCTCGGGAAGGCGAAACGTTGCTTCCGTCACCATGATGCGAGCGTCAAACCGGCCAGTTCACCCAAAAATAAGTTCAATTCCGAGGCCCTTTGCTTAGATGGCATGCTCAACCAACTTCAAACTTAAGTTCCTTAGCCAAGAACTAAAGGGCTCTTCCACACCACACCGCGACCAAGCACTACACTCCTCGACTTCAGAACTAGGGTAGTGGTGTTTAAGTTATGGTTGATCTGGCCTAAGGTGCCATGTCTCACCTCCGCGGCCACCTTATCACATCAACCACGTCATATGGATAAGCACGACTAAGACAGGAGAACGTCATACAAACGAGGACAACTCCATTGGGGATTAGGTCTTATCCCGAAGACCTCGACGAGCAACCTCATCCCGACAACCCCAAAAGCCTCATCTAATAGGACACAAATCTATGGCTATAAAAAGATACCTCCCACTCAAGGTAGGGGATCCAACTTTTGACTTCCATACTATTACTCTACTCGAACCAGCACCGTTCTCTAACTGCTCGACCCAACCACCCACTATTCTCCACTGACTTGAGTATCGGAGTACCTACCAGGGGATAACTCCTTGGGCCTCTAACTACTTTATTGGTTTTAGATTTTCGAGCACGGCTTCGTCCTTCCACCTCAGCTCCGCCCAGTTTGTGGGATTATCTGACTACGATCTCGGTTCAAGAACTACCTCGGATTGAGTAGCATCACAATTCACGCTGATAGAGATCCAAACAGTTACATACCTCCGTTGTATTTGTCGGAACGGTTGTCCATCGGATTTCTCGGTAGTCTCAGGCAAGGGATGAAGTGGAGTTGTTTGAGTTTCAAAGGGCAGGTCGAGAGGAGTGAGCGACCGAGTATGAGCTGGAAAGAGGGGAATGACACCCGGTTTTAGGTGAAATAGGAGCTAACGGGATGAGCTAATAGCTGTCCTGTTAGCTCTGCACGAGAATGAGGTTTATGCGTGTGAGAGGACACGCGGCCACTTCTAACGCTGTGGGACATTTCTGGGGTGCAAGCTGGTGGGGGGTAGATTCAAACTCGGTTTTGGGTTTCAGAAAAGTACGAACAGGCCCAATGCAGAATTCTGATTTCCACTACAGACCTACAACATTTCAAATTTCAATTACCCCCCACCCTATGCACCAATGCTTGCTCGTGAATTGGCATCAATTCCGAGCCAACATCTACTAATGCTGGGCTGAACCGTCATTCTCCCTTTAAGTTTTGGGTTAATATAACATATATATATATATACATATATTTTTATTATATAAAATAAAATAGGGCTGACTTTTTTCATAAATCTTGAGCCCGAGCCGAATAAAAAGTAGGCTTAGTGTTTTGTGCTCGACTTCAAGCCCGCAGGCCTAAGAGTATGTCCAAGCCCAACCAGGAGAAGGTCAGTTTCTTGGGCTACCCAGCCCATGAACAAGTCTACTTCTACCCTCTCATTAATACTTATATTTAAGGTATTGATAATTCTCATTCTCTTATTGAATCATATATTTAAAGCATTTTTGTTTTTCACTATTGAATTCTAAATTCCAATAAAAAAATTCGCTAAGGCTCGGTTTGGAAGGAGTACAAACACAAATATGTACTATACAAATACATACAAAATACAAGGTTTTGCACTCTACATATTTATATTTGTACTCCTTCCAAATGGAGCATAAGGCTCATTGGAAGGAGTGCAAATGCAAATATGTACAGTACAAATACATACAAAATAATAGAAAATGTAAGGTTTGTGCTCTACAACTTTGTATTTGTACTCCTTCCAAACTGAGCCTAATTATATCTATAGCCCATAATTTTAATATTATAAGGGTCTATACTTTTAAAACTTATGTGAAAAAGAGCACATTTTTTAATATAAACTGTAGGATTAGCATTTCAACCATCATGTCAAATGGGTAAACCCATAATGTCATAATTAAATAAAATTAAAAATTAATAAAAGATATAATAATCTTATAGAAAAAATTATATAAATACAGTATTGACACATGATAGTTGATATGGCATATCAAAACGGGTCCTCTTGAATTTCCCCACATTTTTTTGAGAAAAGTTTCAAGACTCTGAAATGTGGAAATTTGCCCCAATTGGTGATATTCGAATTTTAATTTTTTAAAAAGAGACCCAAGCACGTGTACAAATGTATCCACTCCCCAACTAGAAAGAAAAATATATTTCTAATGGTGTTTAGAAAATAATTCATATTCCATACATGTTTATTGCTATTTTCTACTTGTTTCTAATTATCCTAAATGGGGCAGCTTAATTTTTATTATAGGCGCCTTGCCAACACATAAACCTAATTAAAACATTAGAGATGCAACGGGAAGCATAAAAGGAAGGAGAGCATCGTTCTTCAAAATAGAATAAGACTTGATTTTTTGGGGAAAATAAGAGAAAACAAAAAGATCATTGTATCAATTCACTTAATTTTATTTTTTCTTTTTTGGGCTCGTACAACGGTAATGCTCAACTTTCTTGAAATAATAAAACTACTAAAAATAGTAAAAATTTGTATTTGGACTCCTATCTCTAAAACAACACATTTTATTAAAAGAAGGCTTCCTAATCAAATTTAAGACTCAAAGTATACGATAAATAAATCAAATCAGCCCCCCACCAGATTGCCTCCCACAACGTCTCATAGTATATCTTTACCGTGTATTGGGAACATCTCCTGATGGTATATCAAAAATGATGATGTCATCATTGAGAGATGTTCCCAATACACGATGGGATTGTTCTGTGGGACGTTGTGGGAGGCTGATTTGAACTCTACGATAAAATGACAAAGATATAAAACTTACTATAAAAGGAACGTTTCTAGAAAAACTTATAGTTGGAGGTCAAAACAGTGTCTGCAAACAAATTTCATTTGGTTGAGTTGTTAACCAGTAGTGTTTGTCAAAATGATTGTTTTGAAATACTATATGTCAAAAAGGGAGACATGATCATTTAAAGTTTCAACACATGTTTTATTGGTCTCATTTTTTTTTTCTTTTAGGCTCAGTTCGAAAACAAATATGTACAGTACAAATGATATAAATTCAAGGTCTTGCAATTTGTATTTGTACTCCTTCCAAACTGAGCTTTCTTTGCAATCTTGGGCCAAAGGTTTAAAATATTGACACACCTAATATGGGGTATAACACATCTATCTACTTTAAAAAGCACGAATAGTCTCAAATTATATCTAAAATTTTCTGAGGACAAAATTTATCCCTTCATATTTAAATTTATTGATATAAATTGAGTTCAAATAAGGCACTCGATTATCACCCTCTATTGAACTTCTTTGTGAATGCTATCTGAGGGTAAAAAGGTAATTTATGATTGCTTTTAAATAATTGATTGATAAGTTGTTAGGATACGTGTTGTAACTGAGATTGGATCACTTGTTTCAAATTAATTTAATATATGTATTCTCTCCTCCACTGCTGTCTGTTTCGAATCAATTAAATATACATGTTGTAACTGAGATTGTTCTTTCTTTCTCTTCTCTTCTCATTCTATTCAAATTTGTTACTGGAGTAATCTCATGTCCTCTATCTGTTCGTGTTGTTCCACATTGGACTTAGCTTTTTCCTCCAACTGCGCATGTCTTTGCTACCTTCTAAGTGGAGTTCATCTCCTAGAATGTGGTGCACCTAATTAATAAACATATATTGTGTAATTAAAGGTTTTATGCATGAATTTTATAAATAGCATTTCATAGAGAGGGATTGTTATACAACTTAGAAAGCATTGGAGCAAGAAGAGGTGTGGAGTTTCATTGTTCTCTTCTAATTCTTTTTAATTTTCAATTTCAATGTAATGTGTTGTTAATGGATTTGGAAACTTACCCAATAATTGGTTCATTTGAGAAATGCATGTTTGATCGATTCCATCCACTCTTACATATTTCAAATCCTTCATTTTTCTATCTCTTCTTTCTATTTTCTATTAAGTAAGTAAGTATCCAAATTTAATTAATCAATAAATAAATACCAAAATTCAAATGAAAAACATTAAAATTATATATGAAAATTTGTTAATGAATTTATGTCTGTGTGGTCTGTGTTTGTTTATGAAATGCATTCCTAAACGAGACCATATAATGTGTTCTTATTATTTTAAATCCTTTATTTTCTGTTTCAATTCCATATAAATTGTGTCTAGGTCTGTTTTTGTCTTTATTATATCTAAAATGCCAAAAAAAAAAAATTCTGAAAGTTATATGCAAGAGATAATTTTAGCATATGCATATTTTTTTTTGTTTGATTTAATTTGTTTGTAGAAATAATGGCTGGATCATATGAAGTCAATATTTCATTCAAGAACATGTTGAATGAGTTGAGTACCCGATCGTAAATTCTACCTCCAAGAATAATTATTAAGGATGTAGTTAAAGACTTCGGAGCTACAATTATTATCAGACTTGAAGAAAACAATTGGAACTTTTATGGAAAATTAACACCTAACAAGAAAGAATCAGAACAAGATGCCTCCCTGAAAGCAGTTAAGAAAATAGTTGATTTCTTTAACACTAACATTTTTTATCAACTATGAACAGTTAGAAAGCTATCAATTAAAGTATATACAATTTGAAAATCATGTTGAATAACTAAGGGCTGAAATTTCAAACCTGAAAAGTAGGCTTCTTGAACTTGAAATGGAAATCATTGAGGTGAAAAGGCGATGCGAAGGAAGAAAACTATTTGGTTGGAGGCAATTAGACTTGGAATTTTTGGAGTGTTCACATAAGTTAAAAAGGCAGAGTGTGAATTCAATCAATGTCGTAATGTCTAGTGGTCTTGGTTTTAGTGTTCTAAGGAGTTTTGTATTTGTTTGTTTTTAATGGAGGTGTTTCTAAGACTGCTTTATCTAGTTTTGTAAATAATGGTTTTAGTGCTTCATGCGGTAACTTTATTTAGCTTAATGAAAGTTGAAATTTGGACTGCTTTCATGAATTAGAAGATTTGAAAGCCCTTTTTTTTCCTAAGTATTCTTATTTTTTCCTATAAGAAAAAACCTTCTTAAGGTCCTATTAATGAATATGGTAACAAATGGATCAAAGCTAGACATGAAGATAGCTACACCTTATTCGACCAAAAAGAGAAGCTATTTAACTGAAGAGCACTAAGTAGAATATTATGCATAGCTAAATAGAGAAAAGTGTTAGTATGTATTTCAATTCTTCAACTTGAGTTAGAATGCAAAGGTTCCATGCACTGTTACAACATTGGTTATGTAGCAATTCTTGAAGAAGTCTTGTTGTGAAAAGCAAAGCCATAATGGTAGTCTTGTGCCTGAATCCGTAAGTGTGGAGTTGTTGGACTCAATTAGTGCTTTCTAGACATAGTAGAAAACACCTTAAATTACTACATAGGAATGAAAGGGTCATGGCAGGCCAATGAGATATGTTAGAATGTTGTTGGCATCGATCACATTTCTAGACTAGCTGAGTTGCATCATTTTTCATAAAAGGCCAAAAGTATCCTTATCTAAGTGCATTTTGCGCAAGGGCCCTGCCCCCAGATGGTTGTTGTAGAGGCCTTCATGTATCTCCCTTAGGACATAGTCTTCCTCGTCCAGACGTAGGCATTTGAGGTAGGGCAATGTGAAAGATCTCATGTATAGCTTGTCCTCTAGTAAGGCATACCAAGCCGATTGGCATTTAACTTTTTGAGCTTCATTCTTGTCTTTGGGTAGCTACTCATACTGCAATTAGGTGAGGATTGGATCCATCCAACTGGGAAGCTTAGTCTAGATTGGGAATACCAGCTTCTCCTCAATGATCGGATGAGCTAAATCTTTTACATAAACAGTTTGGCCAAGGTCTAACCTTGAGGAGTTGGAAATCTTGGAAAGGGCATTGGCTCGTGCATTCTCTGAGCGAGGCACTTGGTGCAGAGTGAAGCACTAGAATTTCCCAATGAGTTCTCGAACTTTGCCCAAATACTTGGCCATTATAGGTTTTCTGGCCTCGTACTCCCCATCACCTGGTTAAGAATAGCTGTGAGTTGTTCGATCTATTCAATTCCATGATCTTTGGCCAAGTGGAGGCTAGGAAGTAAAGCTTCATACTCGACTTCATTGTTTGAAGCAAGGAAACCAAATTGAAGAGCATAGTCTATTTTATTGTGGTATGGAGTTAGTAGGATGAGGCCATCTATTCTTCCTCTAGTGTTAGAGGATCCATCTACATGCAAAGTCCAAGTAGGCTGGAATTCTTACTGAACTGGGATATTACTACTACTGAAAGCGCACTCGGCCAGGAAGTCTATTAGTGCATGTGCTTTGATTGTAGGTCTTGGCTGGTAGTTGATGTCAAACTCCGATATCTCTATTACTCACTTTGTCAACCGACCTGAGGTCTTTGGCTTTTATAACATTTGCTTCAGAAGACGGTTAGTCAGGACGATTATGGAGTGAGATTAAAAGTATGGTCTCAACTTTCTAGTCGAGGTTACCAGTGCAAAGGTTGTTTTCTCCACGTTGGGATATTTGGTTTCCGCATCATGGAGGACTTTATTGCCATAGTACATTGGTTTCTATAACCCCTCACCTTCTCAAACCAATATTGAACTGGCAACTTTGTCTCCTACTAACAAGCACAAGTAGAGCTTGTCTCTTGGGTTTGGCCAGCTTAGTAGTTGTGGTGTGGCCAAATATTAGGGGTGTCCACGGTTGGGTTAACCAAACCATGGACAATTATTGCAAACCGAACCGGTGGTACCGGTTTTTCCATTTCTTTAAACCGAAATCAAACTGGTACCACCGGTTTCGGTTTTTTATCAGTTCGGTTCTTCGGTTTTTTGATTTTTTATATTTATAATATATATTATATAAATATGTGTATAATATTATACTATAAATAATAAATGATGCATAATATATTATAAATATTTTAATAGTATATAATATATATAATATATTTATAAGTAGATTATTATAAATATAATATAAGTATATATTTATATATAATGAATATATATTTATATAATATATAGAAAATATGTGACATGTATTAAAAATATATATAAAATATACATATAAATATATATCGGTCGGTTTGGTTAACCGCTTGTTTTTTGTAGGTTAACCAAAAACCAAACTGATCCTTCGGTTTTTCAAAAATTCCAATCCGAAACCAAACCGATTGGTTTGGTTAAATTCATTTTGCAGTTTGGTTTTCTCGGTTCGGTTCGGTTTTTTGGTTTTTCGGTGTTTCATGGACACCCTTACCAAATATGTCTTCAGTTTGCCAAAGATTTTCTGATAGTCTTCTAACCACTAGAAGTCTTTCAATTTCTTGATGACTTGTAAGAAGGGTAAGCATCTATTGGCTGACCAAGACATGAAACGACTTAGGTCTACAATGCGGCCTATGAGTTTTTGGGTCTCCTTGATCGATTACAAGGGTTCCATGTTGAGGATAGCTTGAATTTTGTTAGGATTAGCTTCAATTCATCCCTGAGTGACTATGAAGCCAAGGAATTTGCCTGATGTCACCCTAAAGGCACACTTTGTGGGGTTTAATTTCATCTTGTATTTCCATAGTACTTCAAAGACCTCGTCGAGGTCAGCAATGTGCTAATTACCTTAAGGCTCTTCACCACCATATCATCAATATAAGCATCAAAATTGAAGCCAATCTATTCTTTGAACACCTTGTTTACTTGTCTCTGATAGGTAGCACCGGCATTTTTCAATCCAAATGGCATCACCTTGTAGTAATAGGTGTCATACTTGGTGATGAAAGACGTATTCTCTTCATCGTTGGGGTGCATCTTGATTTGATTCAAGCCGAAGAAGGCATCCATGAAGTTGAGGAGTTTATATCCTAAGGTGGCAACAACAAGGCGATCAGTTCTTGATAAGGGAAAGCTATCTTTCATGCAAGTCTTATTGAGATTTATGAAATCGATACATATGCGCCATTCCCCGTTAGCCTTTCTAACCATAACCATGTTAGATAGCCATTGAGGATATTGTACCTCTCTTATGAAGTCGGAATTTAGTAACTTGTCCACATCCCCTCCAATTGCTTTACAACTTGAGTCCATGCTCTGCTTGTGAGTAATGACCGAAGGCTCAATTCCTAGTATAACAGCGGCAGATCAAGCAAAAACATCAATTTGGCTTTGAGGAATCTTACCAGTTCGGAAAGGATGTCTTGAGGGGGGAGAGGCTAGATGTGTATAGTTTTCTGGGCTTAACCTCATCTAGGGAAATGATAATAAGATCTTCCAAAGGTTGATCTTGATTGGTAGGTTCATTCCTGAAGTCGAGCCCTTCTACTAGTAGGGTTTCTTTGTTTTTGTCTTTTATTGTTGCAACATAGCATTGTCTGGTAGTCTGATGGTTACATCAAACTACCCCGATGCCATGTTTCATGGGGAACTTCATAGCAAGGTGATACGAAGATACCACCGCCTTAAGGAATGGAGGGTCGGTTGGCTGAGGATGGCGTTGTACGACAAGCCTATTTTGACAACCAAGAACTCGGCCATCCGGGCGACGTGTCGATGCTCTCTCCCTACTATAAGTGGAAGGGTGCATGATCTTCCTTTCTGGTTTTAAGGTTGACCCAAAGAAACCAACCAAAGGGACATCGGTGGAATGGAGTCTGATGGAGGGTGATTTGACCCGACCTCCTAACCAGGTGACACGTGGACATGACTCAGTGTAAGTGACAGCTCAGCATGACAGCTTAGCCAAAACTCGGCGTAATGAGCTCGCTGAAACCTCAGCAGAATAGTTCGCTATAAGACAGCTTGCTACAGCTCAAGGCAGCGCGCTACAAAGGAGTTCGCTACAAGGGAGCTCGCTACAAAGGAGCTCGCTATTGAGTAACTCAGAGTCTTCGGGAAACTTCCTACCTGACAAGACCGTGCTTGTCAGACTGCTCCCACGTCTCTTGTCTAACGACGTAGCACCTGCCAGTCCAGAGGACTACACCCACGTCTTATGTCAGGCGGCGTGGTACACACCGGCTTTGCATAACGTCTCTCAACCGACAAGACCGTACTCTGCAATGGATACCTGCCCCAATTGAATCAGCTTGGCGAATAACGGCTGTAGCAGAGGATCAAAGGCGGTTACACCCGATTTCACAGAACATCAGTATATAAAGGTCCCGATTTCCAAGGGACAGGGGACTTCCACAAAATTGATTTCGCGCTATCTACACTCTTAGCTCTCATTGTATTCTCTGCAGTTCTCTCTCAAAGTTCAAACTTAAGCATTGGAGTGTTCCCGCCGGGYGAACTCCCCGGGAATTCTTCATTGTCTTCTCCATCTCAGGTATTGTCCGTTGCCAAATAGGAGTCAAGTCACCGCCAGCTAGGAGTGACAAGGTCGCGCTACATCATTTGAAGTCGTCTGTGGGAACGCTTCAAAAAGCCTTCCACCAAAACTTTGCAAACTTCAGTTCTCATGGCTTCCTCCAGCAACGCAGGTTGCAGTGTAGAAATGAACACCAACGGGGAGCAACTCCAGATCCCAGCAGTGTGTATTGGATAGTTCACCGTCCCCCTCTCATCGGATGGAGTTCCCGTTCTGAACGTGCCTCAAACAATGGCACCCGTGAACGCTCCACTCCCTTTCACGGTTGAAACAACCTTTGCTGAACCCTCCCTTGCTCCTCCGGCGACCGCCCAAAACCAACTTGAAGACCTGGTGCAATGCATGCAAGCTATGCAAGCTCAAATGCAATAGGTCCAGCAATTCCAACTGTATCAGCAGCAAGTGCTGCACCAAGTTTCTTAGCATCACTATCAGCAGCAGTTTCCTCCGCTGCCTCAGACCCAGTAGCCGCTTCCTTCTCGACACCCGGTCGCGCAACAAGTCAGGCCTCACCACCAGAATGAACGTCCTTCTCGCTGGGGAGAGACCTCTCAGACCTAGAATCCTCTCAAGAGTCAAGTCTCATCCCACGGGAGGAAGGAAAGACCGGTTACCCCTGCCTCGCCACGCGCAGTCAGGTCGGGACGGTCCCAACCTACCAGGCCCGCATCGCCGTAGCTTTCCGAGTTCGTGGCCCCGCTTGTGGAGAACCGGTTTGAGGTCTTGGCCGCAGACTCCGGCAAGATCCCTCTATCTGCAGCCATCACCAGCAATCTGTCCCCCTCCCCACGAAAACTATGCCCGACAATACCGAGGCCAGCAGCACCAATGCGAAGCCCACAAAAAAGCAGCAAAGACGTCACCGAGCTTGTCGAACTGCAACGCACAACCTGCCCGAACTCAGGGGTAAGGAAGAGGTAAGCTCGGGTGAAGTAAAAGCCACTCCGCTCCTCTCTGTACCATCCCCTCTATCTCCAGAACTCTTGGTCGTCCCAATGCCCAAGGACTTCAAACTACCTCCCTTGGACAAATATGATGGGTCGTTCGACCCGAATGACCATGTTGACACCTTCCAATCACAGATGCACTTGGCAAGGGCCAGTGGGTCCTACATGTGCGTGGCTTTCTCCACCACTTTCAAAGGAGTGGCCTGTACATGGTACAGGAACCTCGCGCCCGGATCAATAAGAAGTTGGGCGCAATTCGTGCAAGTCTTCACTTCTCACTTCATAACCAGCAAGTGATGCCCTAGGACCTAGGAGAGCCTCCTTAGCATAGTCCAGAGGGAAGGAGAATCTATCCGGAGTTACATCAAGCGGTTCAATGATGCTTGTTTACAGATACCCAACCTGGACCCCGCAGTTCGGCTTACCGCGGCCAAGAGAGGCATCACGCACAAAGAATTCAAGTGGCACGTGGTTGTTAATCGGCCCAAGACGGTAACCGAGTTCCTCAAGCTCGCGGACCAGTTTATTGGGACGGAGGAGGAAATCAACCAGAAGGGTGAGCAGATCCCTAAAAAAAGAAAAAGTGAAGTCGAGTCCTCGACTCAGGGGGACAACAAGAAGAAAAAAGACCTAGCTCAGGGGGCAAGGCCAGGTCAGCCTTTCCGAGCTCCACCAGTAGAGAGGACAGACTACACGCCCCTGAACACGAAGTGGGCCGAGATCCTTATGGCGATCAAGGACGCCCCATATGTGAAGTGACCACCCCGACTAAGAGGGGACCCTAATGTAAGGAATAAGAATTTGTATTGTAGCTTCCATAAAGATCACGGTCACAGTACCGAGATTTGTAAAAATCTCAGCGACGAGATAGAGGAGTTCATTCGTCGCAGATATTTAAGAAATTTTGTACAGAATAATAATAATAAAGCAGGTCGGCAGGGGGAGCAAAGCAGAGATGCTCCCAAATCTAGCAGCAGGCAAGCAGAGCAACCGTAGAGGCAACCTCCGAAAGAGAGACCACTTCGGGGGACTAATCTTGTGATCGTCAGAGGATCGATCATCGCGGGCTGCACCTCGGCTGCAGCTCGGACATCAGCCCGCGAGGTCGAAATGGAAGACCAAAACCCCCTGAAGCGGCCAAGGACGGAAGACCCGATCTTCTTCACGGAGGACAACGTGCACGGGGTCCACTACCCCCACGATGATGCGCTCATCATGAAGATAAGGATCGATGACTTCGAAGTCAAGCGTGTCCTCATCGACTCTGGCAGCTCAGCGGACATTCTCTTCAAGGCGGCATTCAACAAGTTCCAGCTCCAAGAAAGCGACCTCAAGCCTGCAAATACTCCCTTGGAGGGCTTCAGCGGAGAGGAAGTCAGGCCCCTAGGGAGAATCATTGTACCTGTGGAGGTCGGCACCTGGCCTAGCATAGTGAGGCTCAACCATGACTTCTTGGTGGTCACGACTCCCTCCCCGTACAACGCCATAATAGGTCGGCCCATCACCCATGCCCTACGTGTGGTGGTCTCCACCTACTATCTGGCGATGAAATTCCCTACGATCTTCGGAGTTGGGGTGGCGCGAGGTGACCAACTTGAGTCTCACAAGTGCTACATCGCCGCCCTCAAAGGGAAAGCCAAGGTGGCAGACGACCTCAAGCTAGAGTGACCTGCGGAGTAGTGCGAGGAGCGAGCTACACCCATAGAAGAGACTGTCTCCGTCCTGACTTCGACAAAGGACCCAACTCAGACACTCCAAATCAGCGCTTCGATCGAGGAGCCTCTGCGATCCCAACTAGTAAGTTTTTTACTTGAAAATTTAGATGTTTTTGCATGGTCCGCGGCAGAGATGCCCGACATAGACCCTAGCATCATAACTCACAAGCTGAATACTGATCCTGTAGTTAGGCCTGTTAGAGAGAAGAAACGCAACTTAGCTCCAAATCACTAGAGAGTAGTTGACGAGGAGGTTAGGAAGCTTCTCACAGTCGACTTTATCAGGGAAGTCCATTACCCGAGCTGGGTGGCCAACCCCGTTCTAGTAAAAAGGCTAACAGTAAATGGTGCATGTGCGTCGATTATACTGACCTGAACCGAGCTTACCCAAAGGACTGCTTCCCACTCCCCAGGATCGACCGTCTAGTAGAGGCGACCTCAGGGCATGAGTTGCTGAGTTTCTTAGACGCCTGCCTATTCGAGCTACAACCAGATCAGGATGGACCCTACTGACGAAGAAAAGACAACCTTCATCACCGAGCTCGGCCTGTACTGCTACAAGGTCATGCCCGTCGGCCTAAAAAATGTTGGGGCAACATTTCAAAGACTTGCAAATAAATTATTTGAGCCATTAATTGGTAGAAAAGTAGAATGTTATGTAGACAACATGGTCGTCAAGACTCAGTTTTCAAATGATTTAATACAAGACTTGCATTCTGTTTTTGAAATTTTGCGTAAATCTAATATGAAGTTAAACCCGAACAAGTGTGTTTTCGGTGTCACCTCTGGTAAATTCCTAGGTTATATCGTTAACCAATGCAGCATTGAGGCCAACCCGGATAAAATTAAGGTCATCCTAGATATGAGACCACCCTAGAAATTGAAGGAGGTTCATAGGTTGAATGGCCGCATAGCCGTTCTAAGCCGCTTCATGTCCAAATCAGTAGACTACTGCCTTGCCTTTCTTTAAGGCAATTAAAAGCAAAGACTTCGAATGCACCGAAAAATGCCAGCTTACGTTTGACGAGCTCAAAAAGTACCTCGCCAGTATCCCGGTCTTAACCCGACCCAAGGAGGGTGATGTTTTGGAGTTGTACCTCTCTGCAAGTGACGAGGTGGTCAGCTTGGTACTGATAAGAGAGGTAGATAGGGTCCAACAACCTATCTACTATGTTAGCAAAGTGTTGTAGGGAGCAGAGACGAGATATCCAGATATTGAAAAGTTGGCATATGCTCTAGTTATTGCAGCTCCGAAGCTTTGCCCGTATTTCCAAGCTCATATTGTCGTCGTCCTCACCGACAAGCCTCTAAGGCAAATCTTACTTAAGCCTGAGGTCTCTGGTAGGTTGACGAAGTGGGCCATCGAACTCAGTGGGTACAACCTCCAGTACAAGCCGCGAACTACTATCAAGGCCCAAGCCTTAGCCGACTTTGTCACGGAATGCAATTTCAGCACCGAAGTCCCCAGTCCGGATGAGCCCTAGGCCCCCAGGTCGGATGAGCCCGAGGTTCCCAGGCCGGTTGAGCTCGAACATCGTGAGGTAGTACCTAGTGTGGCTTCTTTCCTAGTTAGATCGAACCCGAGCTGAGATGAGGAGCCCTGGATCCTTCACGTAGATGGCTCGTCCAACCAACAGGGCAGCGGAGCTGGAATTGTTCTGTATGGGCCAAGCGAGGTGAAACTGGAGTATGCGCTACACTTTGAGTTCACGACATCCAACAATGAAGCAGAGTACGAGGCGTTACTAGCAGGGCTAGCTCTAGCGAACAAAGTGAAAGCCAAGCACATCGTCATCTGCAACGATTCTTAGCTTGTGGTCAACCAAGTTACAAGTGAATACGAAGCTCGCGAGCCAACCATGATCGCCAACTTAGCTAAAGTAAGAGAGGCTCTGCTCAACTTCCAGTCACACTTCATCAAGCAAATCCCGAGATTAGAGAACGCTGAGGCCGACGCCTTGTACCGGTTAGCCAGCACTAGTGATAATACCATGAAAACCGTGTACATAGAGAACTTGCCTCGGCCTAGCATTCTAAGGGGGCAGAGGAGCTCGCTCCTGTCGCTCAAGCAGAGCCAAGCTGGATTGATCCGCTCGCGAGCTTCCTGCTACACGGGACCCTCCCTGCAGATCATAATGCCGCCAGAAGGGTTTAGCGTCAGGCGGCCAAATACGTCATGATAGACGAACGGCTGTACCGAAGATCTTACACGCTCCCCTACCTACGTTGCTTGTGACCTTCCGAATCTGAGCTCGTGCTCCGCGACACTCATGAGGGCCTGTGCGGTGGACACTTGGGGGCAGGGCTCTCACCCAGAAAGTGCTACGACAAGGATACTACTAGCCAACGATGAAGGCAAATGCGATCGAGCTCGTTAGAAAGTGTGACAAGTGCTAGAAGCACGCCAACATCCACCATCAGCCTTCCGCTGACCTGAAGTATCTCACCATCCCGTGGCCTTTCGCACAGTGGGGGATCGATATACTCGGACCATTCCCGCCAGCGACAGAGCAGAGGAGGTTATTCGTGGTGGCAGTTGATTATTTTACCAAGTGGGTAGAAGCTGAATCTCTCACAACGATCACAACGCGAAATGTGCAAAACTTCTTCTTGAAGAATATAGTGTGTCGTTTCGAACTACACTGAGTACTGATCTCTGACAATGGTAAGAAGTTCGAGGATATCAAATCCAGAACTGGTGCAKAGATATGGGAATTCAACAAAATTTCACCTCGGTGGCACATCCTCAAGCAAACGGCCAAGCGGAGGTCATGAACAGAGCCATCCTCCACGGACTGAAGGCACGCCTTGGCCGAGCTAAGGGACTACGGGTAGATGAGCTACCCAGTGTACTATGGGCTTATCGGACCACGGTGAAGACCGCAATAGGAGAGACTCCCTTCAACCTCACTTATGGCACTGAAGCAGTCATCCCAGCCGAGATCGAAGTTCCCACGCTACGTTTGGATGTGTATGATGACAAGGCAAATGAAGATGAGCTACGCACCAACCTCGACCTACTTGACGAGGTATGGGACCTCGCATACATTAAGACCGCGGCTTACCAGCAGAGACTAGCTCGGTACTATAATGCCAGGGTCAAAAAGCGGAACCTCCGCATCAGAGCTTGGTTCTTCGAAAAGTTATGGTGCCTGAGCCTGGTATTGGTAAGCTCGGGCCCAATTGGGAAGGACCCTACCGAGTAAAGAGGGTGCTTGGGGAAGGAACGTATGAGGTCAAAACCCTAAAAGGGAAACAAGTACCTCGGGCATGGAATATTGTCAACTTAAGGCAGTATTACCTGTAACCACCGAGCTGAGTGGACTGTAGTCGCTCCTAGAGCCTAAGGGCCAATACGCCGAGCTAACAAAAGACCTCGGCACTATAAGACCCAGTCGCCTCTTCAGCATAGGCGAACTCCAGAAGGAGGTGGACTATAGTCGCTCCCAGAGCCTAAGGGCCAAAATGCCGAGCTAACGAAGACCTCGGCACTATAAGACCCAGTCGCCTCTATGGCATGGGCGAACTCTAGGAGAGTGGACCATAAGTCACAACCCCAGCTTAAGGGCTAAAACGCCGAGCTAATGAAGACCTCGGCACCGTATAAGACCTAACCGCTTCATCGGCATAGGCTAATTATTAATACCAAAGGCACAGGTAGCTTGGGTGTGAATCCTATGATGCATAGCCCGCCCCGACAAACAAGTTGGACCCGTTAGGGACAACCAACTTCAACTTAAGTAACCCAGGTAAATACAGGTAGGACATATGCTCACTGTGTTGATCACCTCGGTGTACATTATAAAATCACCCCTACTAAGTACGGGGAGATAGCTCGGGGTGACGATAGTTAAGAAACCCCACTTCGGGTGCTTAGCTTTGACAGTTCGAGTGAAATAGTCACTTCGGCAAAAGAGTAAATCGCACAACACTTAGCAGAAAAAAGGAACATTTCATTACTAGTTATAAAAAAGAAATCGGGCCTAACAGCCCGGGAGAGTACATCAGTAAAGTAGAAAGAAAAGAAAGAGAACCAGGCTCAGCCACCCGGGAGCAACCACTTCCAAAAGGTCATTTTTCAGAAGAAGAAAAAGAGAGAGCAACCAGCCTCAAGGCCCCACCTCCTCTACATCCTCGTCACTCTCCTCTAGGGAGTCGGGCTCCTCCTCCTCCACCGCGTCCGCCATCTCTAAAGCCAGGTCCCTCATTGTTACGCCCTCAAGGTTAAGGCCAGAGAACTTCTTCTGGACCAACCACCGGAAAAGTTTGAACCCCGAGTGGTAGGACTTCGAGCCGTATTCGACCTGGAGGTCATGGAACTGCTGGGACTCTTTAAAGTCCTCCACTGCCTTATCCCACTCTGCCTCCACCGCAGCGTCGAGGTTTCGGGTCCACTCATGGAGCGTGGACTCCAAGCTCTAGACCTGCTGGCGAAGAAGTTCCCTCTCCGCCGCCACCCTCGAAGACTCCTCCATGTAACGGGCGCTCTCCTCAGACAGTTGGGAGATCCGTGCTTCTTGGTCCCTGACAAGCAGCTCCTGGGCCTCGCTCCCCTTCTAAGCCTAGAGAAACTCATCCTGGGCCTAGTCGAGCTCGCGTTGGAGGCTCTGCGTGTTCGACCTCTAATTGACAGCATCCTGGGAGTGATTAGCAGTCTGACAGGCCATGGCGTGAATGGCGGAGTTCAGCTGCCAATAAAAAGTCGAGGTAAGAGGGAGAAAAAGAAAAAGGGAAGAAGCAGGCACTTACCACCATGTAGTGAGCCAAAGCCAGCTTGGCGAGCTGCCTATGGTGCATCCCAGCCCAGTCCATGACCTCCTCACAGCTAACCGCCAGCCGACTCTTCTACGCAGCCACAAGGAAATTGGTGATGCTTTCATCCCTCCCCTCGGTAGGGAACCACGGGAAGACGATGGGACCGAACCGCGTGGCCGGAGGGTACTACTCCTGGGGTGGGACAAAGGTGGGACCTCTAGCGGCTCTTCGTCGCCTCCCGCGGCTACTCCCTCGAACGACACAGGTGGGACCTCTAGCGGTGGAACAAAGGCTGGGTCTGTAGCCTCAAAATTGGTGGTCCCAGAGGTGGACGCTTGGTCGGGGCGCGACCTCTTCGCCCTACGCTTCTGGTTGCTTGATAGCAGGCGACGTGCATCTACACCAGGCCGACCTGCATGAGCTTGTCCTCAGCCAAGTAGTCCGAATAGAGAAAGCCGACCCCCGCCCAGGACTACAACATTTCCCGAACCTTTAGGTCCAAGTAAGTGCCCAGATCCTGAATGGCGGCCCTCCAGTGGGTCGGAAAGGGCCGCCCCTCGGGGTTGCGAACTACAAAATAGCCCCGCTTCTAGGCCGGGATCCTATTGGGTAGCTCGTGGAGGAGCTTGAAGCCGGGACGGGGGGAAAAGTAATAAGAACGCCTTTCTGGAGGGCCTCCAGGGGAGGCATTCTTAATTGACAAAATGGTGGCAATGATATCAAGGGAAAGAGGAAGACAGTACTCAAAAAACAAGGAAATAGTCTCCACTAGGTTCCGAACAGAGTTCGGGTGTAGTTGGTCTATGGTGATATTAAAATGGCAAAGAACCTCCACTATCAGAGGGCGTAGCGGGAGTCGGAGACCAGCCACGAGCTGCTCCTCGAAGATCACGATCTCGTCGTGACCATGTTCCTAGGGATAGTTGCTAGACGGGAGACTGTAGATGAGATCCCTGGGGAGGTCATACTGAAAAACTAAGGCCCAAAATCTCTCCATTGAGGATGGGTCGAAGCTATCCCGGGAAGTAGAAGCAGAGTTACCAAAGGCTTCCCGAGTCTCCGAAGACCGTCCTTCAGGGTACCTAGACATTGTTTGGACAGAGTAGAGGACTAACCGGAAAAGTGGACTGAGAAAGCAACGAAGAACGGGGAGAGCTCGAGCAAACAAGGCGAAGGCACGACCTCAAAACCGAGTGCAAGGCAAGTTGGCGTAAAGAAAATGAGGCATGGAGCCCTCCTATTTATAGCCGTTGTGCCCGAAATCTAACGGTCTCGATCAAAGCAGATCCAATGACTTACAATAAATCCGGTCGCACGTCTTCTGAAACTAAAGTAAAGACGGCTGCACATCTTCCCAAATTCAAGGCAGTTTGGGGCATTTTTTGGTGCCCGAAAAATCCAGAAATTGCCTGACACCCGCGCATATACATCATGCGAACAGTCAACCTAGTTTGAATTATGGGTCAGATCCACCTGCCATTTCATGAACTCCCTGCGCTAGAGCAAGACCCTTAGCTTGAGGAGTGGGGGGCAATTGATGGAGGGTGATTTAACCCGACCTACTAACTGGGTGACACGTGGCCATGACTCAGCGTAAGTGACAACTTAGCATGACAACTTGGCCAAAACTCAGTGTAATGAGCTCGCTGAAACCCTAGTAGAATAGCTTGCCATAAAACAACTCGCTATAGCTCAAGGCAGCTCGCTACAAAGGAGTTCACTACAAGGGATCTCGCTATAAAGGAGCTCATTATTGATTAACTCGGAGTCTTCGGGAAACTTCCTACTCGACAAGACCGTGCTTGTCAGACTGCTCCCATGTCTCTTGTCTAACGGCGCAGCACCTGCTAGTCTAGAGGACTGCGCCCATGTCTCATGTCAGGCGGCGTGGTACACGCCGGCTCTACATAACATCTCTCAACTGACAGGACCGTACTCTGGGATGAATACTTGCCCCAATCGAATTAGACTGGCGAATAATGATTGTAGCAGAGGATCAAAGGCAGTTACACCCAATTTGACAGAACATCAGTATATAAAGGTCCCGATTTCCAAGGGATAGGGGACTTCCACGAAATTGATTTTGCGCTATCTGCACTCTTAGCTCTCATTGTATTCTCTGCAATTCTCTCTCAGAGTTCTAACTTAAGCATCGGAGTGTTCCCGCCGGGCGAACTCCCTAGGAATCCTTCACTGTCTTCTCCATCTCAGGTACTGTCCATTGCCAACTAGGAGCTAGGCCAGTGCCAACTAGAAGTGACTTGATCGCACTACATCAGAGTCGATCTGAGGTCAGTTGCATATTCTCAAAGTTCTCATAGAACAAGGTGTTGGCTGAGGAGTCATTATCTACAAGGATTCTCCTGACCTCATAGTTGGCAATCGTCAAAGAGGGCACCAATGCATCGCCATGAGGTAAAGGAACCCCTCTCAAGTTGTTGTCGAAGAAGGTGATGACATCTTCTAGCTTTTGTTTTTTCGATGACCTGTATTTGACTTGCAATTGTCGAGAATAAGTCTTCTAGGCATAGGTGTTGTCACCTCTCAACGTGGATCCGCTAGAAATTACATTGATGACCCCTGCAAGGGGTCAGTTGGCTTCGGGGTCAGCTAAGGTCGAGGCTGACCCTATTGGGATCTCACCATTGATGTAATCTTTCAAATGTCCCTATCGGATAAGGGATTCTATCTCATTCTTTAGTTTATAGCAATTCTCTTTGCCATGGCCTATGCCATAATGGTACTTGTAGAACTTTTATGGATTACTGCTCTTAGGGTTCTTTTTTAGCTTGGCCAACCATTTCATATACTCCTACTTCATGACCTGCAAGCAAGGTTCTAAATTTTGATACAGGCTGATACATCGGTAGGCCAGGTGTATCGGCCTGTATCGGTGCTTTTTTATGTGTTTTATTTATTTTTTTCAAAACCAGTTCAGAGAGGTCGGTTTAAGTCCTGACTACCCTCTGAACCATGGTCTGACCCAATACACCACCTTTAGGGGCATATCGACTATTAACTAATACGTGATAAAATTTTGAACCTTACCTACAAGTAACTAGAGTCACGAGCGGCTTCTTCCTTTCCCACCCCCAAGTAACTAGAGTCAAAATCAATAACAATTCTAAATCGTGATATAATAGTGATCCACCCAAAAAAACTTCTTAAAACTTCCTTCTATATTCCACCTCTCTGTCCCTAGCCTCTCCTCCTTTTATGTTCGCACCCAAAACGTTTTCTCGGTTTTTATTTTATTCCATTTTCTAGGGATTCCAAGCAACTAATGATGTACAGCATGGACCGTATCACGTTCAACAAGAGCTATAGAGTGAAGATGACCCACTGTTTGTGAAACTCAAAACATTGATCGAATGGGGAGTAAGTTATTTTTACCGTTCAATTAATAGAAACTGATGTTCCCAATTTGCCACTTCACCTGTTTTGCTTAGAAAACCTCTCCCCTTATTTGATTAATTCACGTTGAAAATGGAAGTGGTTAGAGCAAAAATAAATAAATAATAATAATAAAGAACCCGGATGGGATTGTCTATCTCAATTAATTTTCAGATTGGGTGGTTGATCAAGATGGTTTCTAGATAATTGGGATCAAAGTTCATGATTTCCTTGGACATGCTATGATCGGTCTAAATGTCACAGCGTGTCAAGTGATGATGGTATCTAGGTCAACAGGTCGGGTCTTGGGTGGTGTTTTGGGTCTATTACTTAAAATATCAATAATAGAACATGAAATACCTTAATGAAATTAATAAATGATAATTAATAGTAAAATGAATTGAAATACCTTAATGAAATAATATTTACTTACTGTTAATGTATTACTACTTAATGAATTATTGTGAATTAAATATAGCAGTAAATTATTCAAATTTTTTTCACAGAATTTATGAATTGTTGGTAATGGGATGACAAAAGGGAATGATGTGATGTACACATTTCTTTTTAATTTTACGTAATTTTACTAAAAACTTAAATTTTTAGTAATTTAAATTAATTATTAATTGTTGTTATTAATGATAAAAGTAATTTTTTATTAATATAATAAAAATAAATTAAATGATAAAGATTAAATAATCAATAATATTAATAAAAATTTTTTTTACTAATAGAACTTATGAAATTAATTAAACTATATTTTATTATAGTAAAATAAATTAAAAAGTAATATCCATTCAAAATTAATTTGAATTTAATATAAATTCTTGGAACCAACCCCCTCATAAATTGATTATAGGGTCTAGGGATTTACCCTACCTAAATTGGCTTAGAAAACTGGCATTGATTGGCATTGGTGGAGTTGGCCTTGAAACCGAAATTACCTTTAAAATGAATCCCAATATACTTTGAGGATGTAAATATTTGAACCCAAACACTTATGATTACATAGACCATCCATGGCCTCACTTGACCATTGAATCAATTAAGCTGTGTTTGCTTTGAAGGAAAAGGTAGGGAAACTCATACAAGGAAGGTTTCCCTACCATTTCCTTCATTTATTTAATAACCATTTAAAAATAGGTTAGAACTTGGGAAGAATTAACCCGAACCTGACTGAACACAACTTGAGCCCAACGTGGCTGTAGTAAATGAGAGTGGATTAACTGAAGATAAAAACATACACACCCGGCTGAAGTACCTATCACGGTTGAACACGCCAGTGTTCAGTATAGCTGGATCCCAGATGGATCCCACAGTGAGCAGTGGCGTGTTAATTCAGCCGGGTGTGCATGATTTTGCCTCCAGCTCATCCGGACTGCATAGTAAATTAGTATATAAATATAATATGCATGAGAGTATTCAGTGTGCCTGGCCTGGCCCAAATAGTAGAGGGCCTCTTGGGATTTGGGCTTGGCCGGTTACCTGAAACTGCTCTTACAGGCCTATGAAAACTTGGGTAGGGACCAGATCAGCCCATGTTCATTCCTAGTCATACCTTTTCATTGGGTAATATCTAAATTGGGCCATCTACAAATTGCATCCATTCTGGTATCCCAATGTAAAAGCTGCCAAGCTCATCGAATAATGAAAAAAAAAAAGAAAACGAAACAAAAGAAAGTTAAAAAATATAAAATACAAATAAATGTGGGACAATGAATGTTCAGTCCACCCCGAGAATTCTTAACCCCACCGTACAGCCAGGGTAGGTGTCATTTTGGAATTGATGCCAAATTGCCAATACACGGGCAGGTATTGGTGTTTAGGGTGGGGTGTTTGACATTTTGAATTGTTGTAGGTTTGCGATGGAATTTAGAATTCTGCAGTGCGGTGCAGTGTACTCCGAATAAATGCTAACCGAACAAAACCCACTGTTGATTTCACTATCATTAAATTGAAACTCTCAGTAAAGTTGGTATTTGGTCCTTGCAGTGTCTGAATGTTTGTCCCATTGACAAGTATTTGTATTAGGCCATGGCCATTGGCCAGGAATTGGGATAGAATATCTCTCCATGAATAATAAATACAAGTACGGGAGATGTTCCTGATATATGACCAAGACATGCTGTGAGGCGCGTTGTGTGAGGAGCAGATCCGGACTCATTGGCCAGAACACAAAGATCAGAGTAGTGGATTCACTGGTAAAGCTTGAGATTTGACACTAGGAATGCAATTCAAGCCAACCATTCATACAGTAAGATGCATAAGAGGACGAAGGCATGTCAAGATGTCGAGCATTTCTGTCCATGAGTCCGAAATCCAAGATAAATGTCCCTGATTAAATGTAGTTCCTTGACCACATCTCTCATGTCCATCCGTTCCTTTGGTGACTCCATTGAGCAGGAAACTCCCACTCTAAGCACTGAAACCAGACAATCCTGCACTCTATTTCTCATTCTCAGACTATAACTATTGCTACTAGCAGCTTCTATTCCTTCTCCTTCATCTTCTCCCATTTGGAGAAGCATTGGATCTACGACCTCCATCACTCGATTAGGCAAAGACATTTTAGCTATGTGATGAAGATTTGAGCTCTCTAGGAACATTTCATCAGTGGGTCTTTTTCCTATAAACAATTCCAACAAGAGAATTCCATAGCTGTATATGTCACCATGAGTTGAGACCTCTGCTACCAAACCATACTCTGTAAATCAAGAATCTCATGTGAGTATTATGAAGGAAACCAAGTGTGATCAACATTATGAGTATAAAACTATGATAATTTTCTTAAACCAGAGAATTAAATAGGACCACAGAAACAGAGGTTCACATCCATGAAGTAGTCTGTGAATGTCATTAGATGGCTCCAGATGAATAAGAAATAAATATGTGATCATCTAAACAAATATACATACCTGGAGCAGCATATCCAATTGATCCTCTAATGCCAATCGAGCCGGTTTGATTCATAGAGAAGTTGCCAGTGTTTTCTGAAAGAAATCTTGACAAACCAAAATCACCCACATGGGCAGTGAAATTGTCATCAAGAAGGACATTGGTAGGCTTTAAATCACAGTGAATAACTGGCACTTGACAGTGATTATGAAGATAATCTAAAGCAGAAGCCACATCAATTGCGATGCTTAGTCTTTTAGGAAGGTTTAAGATTCTCAATTGATCATGTGCATCATCTACTTCTGGATGCAACCAATTCTCTAAAGCTTTGAAATCATTGCCCTCGAAGTCTATGCTTGAACAAGAAGTTATGATCTTGATGAGATTCCGATGTCGAATATTTCTCAAAGATTCACACTCAGCTATGAAGCTTTTCAAAGCCCCTCTCTGTTGAAGGTTCAATACCTTCACAGCAACCACAGTTTCCTCTTCACCCAAAGTTCCTTTGTAAACAGAACCAAAACTACCCACACCAATCAAATTAGCTGAAGAGAACCCACCGGTTGCTCTGAGTAGCTCTTCATAAGAAACTTTTGCATGGCCATCCTTTATAAAAGATGTAGAAGACAGAGTCTCTTTTGGCTTTTTTGTCCAGTAATGAACTAGTATAGACAACAAGACAGAACATAGAAGAACCACACTGATACTTGTAGCAATTATCAGCTTGGAAGCAAGAGAAATTCCTGGACTCTTTGACTCTTGGAAATGGCATGCCTGCAGATGTAGTTCAGGAATCCCTCCACAAAGCTTATTGTTTCCAATGACTGAAAAAGCACTTCCATTTAGAAAGATTCCTTTAATTGGTATCTCACCCTCAAGATCATTGAAAGACAAATTCAACCTTACTAGAGAGGAAAGTTTTTCTACAAATGCTGGAATCTTGCCTGTAAAATTGTTGCGTGATAAATCCAATTCCTGAATACCTCTTAAAGAACCCAATGAAGAAGGAATAGGTCCTTGAAAAACGTTCCCCTCCAAATAGACATATTCCAAGCTCAAACATTCACCAATTGTGATTGGAATTTCACCTGACAATTTGTTCTCAGAAAGATCTAATATCCCAAGACTTTTCAAGTTACCCACTTCCAAAGGCAGGGGACCAAGCAATTGGTTTTGGGCAAGGTTTAGGCAAATTGATAAAGATGAAAGACCAATAACTTGTTTGGGTACTGTACCAGTAAGATTATTGTAAGAAAGGTCCAAATAAATCAAACTTTGACAGTTACCCATGGATGGAGGTATGCTACAATTGAGATTGTTGAATCCTAGAGCAAGGATGTTCAATAGTGTTAAATTTCCTAAAGAAGATGGTATTTGCCCAGACAAATGATTTCCAGACAAAGACAACTTTTGTAACATTTGAAGCTTCCCAATGGAATTGGGAATACTACCTGTCAATTGGTTGAACTCTATCCCCAATACATTCAAATTTACCAGGTTCCCAATCCCTGTTGGGATTCTTCCTGACATTTGATTATATCCTAATGTTAATGTGACCAGTTGGGTTGACAGATTGGATATAGAAGTAGGAAGCACTCCTCCAAAGTTGTTACCATCCAGACTTAACACTTTCAAACTAGTACAATTAACCAAGGTGGTCACAAAACTCAGATCATTTGCATGGCCACTCCCTAGCTGATTCTCACTCAAGGCCAACCAGGAGAGACCACTTAATCTCCCAAAGTTGAGAGACACTTTCCCAGTAAAATTATTCTGTTTTATGTCAAGAAATTCAAGCTTTGAAAGATTGGACAAGGAAACTGGAACTGTTCCAGTAAATTGGTTTCCTCCGATATTAAGAACTTGAAGATCAGGAAGGGTGAAGCCTATATCCATTGGAAGATTCCCTTGAAGATGATTAGCTACCAAAGAGAAAGTAGAAATGGATGAAAGATTGTACAAAGATGGAGGAACAATACCAGTCAGTTCATTTGCACCCAATGCAAGAAATCTCAATCTTGTTAATCGGCTCAGTGATTCAGGAATACTTCCCTGTAAACTATTTTTTGATAATGAAAGCGTTTCAAGGAATGAAATATTGCCAACAGAAGATGGGATCTCYCCTCTCAAATTGTTGTGATGAAGTCTAAGGTTCTCTAGCAGTGACAAGAAGCCAASTTGGGTCGGAATGTTACCTGTGAGATTGTTGTTATCTAAAGCTAGATATATGAGGCTGGAGCAACGAGAAAGATTGGATGGGATTTCGCCTTGCAATGAATTATTACTGAGATCAAGTATGTTTAGCCTGAAAAAATTGCCAATTTCTTGTGGAATTTCACCATGTAATCTGTTGCCTTGGAGCCTGATCTCGCTGAGGAAGCTGAGATTTCCTATGTCTGGTGGTAAAGAACCCACCAAGCCTTGTGAACGAAGGTCTAGGAGCCTGACCCTTCTTGGGTATTGCCGAGTGCTGCAGGTGACACCTTGCCATTCACAGTAGTGCAGAGAAGAATTCCATGAGCTCATCACGTCAAATGGGTCATGAGTGACACGAGCCTTGAAGGCGAGCAAGGCTGTCCGGTCCCTCTGGCTTTCTCCTGGACCAGTGGTGGTGGTGGTGGTGGCTCTGGCGGTGGCGGAAAATGTTGATTGTCGGACATTGATGGACAAGAAAGAGAGGAGGATAATATGGATGCAAAGCAGCAGGCTCATTGTGTTGCAGAAACAAAGAACCAGATAGCTACCATGTTTGGGCAATGGAGCTGTAGCTGTTTAATTTATTGCACAACTTGGGCACAATCAGTTCTCATGATGCTTCAACCTTCAAGTTTCAGCTTCAATGAAAGACAAAAGGTCAACTTACCCAGAAAGAAGAAAAAGAAACAATTCCATGGTTTTCAGCTCTGTCAAGTCATAGACCACAGACTTGGCTGCATGTGTCAAAACCAGGCCCATATCCAGCACTATCCAAATTAAAAGAAAGAAGAAAGGGATGAGCTTGAGCTGTCCTTTGTGCAATGAACATTGAATCGGACAAAATTCTTTCCTGTCTTTGATACTTAAAGCCCAACTGTGCGAGGAAGTTGCTTCTCGACAATCTTCTTGGATGGCTCATCGAAATGGACTCCAAAAAATATCCTCCACTCTACTGCTCGCCACTAAAAGTTGTGTTGAGTACAGAGTACCGGCCACACCTTGAATTTTTTGTGACGACCCGCTTCATGAATATGGTCTGAATTAATTTAAGAAAAATTCAAAGGCAAAAGTTCACAGTGGTTTGCAGTGGAAATGTAGGGTTTGGGCCACTCTGAATTATTTCAGGGTTTTTTCTCTCTTGTATATTTTGTCTTTGTCTTGTGAGAAGAGGGAGACTTTGGGTGTATATGGGTTTAAGTTTTCTATGAGTGAGGTTATGAGTGCACAACTCTGTATTTCTCTTCATTATTGATTATATAATTGATTTTTTATCCTCATTTGCCCGTGGACGTAGGTTATAAGCCGAACCACGTAAATCTGTATATTTTCTTTGCTTGCTTCTTTTTGTTTTTATTTTTCTTTTCATTTTAGGTGCCATTTGAATATGTTTTTCTTGGGTTTTTCGCAACAGATTCAATTCAAGTTCAATCAATTAATTATTTTAAGTAACTAATAAATATTTTATTTATATAAAATATATAAATACATAAATTATTTATAAATTAAATATTATATAATATTTAAGTATTTTATATATTATAAAAAAGCATTAAATAACCAGCCAAATTCGAATATTCATCAAACTAAATGAGGTCCTATCCAAATTCAATCAATTATTACATTTGAATTATCCAAATTCAATTCGATTATATTGAATCTCAAATTTAAAATCAAATTTTTGAATAATATTAACACCCCTAACGGCATAACTAGTGGCGGATGACTAGGTTTTAACACAAAGTTTGGGGTGAAGGACCCCACCAATATGGTTGGCTCCTTCCTCGGACATAAAGGGCCTAACTTGTTAGAATTGGCCTAGAAGTACAACTGTAGTTGATAAGAACTGAGGAAGATGATACGAATTTAACCCAGCCGTCCTCCATTCGCATTCCCACCAGTTCCCACTTTGCTGACTTGCTGAGTTGCTGCGGCTTTGTTGGTTCTGGGTTGCCTAAATTTTTGGGGTTTTTACCATTCAGTCCACGCCTAGGTGGAGTTATTAATAGACTAGGGGTGGACTGAATCCTGCCCGTGGATTGATGCCAAATTCAGGGGCAGGATGCAGTTTATAGGAGGGCTACTAGTAGACTAGGAGGGGTCTGCAAATTAGACTTTTGAGAGGGATTGCAGTCCAAAAATCCTTAAATTATTTTTTTCTCTAACCAATCCAGACCCAGTCTTACCCTGTCGACATACGCTCAGTTAGATCGGCTTTATGGATGCTCACGGTCTGATTGGCCTTTTTTTTAATCGAATCGGTACTACTGGTTATTGGAAAATCGGCAATTGAAATTAAACTGAAGCCAATCGATTAATTGGTTGACTAGTTCAATTAACCGTCGGTTTTTGATTTTTTTTATAATATATATATTATAAAAATATATATAAATTATAATTTTTATTTGTATTAATTACTAACTATTTTAATTGTTATTAACTATTAAACATTTTAATAATTTTAAGATATTAATTTGCTAATTATTAAATATTTTCTCATTGCTTCATGGACTTTATTACTATTTTCATTATTATTTTAACTTTTAATTATTTATTTTTAATTTATAAGTTTATATGTGTTTTTAAATTTTATTCTTATTTTAATAAATTATTTTTTATTTTTTATAATCTATTCGTATTTTCAATATTATTTTTAAATTAAATAATTTATTTTTTATGAAATAGTGCAAATTGAACTCAAAATTATCAAATAATTTGTTTTAGGGGTAAAATAGTAAAATCAGAGAATTTCAAATCCCGAAGGTTAGATCCAACACAAACAACATTATATATTTAAAGTCTCTACAAAGTAAAAAAACATTATGCCTCTTTTCAGATTTCTGACACTTTTAGTATCTTTTTAACTTTCCAGATTTCGGATTTCAAATTTATCAAACGCCACCTAAATAAATAACCCTATAATCAACCCAACCTCACCTTCATCCATTAAGGAGCTCAAAGTCTCTTTAATAAAACTAGCCTTTTCAATTGTCACAATAGCCCCTTCCACAAATACACAAAAAATAACCACAAACAGGGGCAGAGTTTCATGTTTTGATTGGGTGATGTAGCCCGAGTCTCCACCTATGACTATGATCTAGCCAACTTTATTTCACGTTCTATAAAAGACTAATAATTCCAATTTATTAGATTAGGATAACTTCATCTTACATCGGTAAAAATTCAAATGCTACCCATTTGATTGATGAGAAATTTTCTAAGTGCTTGATTAATGAAGTGTTCATCAGAAAAAAAAAAAAAAAAAAAAATCTATAATGGAGTTGTTCCTATTTCAGTTTATTTAGCTTGTGAGTATTATCCAATAACAAAGGTTCTATAGAAGAAAAAGTTCCTTCTTTTTATGAAGGATTCTGTGTATTTACATCTATTAGACAGCCTTTGAATAATATGGAATTAAGGTTCATTGTATAAGTTTGGGTAAAGAATAGTCCACCCTGCCCAACTCCCCTGTTAGGTCTTATACAAGAATAATAGTATTTGATTTTGCCTGAAAAAGGGGGGAAAAGAAGCCAGCTCAAATTGTTTTAAAAACTTACAGTACTTGTATGAAATGAAATCATCAGTGGGTCTCTTCCCTGTACACATCATTGTGGGTTGGAACATCTGTCCCCAAACCTTCTCTGTGATTCATATAACTCATATTAATTAGAGATCAAATCAGCCCCCCACAACATCTTACAGCATATTCCTATCGTGTATTGAAAACATCTCTCGATGATAATCTTAGAAATGATGATGTCATCATCAGGAAATGTTTTCAATACAGGGCGGGAATGTGCTGTGGGACATTGTGGGGGGCAATCTTGTGAGGGGCTGATTTGAACTCTATTAATTAGTATTCTCTATCGAAAATTAAGTCTGATCAATCTTGTCTACAAAAGTATAAATGAGATGATTGAAGTTGCATCTTAATCAAGGGATTAAATAAAATTAGGATTCAGAGACAATTATTTTCTTGTCAAGAAATTTATGTTGGCGGTGCATAAAGAAGTTCAAATGATATACTGCTATTATGGTCAAAGTAAATGAATAATAAGATATTTAACCAGTGAAATAGTAAGGTTACCTAGAGTAGAATATCCAATGGATCCTCTTACACCAATCATGGTGGTCTGAAGATTACTAGTGGATTCTGAAAGGAACTTTGTTAACCCAAAATCATGGACATGGGCACTCATCCCACTATCGAGAAGAATACATTGTTTGGCTTTAGATCACAATGAATTACAGGAACTTGACAGTGATTATAAAGATAATCTAAAGCAAAAGACACATCAATGGCAATGCTTTGTCTTTGAAGAAGGTTTAAATTCTTTTGTTGGTCTTATCTGCCATCCACTGTTCGATGCAACCACATAGCTAGCCTCAAACTAAAAGCTTTGAAATCAATACCTTCAAAGTCTATGTTCGAAACAAGAAGTAATGATCTTAACAAGAAATCAATGTCAGATGTATATCAAGGATTCACACTCAGTGTTTTAAAAGGCGTGGGAGACATACGCTTGAAGGTGTACCTCCAGGTGAGGCACCCCCAAAATGCCATGAGGTGAGAGGCGTTGATACCTCTGAGGTGTATGCTTTGAAGGGATGAGAGATCCATCCTATGGACGCCCAAAAGATTGCGGAATAAGGGGCGAATTTCAAAAATTTTTCTCTCCCWTCAAYTGRGAATCGTATTCCCCATTTAGAAAATCATATTTTCAATGATCAATTCTGAACCATAAACTGAACCAGATCTGAACCAAAAAG